>VDFB02270651.1:79694643-80150526 GCA_007258455.2 Sequoia sempervirens
ATCTATCATCATCATCATCTCTAATAAAGTCTTGACCAATCATGGACTTGTTGGATCCTCTTGTCATCATCTCATTAATGCACTAACATCATGCATCCATCATGCATCCATCCTGCATCTGCAAACCATCAATAAACTGCATATCACATATCATTCATATCATACATAATAGGAAACATCAGTATTTTGCATATCATCTCACATGCATATCATCATCATAATATAGATCCGTTAGTCTAAGCATATCATAAATCATCCATTGCATAATCATATATCACATCATCCATCTCAACCGTCTTCACATCATATCATCATTTAGGTTATTTAGAATAATATAGATTTGTTATTCAAGCATCTTGAAATCATCTCTATTTGCATCACATCTATAACCACCCATTTTGAATTCCTATCGCGAGATCGACCCTCAAATAGAATCTTTTCGCTCGATCTCTCGAGGGGGCAATGTACCAGTGTACTTCTTTCCGCTGGGGCATCCGAAAATCATGAAATTTTTAAATTTCGATTGCGGCAAGTTTATTCTTTGAACCAACGCAACAAGTACATTGCTTCAAAGAGGGGCAAAATGTAGACATGCAAAATTCACATTATGCATTCGATCGGATTCAGTCAAATTAGGTCTCACATTAGGCAAATTCATCACTTTAAACCATTCATTAAATAATCTCATTTATCAAATAAACATTATCATTCAACCTTCATCTTGCATCATCCACTTAATTAAATAAATCAGGACTTCATTTAAATCAAATCCTAAATCATATTTCATCCTTTTCTGATTTAAATAAATCAGAAATTTAAGTCCAAAATGTTAACTCACCTAATTAGCATCAAATCAACATAATCATCAATCTAATCCTGATTAAAGGTTAATCCCATCCCACTTGCATTATCTAGATCTAGCCACTTGCACAATAAATCAATTTTATTGATTTATTAAAACCTCATTTCTCTCAACATGACAAGTCAAACAGGGCATTTATTGCTCTTCTTTCTTGTCCCCCTCTCAAAATTTATTGCAAATTTGAATTCAAAATTTCCCCCTCTTGGGCACTCTTCCCAAATCTTGCACATACATCAACTAATCACATGATGACAAGTGTCCTCCACTCATTGGCTTGTTTTTGATCCCACATTGGTCCCTCTTCAACACTTGGCATTTTGAAAATCTATAAAAGAGGGGCTTCATTCTCATTCAAGGATCCAGAATCTTATGCAAGGTTACTCTCTTCATTTAAGATTTGATCTTGTTCATCATCACTCCATCATCTCCATTTGCATTTTATCATTTTGAGCTTTGATCAAGGGTTGGGAAAGGGTCACTAGCACATGTGACACCAATCCAACATGGAATAGGTGATTATTATGCTTTTGAAATGTCTTGTTGATGTTGTTTTGTTACTTGTGTCATTTCTTTAGCATAGATATTTATTTCATGGAGGTATTTGCAGATTTGTGTGTTTAGACTAACCCTTCTAATGAGTTTTTGAGTTTGGTCTTACATGCAGATTTAGGGTACTTCACTACATACTGGATATCATACTCACTAAGTATCATAACCCATTGGGCCAGTCGCCCCGTTAATGCCGCCTTGCTGAGAAGATATTTTAGAGGATCTATTTTAGCAATCAACATTGTTTGGTGGTTTAGCATATAATGTCATAGTTTTTGGGTAGAAAATACTACGACAAGATAGGCATGTTCAATAGTACTATAGTTGAGCTCATAACCTACCAAATTCCGACTGATATAATAGACTACCCTTTCATGACCTTCATCGTCATTTTGTGCAAGCAATGCTCCAAGTGATGAAGGGGTTGCTGTAATATAAAGAATCAATGGTCTTCCTTCAACAGGTGGTATTAAGACAGGTGGTGTGAGTAAATATTCCTTAATCAGTTGAAAAGCCTCTCCACACCTAGCTGTCCATGCAAAGGGTACTTTCTTAAGTAGATGTTGAAAAGGATGTGTCTTATCTGCTAACTGCACTACAAATCTTCTGATGGATTGCAGTCTTCCTTGTAGTGTCCTTAGTTGACTGAGATTTGTGGGTGGAGGCATGTCTATGATTGCTTTCAGCTTAGCCAGATCCACTTCAATGCCTCGTCTGGAAATGATATAGCCTAATAACTTTCCTGACTTGACTCCAAACACACATTTCTTTGGATTGAGTCTCACTTTATACTTCTCCATCCTTTGAAATATCTTGTCTAAAACCTGTAAATGTTTTGTCCTTGTCTTGGATTTTACAATAAGATCATCGACATAATCTTCCATAAGAGTATGAACTAGATCATGAAAGATGGTAGTCATGGCACGTTGATAGGTTGCTCTAGCATTCTTGAGTTTGAAGGGCATAACATTCCAGCAATATGTTCCCCAAGGACAAGTGAAAGCTATCTTAGGTTGGTCTTTAGTTGCAATTTTGATCTGGTTATATCCTAAAAATCCATCCATAAGGGACAACATCTCATATCCTACTGCCATATCAACTATCATGTCTATGTTAGGCAAAGGGAAGTCATCCTTAGGACAAGCCTTGTTGATATCTCTAAAATCAGTGTAGATGTGGATGCCCCCAGTTGGTTTAGTGACCGGTACTAGATTGGAAATCCAATCTGTATAGTCGATAGATCTAATGAAACCAACGTCTAAGAGTTTCTTGAGTTCTGCCTTGACTAACAAAGCAATCTGTGGGTGCATTTTTCTCAATTTCTGTTTTATTGGTTTGGAACCTGGTTGTAAGGAAAAATGATGTAGCACAAGTTCACGATCCAACCTCGGCATGTCTACATATGACCAGGCAAAATTTATCTATCTCTGTGCAAAGAAATTGTCGAACTCTGGTTGCTCTTCTGTTGTCAATGACACTGCAAAATAAACCAGTCGAGGATGCTCTTTTGTGCCTATGTTGACTTCTACTGATTCTTCCATGAGCATGGGTGACTTTTCCTGTGCAATAGGGGGAATGTTCAAACATCCATCCTTAGGTGCCTCAGAGAGGTTTTCACCTTCAGATACATCCTTTCTTTTTACTTTTTCATTGTCTAAAGGTGCCTTTCGGTTTTCACCTAGAGACTCATCCCTTTTATCTTGTTTATTCTTTTTCTCATTTTTGCAACTGGAGGGTTGAACAGATTCCCCAAAATATGCTTTGTTGTTCAATTCAATGGTAAAATTGGCCTTATGATCACCATTAGGTATGCCTTCTCGTAATCCCAGGAACTCAGCAATTGCTTCGTCATTCTCAAAAATGTCTAAGATGGGTGTGTCTTGTTGGTCCCAATCAATGAGTTGGGGATAAACTAAGGGCATGTCATCATCAGAGTTATCAAAGTTTAATAGGGTCAAGGTAAAGATTGAGTTATTCATGTGGTCACAAAAGTCTTGTGCTAGGTCCTTTTTACTCTTAGGTTTGGATATAGGTAGATTGATAGGTGGGCCTAATGCCAAGGTTTGACTATTTGAAACAGATGGCTTAGGTTGCCAAGAGGTAGGATCAAGTGATTCCCAATAATAATGTTTAAACCATTCCTCTTTTGTCATTTTCATTGGTGGACAAGAATTCAATGGATTTGGTGAGGAACTTAACATCAAGTCAAGTTCTCCAAATAACTTGTCAAGGTCCATGGAAGAAGTAGACGATAGGGAATCCCACTCATAATCGTTAGAGTCGGGGGAGTCACAATGATATTGGTCCACTAGTTCGTGAGATGTCTTAATATCTTTTGAAGCACTTACTTCCTCAATTAAGGATGATGTGGTACTAGGAACGCTAATCTAAATTGGTTGCAACCCTAGCCCCACACGTTTTGGCCACTGAGAAACAAATATTGGTTCAATCCTCCCGTCTTGGTTTAAGCCTAAACCACTGTGTCCATCATATCCCTTGCTTTGCATGATTGTGAAACCCTTTCCATATAGATCTGTAGGAATTTGAGCAAGCAAAAGAGGTCCTTCATCATCTTTTGTATATAGCCAGGGGGTAACATCTTCAGTATTTATGGCCTCTTTGCTTAATTCTCCCCATTTAATTAAAGTTGTTGTAGGAGGAACATGTATAGTGACCTTAGACTGTCCCCTATCTGATGTAGGTAAACCATATGACTTAGGAGGAATCAAATGGCTAACACAATAAGATGTCATCATGTAATACTCTCCACAACCCTTGTCTTGGATCTCAACCCTAGGAGTGGTAGGAATTGAGGGTGAAATAGATGTTCGAGTGAGTGTGGATGGATCAACATAGGAAGATGGATTGGATGATGAAGCCTCTTGGTTCACTAGCACTTGATGTTGAGGGATCTCTTTTAGATTGGTGCAATAGTGAAATGGATCAGGATCACCATCTATAGTTATTTTTGTGCCATGGTAAGGAAATTTAAGACACTGATGATACGTGGAAGGGACTGCCTTCATGGCATGAATCCATGGTCTACCTAGTAGAAGGTTATAAGGGAGGGTGAGATCCAAGACCTGGAACTTTGTCTCCATTACCACAGGACCAATTCTGATAGGAAGTGTTACCACCCCCTTTGATTTTCCTTCCTCATCATCATAAGCTTTAATGACAATACTTTTGGTCCTGTCTACACATGCTTCCGAGATACCTAATGCCTTAATTAGTTATCAAGTGCATAGATTTAACCCTGCTCCTCCGTCTACCAAAACTCGTCTAACTTTGGTATCATCAACAAGGACTTCTAGATGTAAAGGATTGTTATGGTTCGTCTTTTTAGTTTCATAGTCTTGTTTAGAAAATGTGGCATGGTGATTATTGGTCAAGTAGTCCACCATTTCCTGGAAATGATTGACATCAAGATCATTAGGGACCATGGTGTTCTGTAAAGCCTTATCGAGAATAGATCGATGCTCAGGGGAAATAAGCAACAATTCCAAGATTGAGATTTGGGTTGGGGTCTTCCCCAACTGGTCAAGGAGGTTATATTGTAACTTGGAAGGCTGTGGTGTTTGCTGCGATGGAGGGCCTTTGATAGTGATCTTAGTACGATGAGTATTGATTGCGCATTCAGGATTTGTATTGATAGTAATGGCATTAATATTCTCATCAGCAGCGCGAAGATGATGAATGATTTTGCCACCATTATAATCATGCTTGATACTCGCATAGTTGGATGACATATTGGTCTTAGTACTCGAACTGGGAATAGTTCCTTTTCCATGGTCATGTAGTGGATCAAAAATGACTTGATGATCAGTGTTTGATGACTTTGGTTTTTGTCCACCAACTTCTATAATTCTCCTTTCGACAAGATCTTGTATGATATTCTTCAGTTGTCGACAATTTTGTAGGTTATGTCCTTTAGTTCTATGATAATCACAAAAGGCATTATCATCCCACCAAGTTGGTTTAAATTGACTTGGATCGTATTTTCTTGGTTCCTACAGCTGTATAAGATTATGTTGTAACAGTTGTTTAAATACAGACTCAATGGGTTCCCCTATGGGAGTGAACTCATGTTTTTGAAATCTCCTTTGTTCTTGTGGACGTTGAGTATTTTGGACCATGTTAGGAGGTTGATTGACAACATTAAGCATGTTGGAAAAAGTATGAGGTCCTTGTAATGTGATGAGTGGTCTTGCTTGTAGCGTTTTAGCATCAACTACCCCATCATTGGTGACATTTTTATTGCGAGACCAAAATCTTTTTCTGTCAGGGGGTGTTTTGTACAATCAGGTTTCTATTGGATGTTGATGTCTTGAGTTCGCCCTTTTCAATGAGATCCTTCTCTATTATGACCCCTTTTCCCACTAGTTCCGAAAAATATGTACAACAATCTACCCTTAAGTTACTCCTGAGTTTTGCATGAAGGTTTTCTTGAAACATAGCAACTTTTTGTTTTTCGGGTATCTCGACAGGACACCTGCTAGCTATAGTCCTCCATCTCTGGAAGAAAGCGATGAATGTTTCACCTTCGTCTTGCATTATGTGACACAAGGTTGCTATATTTATCTCGTGGTCTATGTTTAAGGAGAATTTCTCCACAAATGTCTCAACCAGTTCACCCCAAGTTCTGATGCCAGAATCTAGACCCAAAAACCACTCTAGTGCGATTCCTACAAGACTGCTTGGAAATAGTCTCATAAGATACGTGGTGTCATAAGCGACATCTATGCATATGGTAGAAAATTCCCTTATTTGTTCTATTGGATTTCATTTGCCATTGTACTTAGGGAGGTTTGGTATGACATATCCGTGAGGGAAAGGGGTCATATACAATGATCTATCAAAGGGGAATGGGCATATGTCCTTTGTTGAAAATGATTTCTTAGTTGACACTGACATGTTATCCATTTGCGTTTGTAGTGCCTACATTTGTGTTTGTAAGACGTCAACTTGAGTCAAAGATGTGCTAGGGGGATTATGCGGATCTGTGTATGTATTCTGAAATCCAAAGTCTCGTGATGGGTTTTGATTAAACGTTGGTATTTGAGGTGGGTTTGGACTCAAAATGTTGGAAAATGTGTTCTGGTCTGGAGTTCGCATAAATTGGTGTTGACCTGGGATCTGTGTAAACGGATTCTGAGTACCACTCTGGAAGAAGGGATTCTAGTTCAGAATATACATAAATTGTTGGTGACTTGGAATCTATGTAAATGGATTATGACCACCGATTTGAGAGAACGGATTCTGATTCAGAATCTATGTGAATGGATTCTGATTACCAGTTTGGGAGATTGGATTTTGATTTCCATATTGGAAAGAGGGAATACCTCCTATTTGTGTAATCTGTGGTATAGTACTAGTGACTTGGGCACTAGGTATGGCCATCGACTGTGGTATGGTACTCGTGATACTAGCATGAGGTATGGTCATTGACTGTGAACTTGTGACACCGACATAAGGTGTAGAGGCTAACGTTTTAGGTCTTTTACTCCCAACAAGAGGACTGAAGGGAGTTGATGATGAAGCCCCTATAGTGAAATCAAATCCCGATGTCATGCTAGATGTACCAAATGGAGATGTATGGACTATTGTACTCTGTGTAGGTGTGCCAAATAGCATAGTTGTGCTAACCTGAGGTATAGTAGTACTAGCAGTCGTGGTATTTGTCCCTTGTGTAGGTTGAGTTTGTAAGGTGCTGATATCAAATCCTATAGGTAAGATAGCGCCTTCAGCTAGCAATTTGGCTAAGTATCATTGTCGATCATTTGCTAGGTACTCATCTATGAAAGAGGCAAACTCAGGGTCCTGTGCGGCAGCCTCTATGTCTTCTACTACAATATGTCCTTGAGTGTTTCTAGTGGTGAATTTGTCTAATAGAGTCTTATGAGGTCTTGAAGAAAATGGATTGATGAATTCATTTGGGTTCGACGTCTTTTCTCTCTGTCTTCTCTTAGACCTAGTTTCGACCATGTAAGATTAGCCCAATATGCAAGGAATGCAAAACTATGTGTATGGACAGTATGACTCTAGTCTATGTTTTTGGGATTTTTCGAATGCAAAATAAGGAATGCTCTAGGATGAAACTAGTCTACAATCTAAAGATGCAAAGTCTAAGCAAGACCCTAAAGTGATCAATTCTATAAACCCAAGAAGGAGGGACCAACTACCTAAAGTCTAACCAAGGCATCAATTTCGTTAAGTCAAGGAACCAATGTAGGATGAGGATCAAAGAGAAGTCGAGTTTCCTATCTAGACTGATGAGCTAGGAGGACTCTCTATAGGACAAAGGATAAAATGATAAGACCAGGTTCAACGACAGATTTTGTTGACATTATGATTTTTCTAGAGTGTAGATGATGGACCTATTCTAAAGTTTGCAAAAGTGACCTTCCTAGAAGTTTGAACTAAACAAAAAATGTATTCTAAGATGAGACCAAACTCTGAGTTAGGACAACTAAGGAAATGACTAAATGAACCTAAAGGATACAAAATTGAGCAAAATTGTTTACTGTTTCTTTTGAAGGACTATTTGTGGAAAGACAACTGAAACTAATATGACTGTGTTGACTAGACAGTGATCGTGAATTCTGACTTTCTGATAATTAGACAAATGCATCGTAGGATTTCACATATGTGGTTAAGTTTACTAGTTGCGGTTTTCAAGTGATCAATTGCGTTTCTCTGGTAAAGTTCAAAGTATGACTCTAACAGATGCGGTTAACTGTCTAACAGATGTGACTCATAATAACAGTTGCGACTCAGAATATAACGCATGTGGCTTCTCACAAAACAACTATGAGCTAAACTAGTAGATGTGACTCTACCCTAGATAGATGTGACTGATACTGACAAATGCGACTCAAAGCTAAACAAATGTGACTCAAAATAATAGATGTGACTCGAAGTTATATAGATGCGACTCTAAAAATCAATTGCAACTGTCTGGTGAACAATTGTGACTCTCTATGAATTTCAGTGACCTAAGATTTAAAACTGTCTCCATTTTCCATGCTCAAATTCTGGCAAATAAGAACAATCATAAGACAAAGTGTTTTCAGTTTGATTTTGGACTCAAAGAATGTTTAAGTTGACAATAAACAAGCACATCCTAATAGGCCAAAAGGCCTAGGGTTTGTATACTTGGTATAGCCCACTGAAATACCCCAGATTGGTGATAAACACCTTTCCTTCTCGAGAGCGGATAGCTTAGAAATTTGGTATCATTGGCTTCCCTCCACGGCTCATTAACGTCTTTCAAGCACACCAATTTCAAATTCTTTGGAAAATGACCTCCCAAGAACTGCTATCTCTACTCAAGGGGATCAGTAGTGAGTATCTTTGGGCATGATACTATACCCTGCAGTATGCCAAGCAATAGCCAATAGAACGGTTGGTCTCTAAAACAAAAGGTGTTTAATACGGGCATTTTGTTCGTGGGGCATGATCCATACGGTGAGAGTCCTCTTTCGGATCCATCTCGTCGGAACCACACTCGTGATTCTTGGGTTTTCCCCAAGAATCCACTTTTATATATCGGCTGGAAGTCCCTTGAGTTCAGGGTGCTACCGGTCTGAGTCGTCCTGGGGTGAGTACTTTTTCCCACTAGAATAGGCCCAAGTTCTAGAGTTGGTAACCGTTTCTCTTACACCCAAAATCGTACAAATGTGCAAGGCGAGAGGATACTTCAATGTACCAAATCATGAGGGTAATTACACAGATGTTCTTTCGCACCAAACACAGTAAACACTTGTTAATTTTAATCCAAATCAAAGATTTGCTACACTACCAAACAATCTGTTTCAAAAGAAAATTTAACTAAGGTCTTCAACATGCATTCTGCAGAAAGATTTGTTAGTAGTTTCAAGTAATGTCTTCATCAATCGTCCTACAGAAACTCGTTAACTCCAAAAAAAAAAAAGGCCACATGCTGAAAAATTCGATATTAGTAACACAAATCAACTGAAAACTTCAGATTTCTGAAACCAAAAACAAAAAGTTACCAGTCAGATGCGTTGATTTTCTGTGCAATTGCGTCTTGGTATTTACCAGTCAGTTGCAGTTCAGGATGTTATAGATGCATCGTGGTTTTTCAGATGTGGCGTTTATGGTGTCAAATGCGGGTTAGGAAATCAATTGTGTCGCTTTGTCAAACTGATGCATCTATGAATTTCAATTGCGGCGTTTCGTCAAGCTGATGCGTCATTTTGTATGAAAAACCTGCAAAAACTCAAAATAAAAGTCTACGAATACGCGAAGATGGTTTCTTCACGTCGGGTTCACCAAATGTAACACCAAGAAAATGCACAAGACAAGATTAAGAGAAAACATGCAGTGCAAATCTAAATGCAATCTAATGCTAAGCAACAAAGAACAAAGGAAGTGAAAATGTAAATTAAAACTTGTACAATCTCACCAAATTTGTACGTATTTTCCATGATTCATTTCAATTGCCCTTCTCCATTTTGCTTGTGTAGTATAATTGCCCTTAGATTTCTCGTAAGTTCGTGCAAGTATAGCCTAAGATAGTGATTTTAGCAAAATATCGAAGATTCAAGACAAGTGCTCTCAAAAGTCATAATATTTCGCGAGTTTTTGAGAGAGATTGGAATGAAGAATGACAAATCAATTTATAGAAAATTGATTATTCGAACGACAGGTTAGGATTGAAAGATTAACAGACGGTTGAGATTGATTGATTATTTATGCATTCTAATAATAGTTAGTAATGACACGAGTGATACAAATTAGAAATAGAATTAAAGATTAAATAAATGATTTAATCTTCTAGTTTGATATTCGAAAATAGAAGAATTATCTTTGCATGACAAAGATGAATATGGATTAAAGCAACTCTTGTTCGAATGCATGCACAAGGTTTAATTAATTAAATAATGATGTTTAATTACTCTGCATGTACATGCAATCGAGTTAGAACTGGACAATTGAATAATTTGACGAAGAGATTACTCGAGAATGCCACTCAGACATTAAATCAAGAGTTAACTAAGCGATTTGAATAGATCTTTGAGTCGAGTAAAAGTGAATACTTAGATAACTCACACAATTATCTAAATATAGAGGAATGCGTTAAAATAGAATTCATGAATTAAATAATTCATTTAATTCAAGATTTGATATTTGAAGAATGATTAAATAAATAAGATTTATTTAATTAAGTGATGAAGGGATTTAAATGAATAATTAAATAAATAAATAATTTATTTAATTATAGTTGAAGTATGATAAAGAGTAAATTAAATAAGAATTTATTTAATTTGACAAGAAGGATAAGGTTAATTAGTAACATAATTAAATAAAAAGCGTTTATTTAATTAATTAGATAGAATAAAGAGAAGTGTGAATTAATTAAATAATTAAGATTATTTAATCAATAGAAGAATTAAAGTTAAAGTGAATAATTAAATAATTGACATTATTTAATCATGACCATGAAGAATATGGATTATGAAGAATATTGATGTCGCAAGCTTCGACCAAATTTCGATGTCTACAAAGGGATTTTGGTGGGCCCATGATCCCAGGGTTATAAGAGTGCCATGTGGCACGATCCTGACCACTCATCACCATTCTTTGGGGGATCATTTGTGAAGACGTTGATTGATCACAGTGAAGCAAGATGATGCCAAGTGGTAGTTTCTTAGCCATATGATGTGGTGGCACCTCCAAATTTTAGAAATTTGAAGTTCCTATGTCCTCTTTGGTTGATAACAAAGGTTAGGTCTGCTCCCTATGAAATCTACCCCAGATCCCATCTTCGTTGATTAAAAATTTTCAACTCCGATATTTTCATACAAATTTGTGTGGTAGAAAGTTTTTTGGGACATATAGTAGTAATATTTCTTAGTTTTGTGCTTCCAAGATGAGTTTTGATATGCCATTTAATGTGTTTTTGACTGTGACTGAGCTAGATTTGGTGTTCTAAAAGGTTAAAATTTTCTAAAAGCTAAGGGTAACCCATTTCCTATTTTGGTCTCAAACATCTCCATTTCCAGATTACTTAAAATCCAAGCTGACATGCAGGTGTACTATTTTAATGCCTCTCGAGTGCAGTGAATGCCTCCAGCAAGCCCATTTACAAAGGAGGTACCAAATTTTGGTTTGTTGAGAGAGATTTGATTAAAACCCCATATTTTATTTAATTGATTAGGAACACTCTCAAAAAATCACAGCTCCAGGAGTTCCCAAAATGTTAAACCAATTATAGATGAAATGGCTACAATTTAGTTGTTTAAATTAAATGGAAAATTAATTGTAGGGAAACAAAGGTATTATGAAAGCTCCATGGTTTAAAATACATAGTAAAATGAATTATTTTATTGCTAGGGAAATGGGTCTTTACCCAAAAGTGATATGTTTCAATTGCTAGATGAAAATGCAATTGTAAGTGTGTTGTTACATACATGTAAAAAAGTTGCACATAAATGAAAGCAAGAAAAATGACAAAGCAAATTTAGTTGAAAATGGAGGAAAAATGAGGATGAGGGTAAAGTGGCATATTCCAAATGCCAAATCTAAAGGTTCTACCTGTAACAGGTGTTAGATAGAGATTCAATTTGAGATTTCTTCTCTTATATAAAATATAATTTTTGTCTCATTTGTAAGGGTTCTGAGTTTCTAGGAGGTTCTTAGCTTTATGTTTTGTCCATGTAAGAGGCTATGCATTGTAATTTGTTTAATGCTAAGGGTAAAGATCCATATGTTGAAAGTCCACATATTGTAATGCTCATGTAACTTGAATGCAAAGATATGAATAGATATTGTTATGTAATTGTCTCCATGTCCGGGATATAATATCCTTTGAATAGAAATAACAAAGTTATTGAGGTTCTTCAAACACATTTGTTGTTTGAGCTATTTGTTTGTTTCCTTTCCATTCAAGGAGTTGTGTAGATTCTTGCAAGTAGATAATGAGGGTATTATATTTTCAGGTGGATTGCTAAGTAGAATTTCATGACACACTTCAATAGACCTTTTTGTCATAATGTGATAAAGGTTTATTGATCATTAGGATTATTTTATAATATTATGATATAATGTGCATGATATGTGACTCTATAGCCCAAGGTAAGCAATGGCCTTGCACAATTGTCTTTCTCCATCCTCAAAAAAAATATTCAAATACATACAACCTATTAATGCTTTAGTTTTATGTTTATTTTGTGTCTTAACTTCATGCCTGTAATGAAATGAGAATAAGGGGTGTACCATTATTTGAGGTAGTCATACACAATCTTGTTGTATTATATGAATTTTATCTGATTTACAATGTATTGTACCATAAGTTGAATATTTTCATCCAATGTCACATAGGATCACCCTCCTAGGTTCTGTAAAGCCTAAAGTGTAGGGGAGAAAAGTGTGAAATCCATCTCCCATTCATTGGCCACTAATCTTGAAGTTCTTAAGCACAAGGAATGGCTATCCTTTACAGGATTTTCAAGGTTCAATTGGAAAAAAAACCAACAGATTAGTGACTCTCCTAGGGAGATCAGAGGAGTATCCATTTAGAAAGAGTCAAGAATTTGGTGACTCTAAACATTTGGTTCAGATATTGAAGTTTTCAGACTTGGAAGAGGTTTTATTATTGGATATTTAAAAGAATTTATGTGGGACTATGCTATTGGAGAAGACTTAGAATGAAATTAATCTTTCAAAGTGCTTCATTTTGTTTGAATTTCAATCCTCTATAAAGAGAGGTGGTGACTATCAAAAGAACCTGATGGAGATGTGAAGAATATTTTAGATCTACAAATATTTCCAGTCAGGAAAGAAAATTTGCAATAGATAAAACATATCCAAGTATTTTTATGCTTTAGTTTTCATAAAGAATAAGTATATGTATGAAAAACATGTTTGAAAAGTTTGAAGATAAAATTGGCTCCCTATTAAGTGAAAATAAGCACTATAAGAAAGGGATAAAGGGATATTGAGAAGTAAATAGTTATAGAGGAAATAAATATTCATTTGAAAATATGTATAACTATTATGGTTCTCTCTTTACAAGCTATAATGTCATGGTGGAACAACAATCATGTCCTCAAAGAGAAATGTTCTCTACTGAAAGATATAACCCTCCTGATTTCAATAAAATTCAAGGTAATCCACACTCAATCCCAAGAAAAAATGAATACTTTCCTAAGTTTAGACAGGGGTATAAAGAATTAACATCACAAAATTTACAAGATTTCACTAATTTGATAGAAGACTGTCAAATAGAAGAAGAGGATGTTATCATCAAAAAATTTGTGAGAATTTTTCTAAAATGCTATTGAATATTGGTTTTCTATTCTACCACTGCATTCCATATGTTCATAGAGAGAGCTTAGAATAATTTTCATTGATTAGTTTTAAGGAATATCAATAGACAATGTGTGCCTATTTTAGAATAGACATCTACATATCTAGGAAGGGTTTGAAGAATATTCTAAAAGAAAAGTTGAATCCATGTCACCTATTGATGTATTGTATGATATAAAAAGATCTAAGGGTGAATCCTTCTAAGATTTTCATGATATATTTATGAAATTTTTGTTTGCTATACCAATATTAAATAGACCTGGTGAACCCATATGTTGATTATTTATGAAAAACTTGAGCTACGTCTGAGTACCATGCTAGCTAACTTGAAGCCCCCTAACCTTGAGTGTATATATCAATGGATTTTAGTGATTGAAAGACTGATAGATTAATTTGGAAGCAATTTCTTAACTAGCTTATGTGACAGTACTTTTTCTAGACGATCAAATGGGTCTAGATGGTATAGCAGAAGACATTAATAAATGCATCTAGTGGTGAGGATTTTATTTTTGAACAACCTATAGAAAAATATATGCAGATGATACTGAAAGTATATTCTCATTCATCAATGGGGAGAAGCAATATTATGATGAATATTTTGGTTCAAATGCAAGTCTTCAACCAAATGAGAAGCATTCTTGTCCAAACGATCAAGGAGACTGCGGTTCTATTTGAAACCCTAGTAACTATGAATCCTTTCAAGAAGGAGAGGTAGAATTAATCTCCCTAAGTGAAAAGTGTTTCAATAAAGATGATGATAATATTTTTGAAGGATCACAATTGCATGGTAATGTTATGAAAATCTATGATAGTGTTACAAATTCTTTGAATGATGATCTTATTTCAAATTATGTTGATGAGATAAGACTTTTTGAATCTTATATGGAAAGGTTAGATGTTGAAAACTAGGGTGAGTTGTGTTGAATACCCAAGATACTGAGAGGGGGGGTGAATTAGTATCTTCTTAAACTTATTAAACACAGACCATCAAAATACTCCAATGCATATAACAGTAAGAATGAGCAAGAGCATTAGCATAACATAAAAGCACACAACACATGAACACTAGGATTTTTACATGGAAAACCAAAAATGGGAGAAACCACAGTGAGGATTAGCTCACAATATAGTATAACCAGTTATAAGATATTACAAAGGGTGGCTCACTGTCGAGACTCACTATCCAAAATGGGAGGCTCACTTCCTACAAAGATACAATATAGAAATGGAAAACAACCAGAATATGAAGTGATAAAGTTACACCTAACAAGTGTTTATTTAGTTCCTTTGATGCTCAATAAACTGACTTTACACATTTCACCACCTTTGAATACTTATTTTTTCAATTTCACACAATCAATCTCAAAACTGTCCAATATATATATCGAACTCATCCACAAGCATCAATTAGGTCGGCCTAATTAGATGCAATCCTTATTCACTAGAAAGATTAACTGTCAGCTTCAAGCTTGTACAAAACTTTTCCAAAAATAATTCAAGTGTGTAGTATGCTACAACATGTCGACATGGACCTAAGATAGGTCAAAAATACATCCAAAATACAAAATTAATTCATTAAAACATCAGCTATTGATTAGGTTGGCCAAGGATAGACCTAATAAAAAAATACAACAATTGAGTGATGCCAATTCGCCATACAAGCACTTGTGCACATGAAATTATGAACATACAAAGCTTCTAGCAACCAAGAAACATTTCCCAAAATTGCAACCAAAATACCAAAGGATAATAACTATCGTACTGATTCAAAATACCAAATCAAGCTAGAACTTAAACTTGTAGTTGCAACTCATATAACATGGTGACATCAATGACAACACAAAAGTTGCATAATGAGATGTTCTTCTTCATTCTTCCAAAATATCCCCCTTTGTCATTGATGGAAACATGTGCCAAAAGAATTTAAAAACCTCCTATGTGTAACACACTCTTCCCTTTTCTCTCCATGGCATTCTCTCCCTCTTTGACATCAAGGAAAAAGGGAAGTCCAAAAATATGAAAACTAAAAAAGAATTACTTGGAGTAAGGTGAGCCTTGAAGCTCCTTGAGAATACCTTGCCATGTTGTTTTGGAATTCTCCTAATTCTTCTTAACATATATCAACATTATTTTTAGAGATTCTAATTCCATCGGGCTTTCTTTTGCATCATCCGGAGTTCCTGGAGTTAGATTGATCTTTTCTATTTTTTCTGCATTTTCCAAAGCATTGGCCGCTAGAGTGTACTCCATTCTCACAAGGTCACCTAGCTAATCAAATATTCTAATGATGTCTTCCTTCTTCTTCTGTAGAATAAATAATTTATCTCTATGAGTAGTGATAGAATTCCAAGTTGACCTATCTCTATCCTTAGATGCACTGTATGTATTGGGAACAACTGTCAACTAGGACTCAATGGAGTCCATGAGGTCTTTGATACTCTGTGGTGGCATCAGACACTTTATGCAGTAAGCAAATATAGTATTTTCTTTGGACTCACAAGCTTGTACAACTTCCAGACTCTTTTCCACATGGGTGTGTGCCAGAGCACACTTATCATGAAGTTTCGAGAGCCTTTTCTTTTCCATTTTCTCCTCAATCTCTTTCTTGGTCTTCTCACCCAATCCGGAGGTATACTCCTTAAAGGATTCCAATAGAAGTTTCAAATTTTCCACCCGAGTGAGAGATGTATCAAATGATATACTAGGGTGGCCTCCTACAAAGCTTTGAGGGAATCATCGGTAAGCTCTGTCCCCTTTTGGTGTGTTTCCAAAATTTATTTTGTTCTAAATGAATGAAATGCATCCCCTAACACCAATTTTATGAATGGGAGATATCTTGTCTAGATCCACACTACCTTGAACCATGGGAAGTTGTAGAAGTTCTAGAGGAATTACCATTTGGAATCTAATTTGCTTGGATAATAAGCCTTTTAGTACATTAGTGCCAGAGGAGGATTCTCTGAAGTACCTTTGTGAATCCACAACCTTCCTTTGATCTTCTTCATTCTTCTAGGTAGTTTCCCCATTTCTTTCTTCTTCCTCTACTCTTTCTTCTTCCTCTACTTTTTATTTTTCCTCTATTATTTCTTCATTGTCTCTTTATTCTTCATTCCTTTCACCTTCATCTTTATCTTTTTTCTCCTTTAGCTTGTATCAGAGGGACAACATCAAGCTTCTTTGGTTCAACTTATTCCTCATTTTGTTTCTCTATCTCCGGAGGATCATTTGTAACACCTATTTCCAGAAGGATATTTGAATCACCTGTTCCAAGAGGAATGTATTCCTTTACCTCTACATAATCCTCTTCTCCTGATTTAGGTCTAGAACCAGATGGGAGTGCACAAAACATACCATATTTCTTAGCCATACCCCTGATGGATTATGTATTTTCTTTCTTTATTTTCTTTATTTTCTTTTTATCTTTTTTCATCAAAGTGTTTACCCTTTTCTTCATCTAAAACATCTTTGAGCATACCTTCTTCAAGGTTTCCAAATCATTTGGGGTCAAAGAGAACCCAATTTTCTCAAATTCTTCATTCCTTGTCTTTTCTTTCAACTCAATAGCCTCTAATCTTCTTTTCATTAGGGAATCCCATAATTTCTCAGGTACATTATTCTTAACATAGTCCTAACTAACTTCCAAAGTAATAACATATTGAATAATAGCTAGAATCAATGTTTTCATGTCCTCTCTACCTACTTGGGTATAAATTTTAGCTGTAGGTTGTAGCATATATTTAAAATGTACCAAGTTATTAACCAATGCCTCTAATCTGAGAGGGGAACCAGGTCTTACCATTAAGGCTTTTTGTTCTTCCTAGTCTGGAGATGCCTCTTATGACACCTTTTCCTTCTTCGAGTCTAGTTTGGTGTACACATGAATACCAAAGCCATGTTCTTCATCTTCTTCAAAGGATGGCACATATAGATATCTCTTAGTCCGAACACTATCATTTTGTGAAGCACCTTCACTAGAGGGCATGTTCCCATTCTTCTTTCTTATCAGTTTGGATGCAGGGTCTTCCTCCTCATCTTCTTGCTCTTTAGTGATACAGAGGTTTTTCTCCCTTATTTCCTTTTCTTACTTACCTCTCTTGAATAGTGCCACCAAAGGAGTCTCTTTCCTTGTTCTAGATCTTGTAGTGGGTCTGGAAGGAGCCATACCTTTTCCTTTACTAGAAGCACTGGGCTCTACCTTCACTGAAGTAAGAGCTGTGGATGGTTTTGAAGGAGTAGTCCTGCTAGATCTCCTTAGTCCTAATGATTTTCTAGCCATCTACTCTCCCATGGCTCTACCCTATGCAATATGTTCATTAGTGAAGCCAGTCTTTCTAAGTATCTTATCTACATTCTTTCTTATTATAGGAATCCTATGCTTCATGTGAATTTCCATAGATTTTTCTTCATATGTGCCCACTCTTGGTTCACTAGTATCTTTTGGGATTTTCAATAAATTTTTTACATATCCTTCTACTTTATCCTCTAAAACTTCATAACCTAATGGTTGTATCCAAGCATTCCAGGGTTCAACTGCCTCAATCATGCACTCATATGTGGAGACATGAAATATGATGTCATTCTTGTACTTTTCAACAACTTTCCTTGGGATCCTTTCACGTTCATTCATGTTGCTTTTGAATATAGAAAAGAATGTTGTCAGAGCATTTTCTCGACTCTTCAAATCACCCAAGTTGTGCATATAATCAAAAATGTGATGTGCAATAGGTCTTTATGTATCCCATATTACCACATCATTTCTTCTGGGAAGACATCTAATAAAGTATAACAACAAAAAACAATCAAGGAACCCAACTTAAATGCATTTTTCTTCTCCCCACTCATCTTTAGGTTTTCAAACAATTGCTTCCGGAGAAGTTCACACAGATCATATTCTACACCATTTGCTGCCATGTCATATTCAGTGTATATAGCTATAGCAAATACAAAATTTTCCCTCTTTGTGAAGTAGATCTTGTGACTGATCATTATAGCTACATACTTCATAGTAGGATTGGTAATAGGTTTTGTTGCAAGATCCCTTCTATCAAATGTTACTTTGGTGAGTTCCATCACCACTTCATTTTTCCCAAACTTCAACACTAGTACTGGTTTGGTATCACATAGTCTAGTAACTACCTTAATCACTTCTTTGGTTATTAGGTGAGGTCTATCTATCCACAAAAACTTATCATGAATTCTGCTAAGAGTAGGTTTAACATACTTGTCATTAACAGTGGAACTAAAGTTAGGAAAATGATTCCACCAATCCAACTTCTTTGCAATGATATTTTCATACTCTAGTTTTATCAATAAATCATCCCTAGTGAGCTCATTGTGCCACATATCTATCAATTTTCTATGATTATGTTCCTCAGTTTTAACACAAATCTAAATTCTAGTGTCTTTAGTGGGCATGACACCATGAGGAATCGATGAGAAGGGACCCAGAGGGTTGTCTTCAAAAACCTTCATGGAATACTTCTTGTAGGAAGGTCTAGGTCTTTTTGACATGTTTACATTTATAGGGGTTACCATCTTTTCACAAACTGAACTCTAGTGAAAAGAAGATTCACACAGACCCACAACAACATAGAAGAGTAAAATACCCTTTTCTTTCATGAAAACTAGAACTAGGGTTTGCATGACTCACTCTTCAAGTCACCTCAAGAATGCTCCAAATTTCTCTCTACTTTCTTCAAATTCACAAGTGATCAAAATATCTTACAAATCCAATTTATAGATCAATGAGATTCCCTAATACACATTAAATACATAATAATTTAAAAAGTTGATAAAAACCTTCTTTACTGCATTGAAAAACCCTAGTTTTCTCCAAAAATGATCATGCTTGCAACTTTTCTTCCAATTCCTTTTACATAAGCTTTGTTTATTCATTCTTTACAACATATCTTCATGCCAATTTCTGATGAACCAAATATCTAGGGAGTTTGAATAATTTTCTATTAATGCTCCCCCTAAGACCATGTTGGGTTTAATTGCAAGAGGAATTGTCTACACTAGATGAGGGCACATACACATTTGATGTCACTGGATCTTTGTTATTCTTCCATATCCTTTTCATTTCTTTTTTAACTTCATTCTTTTCAATTGTCTTCATTGGTTCATTCTTCTTTACCGGATTAGATTGGTTTCCCCCTTTACTTCTGCATACTATTAAAATGTGTCTGGGTTTGTTGCAATTGTAGCAAACAACATTTTTCTAATTTGTTTGAACTCCATTAACCTTTGATCTTACACTGATTAGCTTTGTGTCCAAACTTATTACATGCATAGCAATAGCCAACAAAATATTGATTCATTCTTCCTCCATTAGACCAATTCATCATCTAAATTTTGCATTCACTAGCTCTATGTCCAACTTTCTCGCATGCAAAACATTGTCTAGAGAAGAGACTAGCATATGGGTTTATTCTACTTATACACTCCATTGCCTTGTGATCAAATTTATTACATGTAAAACAAACAGCATTGAAATATGGGTACCTTTGAGCATTTGGTTGTCTAATAGGCAGTCTTGTAGTAAAGCTTCTTGGATTTCTTGTCTATTTTCCTTTGTATTGAGTCTTTTGATTGTCCATTGTGTTTGAGGTCTACATAGCCTTAGAGCTTTCACCTTCTTCCATTCCCAAACCACTTTTTTCTTTATTTGGTTTCTATTCTACAATCAACTCATCAAGCTTGGTGGAGCTTGTTTTGAACTTATCTTCATAGAGTCTTTTTTTTTTTAGATTTATTCCTAGGTTTACCACTTCTTGTTCAAGCCTTGAGCATTCATCAGTCTTTCTTTGCACCATTGTATTCAAACAACCTTCAATTATCTTATTTTCCTCTACTTGCACCTTCAATCCGGTGATCTCTTCATTTGCTTGTTTTAATTTCTCACTTACTTCTTTTTCTTTCTTTGAATTTCTTCAATTTCTCTTTCAATTTCTTGATGCATTAATTTCCCTCATCAAGATTTTCTTTCAAATCTTTTTTTTCATTTTCAACCTTGTGAAGATCTTCAAGATCAGCTTGGAGTTCTTTATCATCCATTTGTTCAATCTTCAAGATCTTCATCAAGTTGTTAGGCTTTTTCAGAGGAACCAAGCTCTGATACCAATTGTTGAATACCCAAGGTACTAAGAGGGGGGGTGAATCAGTATCTTCTTAAACTTATTAAATACACACCATCCAAATACTCCAATGCATATAATTGTAAGAATGAGCAAGAGCATTAGCAGAACATAAAAGCATACAACACATGAATACCATGATTTTTACGTGGAAAAACCATTGTGAGGATTAGCTCAAAATACAGTATAACTGGCTCACTACTAGGACTCACTGTCCAAAATAGGAGGCTCATTTCCTACAAAGATACAATGTACAAATGGATTACAACCATAATATGAACTGATAAAGTTACACCTAACAAGTTTTGATTCAGTTCCTTTGATGCTCAATAAACTAACTTTACACACTTCATCATCTTTGCATACTTATCTTTCCACTTTCACACAATCAATCTCAAAACTATCCAATATATATATCTGACTCATCCACAAGCATCAATTAGGTTGTCTTAATTAGATGCAACCCTTATTCACCAAAAAGATTAATTGTTGGCTTCAATCTTGTACAAAGATTTTACAAAAAAAATTCAAGCATGCAGTATGCTACAACATGTCAACATGGACCTAAGATAGGTCACAAATACAACTGCAATACAAAATTAATTCATTACAACATCAACTATTGATTAGGTCAGCCAAGGATAGACCTAATAACAAAATACAATAACTGGGTGATGCCAATTCACCATATGAACTCTACTTGTGCACATGAAATTCTAAACATACAAGCTTCTAGCAACCAAGAACCATTTCCCAAAATTGCAAGTTATGATATTCATCAGTGGAGGATTGCGGACCAAAATACCAAAGGATAATAACTGTCATACTAGTGCAGAATACCGGATCAGGCTAGAACTTAAACATTTAGTTGCAACTCATATAACATGGTGAAATAAATGACAACACAAAAGATGCATAATGAAATGTTATTCTTCATTCTTCCAACAAGTTGAATATCCTATTTTCTAGCAATGAACATGATATTATGAAGAACAATAGGACCCCAAGTTTTCTTGAACACAAGCATGATGAGGTATATAAATTGAACATACTTTTTGAAGAAGATATATGTAATTAGTATTGTTATGGTATACTTGGTCATGTTGATTCTACAAGAGATGATGGTAGTATCATTGTAAGCCTTCATGATGATGAGATGAAGGATTTTGTTGATTTGTGGAATAATTTTTAGATTGGTAGTATATTATACGCAAATGACAGAGTGTGGAATGAATTTCATTTGGAGGTATCATCTGTGAGAAGTTGCAATGAAGAAAAAAATGACAATTTTCAGTTTTATGGTGAAAAATATGACCTTGCTGATTATTGCAGTAGTATGAACAAATAAAATGGTACGTTTGCAAGAGATTTATTAGATAAATAAGCTCAGGTAGCTGATTGTGTAGAGCATGCATATGTTGGTGATGTGAGTGGTGAACAAGGAACTCCTTTCTTGTTTGATATTTCACCTTATTCCATTCCTTTTTCTGGTTTTGAAGTTATCACAGGATGTTTGCATGAGTATAGCATAGATGTATTTGTACATGAAAGTGAAAATATAGAGATAATTGTTGGTACAATTGATCAAACTTTTTATGATAAAGTTTTCACTTGAAGAATGTGATTGTGTTAATCACCTGGATGCGTATGAGGGCCTTTCTTTTGGGTGTTCAACTTATAGTCTTCCTCATGAGCAGTATACTTCAAATATTCATGTTGATGCAATGGGAGGTAATGTTAAGTGTGATGATTATTGCAACAGTGAATGTGTTTCAAACAGTCACTATGATGAATTTTTTGTGAAGATACATTTTGAATTATTTGATCCTTCATTTGAAACATTTGACAGAGAGTCGTGTGATAATATGAAGAATGCAGATGACCTTGTCTTTGAACCTATGATGGAAAATAATGTTTATGTATGGGATTGATGTTTTTTCTAAATGCCTTGATTTGAATGTGGACAAGGATATTATGGATGTTGATAGATCTTGTTTTTAGATCATTGGATCATATAATAATGTGACTGAGTTATGTTGTTTATATGGAGATAAATTTTCTTATGATGTAATTCAGTTGGAAAAAATGCCTGTGTGTGAACATTCTTTGTTTATTACACAAGAGGATTGCATACCATATGTGGGGCATGATATCTTTATTGATCCTAATGACTATGAGGTTTTTAGATTTGATATACAAATAAGTGATGAGAAGAATTCTCATAATGACTCTTTTCAAGCATAGTATGAACTTTTTCACTTTCCAGTTCAATTTGATAAGAATGTGATTATGTATGAAAATGATCTTGTTGATGAGATATATCACACCAATTGTAATTTTGATCTATTTGATTGGTGTGATATATGCATGTCAGATGTTGATATATTTCAGTTAGTTTCTGAGTGCAAATTTCAAATTGATAGAGTTAATTATGACATTGAAAAACACATTGATGTGGTTAAGCATGTCAGTTGTGATGTTGGTTTTCAGGTATACAATGGTAGTGCTTTCAGACTTGGCCTAGTGCAAAAAGCATAGAAAAATGTGTTTGACAGAGGTAAGGATTGGTACTTTTTTGGGGGGGGCTTGGGGCCACTAAATGAAGTTTGAAAAAATGGTTTCAATGCAATACAAAGGAGTAGTTGCAGAGTCACCCAATGAATTTGGAACTTGGTATACTACCCAAAGATTTGGAATCTCTCCATGCTCGCAAGTGGCATGCATCCCTGAACATGAGCCACTAGTAGTACCTCCAAATTTTGCAAATTTGAAGTTCATATTTCCTCTTTGGCTGGTGACAAAGGTTAGGTATGCTCCTTGTCAAATCTACCTCGGAGCCCATCTTCACCATTTAAAAATTTTCAACTCAAATATTTTCATGCAAATCCATGTGGTAGAAAGTTTTTTGGGACATATGGTAGTAAGCCTACTCAATTTTTTGCTTCCAAAATGAGTTTTGATATGCACCATTTAATGCATTTTTTACTGTGATTGAGCTAGATTTGGTGTTCCAAAAAGCTACAAATTTCAAAAATTTAAGGGAAACCCATTTCCTATTTTAGTCTCAAACATCTCCATTTCCAGTTTCATCAAAATCCAAGCTCAAATTATGCATTATTTTAATACCTTTTGAGTGTGATGAACATGTCCAAAAGGCTCATTTACAAAGGAGGTACCAAATTTTGGTTTGCCGAGTAATATTTGATTATAAACCCATGTTTTATTTAATTAATTAGGCATGCTCACAAAAAATCATGGCTCTAGGTGTTCCAATTTGTGTGTAGTAAAATTCCACCACTTTTCTGACAAGAGAAATTGAATTTTCCATTTTGCAACTTTGAAATTTTGCAAAATTTGGGGCATTTTAAATATTTTAAATGTTGTGGGGGGACTTGAAAAGTGTTCTTAAATTTTTTATGATGAAATAAAATTTGAAAATATTCACCCAAATTAATTCCTTGCAATCTCACACAAGCAAAAAAAGGGGTTTTGACAAGGGTGTGGGGGTGTAGGGAAGCTGTTTTGGGGCATTTTTGAGGTTGCTAAGAGCTTATATACTACTAAATATGTTCCCTATCCCTATTTGAATATTTGGGGGAGGTTTTGAAGCATTTAAATTGAATAAATTGGCTGATCTGTTGCTTTAAAATGCTCATAAGTTACTTTTCATGCCTAGTTGCAACAAAAAATGACTTGCACAATTGCAAATCGATTAGCAGAAATTTCTCACACCTTGAGAATGATTTGAATGTTATTTAATTTTTTTTTCAAAATTCCATTCACCATAAAAAATTGCAACAACATTTCTCATGACCTACACATGGTTGTTTTATAATGACAACCTTTTAGATGTTTTCCCTCTATTGCAAGGTGAGTGAAGGAGGTTTCAACTATCCGAGTATTGATTTGAGAAGTATTGTAAAAGGTTTTATTTACCTGAGAATGTCAAATAGTATGTAATGAGAAATTTATAGAAAGAAAGAATTAAAATGCAATGAATTCCAAATGCAAATGTGAAAGTGAGATGATTGTAGACAAAATACATAGGTAGAAGGATTACCAGATAACTATTTGAAACAATATTAAACCAATTATAGATGAAATGGATACATGTTAGTTGTTTAAATTAAATGGAAAATTAATTGTAGAGAAATGAAGGTATTATGAAATATCCATGGTTTAAAATGCGTAGTAAAATGCATTATTTTATTGCCAGGGAAATGGGTCTTTACCTAGAAGTTATATGTTTCACTTACCAGATGAAAATACAGTTGTAAGTGTGTTTTTACATATAGGCAAAAAGTTGCAGGGGAATGAAAGCAAGCAAAATGACAAAGAAATTTTAGTTACAAATAGAGGGAAAATGAGGATTACGGTAAAATGGCATATTCCAAATTCCAAACCAGAAAGTTCTACTTGTAACAGGTTTCAAACAGAGATTCAATTTGAGATTTCTTCTCTTCTTTAAAATACAATTTTTATCTCATTTGTAAGGGTTTTGAGTTTTTAGGAGGATCTTACATTTATGTTTTGGCCATGAAGAGGCTATGTATTGTAATTTTTTGAATACTAAGGGTAAAGATCCATATGTTGTAAGTCCACACATTGTAATGCTCCTATAACTTGAATGCAAAGTGAAACATAGGAAAAGGGGAAGGTGGGAATGAACCAAAAATATAATCAAGATGGTTAACATCCCTTTTCACTAGTTATTTCATTCAATTATGCATAGATAAATATTAGAAAATAAAACTAACTATATAACAATAAAAAGATAGGTTTTAAGATGGTAAAATGGTGTGTACCTATTGCAAAAAGTGCTTTTTTTGGCCTCACTAAGGACTCATTCGCCCAATGGCAAATGGTTCTCTGCTAGGGTTCTAGAAAATTAGTTTCTAGGTTTTGTTCTTCAATGTATGTAGTCCTAGATCCTAGGTTTTTAGCTCCTAAAAGTTGGAAATGAATTCTATGACTTTTTGTGATGTTGCAAGAAAGGTGACAACTTTGACAACTTTGAAACTTTGAAAAAATTTGTTCTCCAATTGATTTTCAACCTAAAACATGCAATCACACATAAAAGGAGAAGAAAAATTTTGTATTGTTAGGGAATAGGGGTTTTCCTTGGTCAAACCTTGTTTTGGTAATTAAAAATTGAATTGAAACAATGCATAAAGGGAAAGATGAATGAACAATGTAATGCTACAACTCACAAATCCTCAATTGAACCTTGGAGTACAAATCAACAATCTTGCATGAAGTGACCTCAAAGAATGTAGATCTTGATCACAACACTTGATTAGAAGCAATGCTTGAATAGAATCTCCAATGTTACATCAGCATATTAGCTCAACAACATGCATGATGTACTATGCCTTTGACATGATGATATGATCTTTGATTGTTGCAATAAACTTTAATAATCTACCCTTGAATTCCTTCTTGAATGCTCTATAATACTCTTATGAACTTCTAGGATGCTTGAATCAAAATTGCTAGGTTTCTTAGATGAAACTATGTGAAATAGCCTTGTATTTATACATATCTTACTCTTGATTCTCGAAATTCAAATAACACAAGCCAACATTAGATCTAGGATTTGAAATCATTAAAATATCACCAAAAACATATCCCAAGGGAGGGTCCTAAGTTAATTGATGACCCATTTTCCATAGGGAGAATGGATCCTAGCACACTTAACTAGGACACACTTCGGGGATTGTGAAATGATATGTAAAAAGGGGGTCTTGCGGCCTAGTGAGGACCCATTTCCAAGTGGTGAATGGGTCCTAGGTCACTATTCTAGGACACAATCCTTGTAAAATTTAGTGTTCTGTAATATTATTTAAGAGTGTTGAGCTTTATCCCTCAGAAAATGCAATGAATCAATTTTGGATTTGAATTAAAGGGGCCAATTAACCTTAATTTAACCTCAATTAATTAATAAATCCCTAGATTAGTGTGAAGGATTAAAAATACATTTTACATCACCCTAAATAAGGCATAATTAAGTCCATTTTATCATTAATTATTCATTCCCAAACTACAAAAAAGGGATACTTTTTTCGTTACTACATTTTTCCCCCACTTTAGTGAGAGTATGAACCATGTCAAACTCACACTAAAGTAGACATTCAAGACACTTATGTATGTAGAAATAAAAAAGATAAAAAATCATACACTATCAAATACCAAGAAGATTAATCCCAGATGGTCCAACATGATGTGAAACACATCTAGACTATCAGTTTTGTGCTCATTCTGGGAATTTGGTAGCTCAGGCCATCCACTAGGCAAGTATCCCTCTAGGAAGGTGGCTTAGTGAGAAATTCATACTTGTGTGTTAGCTCTCATTGTACTTACCATACCAAAGCTATCTCTATGATAACTTCAATAGGGTGCCACTCACATTCTTGTTCATGCTTAACAAGTTGTGTTATGCTAAGCACCAATGCACATGGAAAGGCTCTATAGGAAAGCAATGTGTGTTATTCTAGGTGGCCTTAGATTAAGGTTACGTTCAAGCTTTATAAGGTCATTGAGTTTTGTTATGCCAAACACTTACGAAAAATAATATTTAGTAAAGGTTTTTGTTCAAAGGGATTTTACTTCATTTGTGTAAGGTCTTCTTCTTAGGGATTATCATGCCTAATGTCTCCAAGAGAAGACAAATAAAGAGTAACATATGACAACTTAGGGGATTCCTTGCATCGCATCAAGCCACTAAGAGAAATTCATACACTAAGAAATATCTCACTCTTAGAGGGAATCAAACCCAATGACACTACCAAGAAAATGACACATCATAAGAAAAAGACAATCACACCATGAAATATGCAAAAATGTCAAAAGATGTTATTAATGTATGCCCCCACTTTAAAGCAATTGCTAACACCATTGCTATGAGAAATTGATTTAAAGTAGCCAATGTTCCATCCCAATACATGAGAGCTTACTCGGAAATCCCTATCAAGTCATATGTTCCTGAAATAGACCTGTCATTAAAAAGGAAGGAGGGGTTTCCCCCAAAAATGCGGAAGGGATCTATAGATCTGGGGTCAGTATATGTTTGCTAAATTATTGTCATAAAGCTCAGAAATGTCATCATTCCCCAAATATTCATAGAAATTGAAGAATGGCACAAAGAGAGTGAAAAAAAGAAAAATCCTTCAGGTCAACATGGAAGAGACCTAAATGTCTTGACTCCTTGCTCATCCCCAAGAGGAAAACACAAGACAAGCAAAAAAGGATAATTTTTTTTATAAAATATAGAAGAATTTAGGTACATATAGAGGAATGCACAAAAAGAGAGATACATCAAACAAAACAACACAGGGTATCACATTATGCACATGCAATCACATAAAGAAACATTAAGAGGAAAACAATGCAAAAGACTAGTAAGGTACATGAAAGTCAACCTATGGAAAGTCATTCACATCCCAATCTCGGTTGGTATATATGGAATGCGAACAACTAGCCAAAGGGACAAAACACATGCCAAAAATAAGACAAGGCTAACTAGCCCCTTACCCCCACTAAGTGTAGGACAAGGATGAGCCGAGATAGGTAATGAAAATGAGCTCCTTGTGATAAATAGAATGATTTACAATGAATGTATAATCATATAATAGTGAGAATACTAAGATCCTACAACTATTACATGGCAAGGAGATAAATGCATGCTTTAAGTCAAGATGGATTTTTAAAGGGTTTAAACTTCTTCAATATTTTCTTTAAAGGTTGAAAATCATCAGTGTGGTGTCCAAAGAATCTATGATAAGCACAATATGGTTCATATTTGTAAATTTATCTTTTCTTCAAGTTTTCAGGGTTAGGTGGTAACTCAATTAGTTGCCAGCATAAAAGAGCATAGAAGATTGTCTTGGTTTTGGATAGTTGTAACAAGTTATATAGAGATTTAGGAGGCTCATTTAGCTGATGCAATTGGTGTTTTTGATGTTCATGTACTCTAGGTCTCTTTTTCTTTGGTTTGATTATGATGTTGTCATCACTTTCTTCTTCTAACTGCAAATTTTTTCCTTTTTCAGAAAAGGAAGTGTTAGGAGTAACAAAGTGCTCGGAACTTGCGGCTTCTTCTCTCTTATGCATGGGATATGTAATGTAAGGTGTTTGAGGAGGAAATTTTTGGTAAATGATATGGACTAAGGAACATATGAACTCTATCCCATCATTATGTTTAATTTTATTTCGTATATTCTCTATAAGAGGAAGGGCATGACCAATGATAGCTTTATTTTTCATAAACCTTTGTAATACTTTCAATTCTTCATCTAGCCTCTTTATGTTTTCTTGTGAGATATGAAAAACATCATGCACATTGTTTGTAGGAAGATAATTCATGGGAAACAAGGTATATATGCTATGATACATAGGGATTTAATTATCAACACTATTAGGATGAGAGCTAGAAAACCCAAGATCCATGGTGAATGGTATATGATAGGATGACATGAGTCTCAAACTACATCTCACAATAGTATTCTAATAGGACACCAAGTTGTAAAGATCATACAAGTTTTACAAACTTAGTGTGAAAACCCAAAATGGAAAGAGGATAAAATGCAATGCAATGGCCTATAATGTAATATGCAAATGCAATTTTTAGATTCTAAATAAGGAAATTTACTAATTTAACTATGCAACAATCTAAAAATGAAATGTTGTAAATGTGATTTTGAATTTAGAGAATGCACTAGATATTTCAAATTAAGCTAGATATAATGAAATGAATGAAACAAAAAATCAGGAAATTGAAACAGAGATCTAACAACAGCAAATAGAAGCACAAAACAATTTTTTTTTTAATTTCTAGAAATGTAGATTCATGTTTGGTCAGGGAATCACTCACCCTAGGGTGAATGGGTCCTAAATTAGGGTTTTTAAACTAATTTTTATAGATTTTCAAGTCTTTTCTAATGTTTTTCAAATTCAGTTTGCTATAGCAAGTTTTAGGTTTAATTTTAAGTAAATGCGATGTGAAATGCAAGTTGAAAATGTGACAAAATGATGAACTAAAAGACCTAGTTTGATATGCAATTTTTTATTTCAATTTTCAAATGCAAGTTTATATGATGCAAGATGATATGCAAAATGACTAATTTTTTTGTACTTTTCATTTTTAAAGAATGCAATAAATAATGCAATCCTAAAACCCTATATGAGATGAAGTTTGAATATAAACTAGGGCACCCTAAATGAGATCTAATTCAATGCAAACAAATGAAAATGAATGTAATATCTAATATCAAATGAAAATATACTCCAAAATCAGAAAAATACAATGCTCAAGAAGTCAGGCTCACCAAAATGAAACACAGGAAAAGGGAAAGGTGGGAATGAATCAAAATGTAATAAAGATGGTTAACCTCCCTTTTCACTAGATATTTCAGTTAATTATGCCTAGATGAATATCCAAAAACAACCCTAACTCATATAAGAATAAAAAGGTAGGTTTTAAGATGTAAAATGATGTGTACGTATTGCAAAAAGTGCATTTTTGGGCCTCACTAAGGACTCATTCGCCCAGTGGTGAATGGGTCCCTACTAGGGTTCTAGAAAATCAATTTTTGGGTTTTGTTCTTCAATGTTTGCACTCCCAGTTCCTAGGTGTTCAACTCCTGAAAGTTGGAAATGAATTTGGTAGAATAATTTTTGTGATCTTGCAAGAAAGGTGACAACTTTGACATGTTTGCAACTTTGACAACTTTTTTTCTCCAATTGATCTTCAACCAAAAACCTACAATCACACATCAAAGGAGAAGAAAAATGTTGTTTTGTTAGGGAATAGGGGTTTTCCTTGGTCAAACCCCATTTTCATAATTAAAGCTTGAATTGAAACAATGCATAAATGGAAAGATGAATGAACAATGTAATGCTACAACTCACCAATCCTTAATTGAACCTTGGAGTACAAATCAAAAATATTGCATGAAGTAGCCTCAAAGAATATAGATCCTAATCACAACACTTGATTAGAAACAATGCTTGAATAGGATCTTTAATGCTACATCAATATATTAGCTCAACAACATGCATGACGTATTATGACTTTGACATGATGATATGATATTTGATTTCTATAGTAAACTTTAATAATCTACCCTTGAATGGCTTCTTGAATTCTCTATATTGCTCTTGTAAATTTCTAGGATACTTGAATAAAAATTTCAAGGTTGCTTAGATGAAACTATGCAAAATAGCCTTGTATTTATACATATCTTACTCTTAATTCCCAAAATTCAAATAACACAAGCTGACATCAGATATAGGATTTGAAATCATTAATATACTAGAAAATACATATCCCAAGGGGGGTCCTAAGTTAAGTGAGGACCCATTTGCTATAACTTGAATGGGTCCTAGCACACTTAACTAGGACACACTTAGGGGATTTTGAAATGATATGTAAAAAGGGGATCCTAGGACCTAGAGAGGACCCATTCCCCAAGTGGTGAATGGGTCCTAGGTCACTAGCCTAGGACACATTCCTTGTAAAATTAAGTGTTGTGCAATATTATTTAAGAGTCTCAAACTTTATCCCTCAGAAAATGCAATAAATTAGGCTTGAATTTGAATTAAAGGGTCCAATTAACCTTAATTTAACCTCAATTAATTAATAAATCCCTAGATTAGTGTGAAAGTGTAAAAATAAACTTTACAATTCCCTAAATAAGGCATCATTAAGTCCATTTTATCATTAATTATTCATTACCAAACTAAGGAAAAAGTGATACTTTTTTTGTTACTACACAAAGATATGAATGCATATTGTTATGTAATTGTCTCCATGTTTGGGATGTAATATCTCTTGAATTGAAATAAAAAAGTTATTGAGGTTCTTCAAACACATTTTATATTTGAGTTATCTATTTGTTTGCTTTCCATTCAAGGAGTGGTGTAAATGCTTGCAAGTAGGTAATGAGGCTATTATATTTTCAAGTGGATTGCTAAGTAGAATTTCATGATAGGCTTAAGTAGACCTTTCTATTATAATGTGATATAAGTTTTTTGGTATTCAATATTATGTTATCGTATTATGATGAGATGTGCATGATATGTGACTCTATAGCCCAAGGTAGGAAATGTTCTTGCATAGTTGTTGTTGCAAGAATAAAGGTGTTGCCATTGATGTTAACAGGTTAACTAGTTATCAACTGGTTGCTATTGTCATTGATGTCATGGATGCAGGTTATTGGATGTATATGTTGAGGATATTGAGAAAATTGTAATGAAGAAAGGTTGTAGGTATTCAGTGGTTTCTCTTTGTTTTTCTTTGTGATTTTCTCCTATATTTGTGTGGTTCAGATATGTTGTTCATGGTTGTTGGAAATTTCCATATCCAGTTTTTGGGTTTCTGGATTGTTGTATACTGTGAGTTGTGTTCACTAGTTGTGAACTATGTTTTTTAGGGTATCTAGCTAAGGTCTAGGAGAAATGGAGTTTCTTTAGATTTCTTCTTAGTTGTGTCTTATGCCTTTTGGTTCTAGAGTTAATCTGTTATGATTTTTTTGAAGATAATTTTGTTTTCTGGAAGGATTGGATCATGCTAAGGGTTTTGTGTGCTTAATTGTTCTATGTGTTTTACATTGATTTGGACAACCTTGTGTTAAAAACTATTTTCAAATTTCTTTGTGTGTGTGTTTGGGTCACCCTCATTCTAATTCCACCCTATAATGTTTTGGCCTTGACCTAATTTGAATCTAAATGATGCATGGTCGACTTTGGATATGTTTCAAAGTTGAAGATGGTATAAATACAGGATGAGATATTGGTGAAAGGTGTACAAAGAGATAATGAGGAGAAATAGAGCAAGATAGATGTGATGTGGATGCGAAATAGTGTGTATGTGATCTGAGTTTGGAAGATCAGTGAGAAATCTAATTGAAAAGTTTTCGAAAGTAGTGAGTTGAAGGTGTACTCTATCATTCATGCATGTCTGGAAGAGGTTGAGTGAATTGTGGTGGAAATATCTATTGCATTGAGATTATCTTCTCTCTGTAACATATCTCTTCTATCCTCTTTGTATGTATGTAGTAGTGAACCCTCTAGGTGGTTAACCCTTGTTGGATAGTGAGTCCCATAGTTTGGTAGTGAGCCTACTTTGGCAATGAGCCTACTCTAGCATTGAGCCTTTTTAATCAGTTTTGATATTCTTCATCTTGTGAGCTAATCCTCACCATGGTTTTTCCCTTATTAGGTTTTCCATGTAAATCTATTGTTACTGTGTATGTGCGATGCTTTTCAATTTCTATCATTGCATTTAATGTATAATCATTTTACCGAAGTAAAGGATTGGTGATTGATCTAATTTTAATTGAAAATTTTAAAGGTCAAAATTTGTCACAACTAATTCACCCCCCTTTTAGTTGTCTTGTTCAACAATTGGTATTAGAGCTTGTTCCCTTAGAGAAGAGCCTAACCACTTAAGGAAGGTTTAGAATGGCTGGAAAAATCATAATGGATGGAATAATATTTGAAGTATTGTGGATATGATGTTGAGAAAGCTTACAAAACTACTTGCACTCCTCCTGCTAATGGTTTGAGTACAACTAACAAAATCAAGGCTCATGAAGTGAACAATAAGGCGAAGTTCATTTTGAAGAATAATCTTGCACATTTCAAGTTGATTAAAGTTAAAAATTTGAAGACAACTAAAGAAGTCTAGGATGCTTTAGAGAAGACACATGAAGGAGATGAAAGGGTCAAAGAAGAAAAGTTGTAGAATTTGGAGACACGGTTTTAGCTCCTGCATATGTCTGAAGATGAGAATGTTAAATCCTATGTATAGAGATTGGATGAGGTAGTAGCTAGAATGCGAGGACTTGGTGCTACAACAGATGAATCCAAGATTGTAAAGAATATTCTTAGAACTCTCCCTGATACATATAATGAGAAGGTATGTGATATTGAAGAACACATATACTATAAGATTTATACTAAAGATCAGTTATTGGGAACTCTGACATCTTATGAGATGAGAAAGTCAAATTTGAGAAATGGATCCAGATTAGAAATTGATTTTAAGGCTACAAGAGCTGAAGATCTAGATGAAGAAAATACTGATGAAGTAGAAGCTAACTTTGTGAGAAGGATGAAGAAAGGATCTAGTAAGTATGAAGGTAAGTTACCATTTAAATTATTTAGTTGTGGAGGAATAGGTCATTATGCTTTGAGATGTTCAGAAAGAGCTAAGAGGAATAAACAAAGATTTAACAAAGAAAAAAAAGGTAAGAAGATCAACAAAGCATATTATGTGAATGAGGATGTTAGTATTTATAATGAGGAATCTGATTATGGAGATCCGGATGAAAATGAATGCTTGTTCTTGGCTATAAAAGATGAACCTACTTCTGCTAACTCTGAATGCCTACCCTACATGCTGAACAGGAAAAAAATTATTGGGTTGTTGACATTCATTGTTCACATCACATGAATGGTGATAAGAGTAATTTTTTTAAACTTGAAAAATATGATGGAGGATTAGTTATGTTTGGAGATGATACTGGTGCTAAGATTTGTGGAATAGGTTCAGTAAGTTTCATGAAAAACATAATACTAATGATGTCTACTATGTTAAGGGTTTAAATAATAATCTCTTGAGTATTGGATGGATATGTAGTAAGGGATATGATATTTTGTTTAAGGATGAGAGATGTGAAATTAGGAAAGGATCTAGAATAGTGATTTTTGTAGGAAAGAAGTCTGAAGGAACTATATATCAAATTAAGGGTGTTGATGGATGATGTTTTATGACTCAAATTAATGGAATTTGGTTATGGCATCAGAAAATGTTATGGAAAGGATTAGTGAAGTATAGTCCATGAGAGATTTACCAAGGATTACAAAGCTTTTCAATGCTATTTGTAGGAATTGTCAGTTTGGAAAGCAAGAAAGAAATTATTTCAGATCAAAGGAACAATATACTACTGGACTACTAGATTTAATTCATATAGATCTTTGTGGTCTTACAAGAGTGAGAATTATACAAGGTGAAAGGTACTTTATGCTTTTGATTGATAATTACTCTAGGTACACATGGGTTATGTTTCTTAGAGAGAAATATAATGCATTAAATAGATTCAAGACATTCAAAGCTATGGTTTAAAATGAAGTAAATTTGAGAATAAAATGCTTAAGTTCTAACAAAGGTGTTGAATTCACCTCCCATGATTGTAATATGTTTTTTGAAGTTCATGGAATAAAAAGATAGTTATCTGCTTCGAGAACTCCTTAGCAAAATGGAGTTGTTGAAAGGAAGAAAATAACAATTCAAGAAGTTTCTAGATCAATGTTTACTAAAGCTGCTCTACTAGAAGTTTATTGGAGAGAAGCTATTCATGCTACTGTTTATGTGTTCAATCGAGTTCAAGCATGAGATAGTAGTACTAAGAGCCCCTATGAGCTATGGTGTGGAAGAATTCCTACTATTAAGTATTTCAAGGTATTTGGAAGCAAATGTTATATCAAATAGGATGAAGAAAAATTAGGGAAGTTTGATGCTACAAGTGATGAAGTTATTTTTCTTGGATATTTTACTAAAAGAAAAGCTTATAGATGTTTCAATTAAAGACTGAGAAAGATTGTAGAAATCCCAAATGTGAAGGTTGATGAAGCAATGAATAATTCAATTGAAGTTGATGGATATGTATCTAATGAACCTAATTGTGTAAGGATTGAAGAATTTGTGGACTAATAGAAAAAAGGATGAGCAAGAAAAGCAGAATGAAGAAAAAGAAGAAGCTCTGGTGGTGTCCCCTAAGACACCTAAATATGTGCAAAAAAATAATTCAAATAGTTAGATCATTGGAGATAATACAAAAGGAGTATTGAAAAGAAATAGAGTTATTGCTAGTAAGATAAATATCTATTTACTTTTTGAGATTGAACTGAAGGCTGTAAGTGAAGCATGTAAAGATGAGCATTGGATGGAAGCCATGAAGGAAGAACTTATGCATATTGAGAAGAATCAAACTTGGGAATTGGTCACTAGATCAATAGAAAAAACATAATTGGATCAAAATGGGTATTCAGAAACAAGTTGAATTATAATGGAGAAGTGGTAAGAAATAAAGCAAGGTTTGTGTGTAAGGGCTACTCACAAGTAGAAGGCATATATTTCTTAGGAAAGTTTTTCTCTAATGGCAAGAATGGAAGCTATCAAGATGTTCTTAGTGTTTTCTTTTCATAAGGATTTCAAGGTCTATCAAATGGATGTTAAGTCTACATTTTTGAATGGTGAGCTAGAGGAAGAGATCTACATGGAACAACTAGAAGGATTTTAGTTGTCAGATCAACTAGATATGGTATGCAGATTGAAGAAAGCTTTATACGGATTGAAACAAGCTCCTAGAGCTTGGTATGCAAGGCTAGATAGGTATTTGATTCAGTAAGGTTTCAATAAAGGTACGACAGATAGTAATCTACATTTTAAAATTGAAAATGATAAAATCTTGATTGTTGTTGTATATGTTGATGGCATTATCTTTGGAGGAAATAAAACTATGTGTAAGATGTTTGTGGAAGAAATGCAAAAATAATTTGAGATGTCAATTTTTGGTGAGATGAATTTCTTTCTTGGGCTACAAATTAATCAAATAAAGAAAGGGATTTTTATTTCATAGTCAAAGTATGTAAGAGAGATGTTGAAGAAGTTTGGGATGGATGGTTCCAAACTGGTATGCACACCTATGGTGACTGGTTGCAAATTAAGTAAAGATGATGATTCAACTAAGACTAATCAGAGAAAATATAGATCTATGATTGGTGGACTATTGTATTTGACTGCTACTAGACTAGATATTATGCATGCAGTCTATCTTGTGGCTAGATTTCAAGAAGATCCTAAAGAAACACATGTTTTTGCTATTAAGAGAATATTCAAATATTTGAATGGCACTTTGGATTATGACTTATGGTATCCTAGGGATAATAACTTTACACTGAGTGCTTATATAGATGCGGATTGGGATGGCTATGTAGATGATAGAAAAAGTATAAGTGGTGGTGCATTCTTTCTTGGTTGTATATTGGTAGCTTGGTTGAGTAAGAAGCAAGATTTAGTTTCTTTGTCTACTACTGAAGATGAGTTTATTGCTGCTGCATCTTTTTGTACACAAGTTTTATGGATGAAACAAACATTGAAACACATTAGAATAATGTATGATGATCCTATTTCAATCTTTTATGATCATACAAGTGCAATTAACATTTTAAAGAATCTAGTGATGCACTCAAGGATAAAGTAGATATCTATCAAGCATCACTTTTTGAGAGAGAAGGTTGTGGAGAATGAAGTATAACTTGAGTATGTACCTACGAAGGATCCAATTGTTGATATATTTATGAAGGCTCTTCCTAAAGATACTTTTGAGTATCTCTGAGAGAAGTTAGGGGTTATGTTCCCTCCTTTCTTGAACTAGATGCATATGGATATGCATCAGTATGATGGGTCTATGGATCTAGCTTTCTTCTAGACTAATGTTTTTGGGGCTACCTGTTAAGGGGAGTAGTTGACATAGAGTAGGGGTAAAAATGACATAAAAACCTTAGAAAACCACTTACAAGTGTCTTTGTTCATCAAACTATGGGTTTTCCTTCACAAACCCTTGTTCTTCCTAGTAGCCTTCCAAAAAGGAATTTTTGGCATAACTCTTCAACCAGAACTAATATACAAGAAAGAATACTTGTTTCAAATACCAATTTTTCCATTCATAAACATATCCAAAATCTAAGTAGAGTTCCTTTGTATAGAAGGCCTCAAAAATTGATTGTCCTCTTTTTTACTAGGCCTAATTGGGCAATTTTGCATGCTACAACTAGGTTCTAGACTTCAAGGGTTCTCAACTCATGTTCTAAAACCTTCAACGCACCACATATGGTCACCACAACCTGTTTCCTTCCTCTTAAGCAACTTTCTTCAATACCCTTTTGACCAAACCCTCTAAGCCACTAGGGTTCTCATTGCAAACAAGTTTCAAAGACATCAACTGTCATCCAATACTCCCTCACACGTGCAGACCCAAAATACCAAACCTTGAAAGGAGTTGAAACATGTCAAATCAGAATTAATTACAAAGTTACATTGCTTCCTTAAGGTAGAAACTCAAGAAAATGCATTTTGTGTGTGTTTTAGAACCCTAGGTGGGGTTTGTGGCTATCTTCACAAAAATGTTGATATCTCACGCAAATATTGATGGATTTTGATCAAACCAAAAACATTACAAAGGTAAGAGAGCCCTACATATTTTCCAAGTATTTTCCATATCATACAAGAAGATACAGATCCATACCATGTGACAAAACAAGAATTTTATGTAAGAAACACAATTTGGATGTGCAAAAATGAAAGGAACAGTCATCTATAACTTTCAAAAATCAAAAAATTAAGCCAATCGCTTCAATTAGATTTAAGAGGACCTTATTAAAAACCTTTCCTCAAAATTTTATCAAAATCCAATTGTGGAAATAAGAGTTATGCCATTTTTCCCAAAATTGGTAACCTTAGGACAAATTTAGGCGAGTTTTAGTAAATTTGCAATAACTTTCAAAATACTCAATGAAAAGGTACCAAACTAAATTAAAATGAAATTTATTTCATCCCTCTATCAAGAAAAACTAATCTTAGTACCTAACCAAATTATACCAGTTCGTTCCATGCAATGGAGCAATAATATTGCAGTAAGATTACATAGAAAAATGCATAAAAATGTATCTAATTGGTGTCTTATTCCTCCAAACTTCCCTCCAACCCCTTGGGCAATTTTTAAAAAGTATATTTATGATATTATAATAAAATTTCAATTTCCCGACTGACCATAACTTCTTTTGTTAAGACTAATGACTCTTTTACAAGATTTGTTGCATTTTGACAACTTTGCAACTTTTACAACTTTGACAAATTTTGACAACTTTTACATTATGACTCCAAAACTTCACAAATTGTCCCATATGAACCCTAATGGGCCAAAATTACCTTATTCACCTCAAACATTACAAAACAAGACAAAAATTAAACTGTGCCATCATTTTTTGATGGGGCTCCTGATGCCCCTACATCAGTAGGTAGTGTCATGTGTTGTCAATGAAAGAGTATTTTATTCTTAATGTCAAAGGGAAAATTAATGTAAGATATCTTTTACCTTTGTCATTGATGTCAAAGGGGGATATGAGGATGATGTGAGATGAGGAAGATGTGAAAAAAGAATATCTACTAAGGGGGAGAAATAAAAAGCAAAATCATGAGAAGTGTGTTCAGAACTATTGTGTTGTCTTTGATGGTTTTTCACATCATGTGTTGCCATCAATGAAAAAGGGGGAGATTTTTGAAAGAATTAAGGTGTTGTCATTGATGTAAATTGGTTAACTGGTTATCAATTGGTTGCTATTGTCATTGATGTCATGGATGCAAGTTATTGGTTGTATATGTCAAGTATATTGAGAAAATTATAATGAAGAAAGGTTGCAATTGTTTAGTGGTTTCTTTGGGTTTTTCTCCAAGATTTTCTCCTATGTTTGTGTGGTTTAGATATATTGATCATGATTTTTGGAAGCTTCTATATCTAGTTTTTGGGTTTTTGGATCATTTTATAGTGTGATTTGTGTTCACCAATTGTGAACTGTGTTTTTCAAGGTATATTGCTGAGGTTCGTGAGAAATGTAGTTGCTCTAGAATTCTTCTCGGTTGAGTCTTATGACTTGTGGTTCTAGAGTTAAGATGTTATGACTGTGTTGAAGATATTTTTTTTGTCTGGAAGGATTGGATCGTGTTAAGGGTCGCATGTGCTTAATTTTTCTATGTGTTTTACACTAGTTTTCCTAACCTTATGTTAAATACTACTTTCAAAGTTCAACAAGCGTGTGTTTGGGTTTCCCTCATTCTAATTCCACCGTAGAATGTTTTGGAACCAACCTAATTTGAATCTAAATGATGTATGGCTAACTTTGGATATTTTTCAAAGTTGAAGATGACATAAATATAGGATGAGATATTGGTGAAAGGTGTACAAATAGATAATGCAAAGAAATAAAGCAAGATAGATCAAAGTATATGTGAAATAGTGTGTATGTGATGCAAGTTTGGAAGATCAGTGCAAAATATAAGTGTTGAGTTTTTGGAAGCACTAAGTTGAAGGTGTACTCTACCATTCATGCATGTCTGCAAGAGGTTGAGTGAATTATGGAGGAAATATCTATTGCATTGAGATTGTCTTCTCTCTGTAACATATCTCTTCTATATTCTTTGTATCTGTGTGGTAGCGAGCCCTCTGGGTAGTTAAACCTTGTTAGAAAGTGAATCTTGATTTGAATAGTGAGTCTTGCATTTTGGAAGTGAGCCTTTGTAATTGGTTTTGATATTCTTTATATTGTGCGCTAATCCTCACCATGGTTTTTCCCTTATTTGGGTTTCCACATAAATCTCATGTTACTATGTATGTGTGATGCTTTTTAGTTTTTGTCTTTGCATTTAATGTTTAATAATTTTACCAAAGTAAAGGATTGGTGATTGATCCAATTTCTGGTGAAAGTTTTAAAGGTTAAATTTTGTCACAAATGATTCACCCCCCCTCTCATTTTTCTTGTTTAATAGTTTTATTTCGCCATCCTCAGAAACAATCTTCAAATATATTCAACCTATTAATGCTTTATTTTTTATGTTTATTTTGTGTCTCAACTTCATTCTTGTAATGAAATGAGAACAAGGAGTGTACCATTATTTGAGGCAACCATACACACTATTGTTGTATTATATCAATTTTATCTACTTTACATTGTGTTGCACTATAAGTTGAATATCTGCATCCAGTGTCACATAAGATCACCCTCCTAGGTTTTGCAGAGCCTGAAGTGCAGGGGAGAAAAGTGTGAAATCTATTTCCCATTCATTGGCCACTAATCTTGAAGTTATTAAGCATAAGAATTGGCTATCCTTTAGAGGATTTTCAAGGTTCAATTGGAAAAAACACCAACATGATGAAGGATATGAAGGGTACCAATGATTTCACTAAGTATAAATGGCATGTATTTTTTAACACATGGTAGGTTTCTGATAAAGCAAGTTGAAAAGGATTGAGATTTTTTAATCTCGACCATCCAAAGTTTCAAAGAATGAATCACATGGTGAAAATCATCCTAAGTATAGGAAATACATAATATATTTAACTAGTGCACATATTGGGATGTGTGGCATAATCGTGAGGCTTCCCCACCATTGTATAGGCCTTGATCTACCAACCCAATGCATGATCATATTGGTGTAGGGAGATGACACATTATCTCTATTGATGCTTCCAAAGGCAGCAAGATCCATGGTGACATGTAATGACCTCTTCCACATGGTAAAATTTTATTGGCTTGTGATTCTTCTTAAAGATAGTCATGTTTTTCAAACTTGATTGACTCCATATGAGCCATCTAATCATACAAATCATCACTAGGTCAATGATAAAAAATAAAATATACTAAAACAATATTTGCAAGCACACTTGCTCGTGCAAGCTGAGAATTAATGGCGAACAAGATGTCATATGGATTGAATTCAACACTCTTTCCATAAATTCTTTCTTTGATGCATTGTTGTGAATTACCAAAGCATTTAAAATCATAAGGAGATCAAATTCAATGAAGTTTAAGCTATCTACATCAACAACTAGTGTTTTTTGCATCTACGCACCTGTAAATTAAAATTTACTCAATACTTGCTCAAATTTCTATAGAATTATATGTGATTGCTAGTTTAAGTCTGAAGCTATATTCTAGGGTTATGTTTGAATTCTATTTCTTGCAATAAATTTTTTCAAAATTTGCATTAGTCTCATTCTTAGTTGTGTCTAAGCCCTATAATTGCTCATAAACCCTAGTTTTCCTGCATAATGTCTCCTCCAAAATTACAATCTTCTACCTCTATCCTAAAACAAGCCTTCCATGATGACCTTCTTGCCCAATTACCTAGCTCAAAAAATAGTAGAGTTGATGGAAAAGTCAAACTACAAGGCCTAGGAGATTATAAGGGTCTCGTAGAAAGTTACTATGGGGTTAAGGATGTAGAAATGAAAATTTTTGGTTAGGAGATTTTTAAATACTGGTATGGGAAGATAAATTCCCTAGTCCCAAGCTACAACATATGGAATTTAGACTTGGGGGAAATTAGTTGTCCCAAATTTCTACCTTGATGTTGACATGGTCAAAGCAATTACAACTATTTATGACGAGAATGTTAGGGTTGTGAGGACACGCTTAGGCATCAAAATGGAAAAACTGGATAGATAGTCAATAATTGATGTCATCAAATAAAACCCTAATGCAAATAAGACTATAAATCTTGAGGGGTTCAAAAGGGAATATGAGAGGAAAAATATCACTTATAAGGTAATATTGTTGCCAAGATTCAAAATGAAGGATAGAAACAAAAAAATTGTTAGAATCTTAATTGTAGAGAAATAACCTTTTAAATTAGATGGTTTTGAAGGATATTTTTTCAATACCTATCACACACTATGCCAAGTTCTAGGGTTTACTCCTTTGGAAAGGGTGTCTTTAGCTTTCATGTTCATGGAAACCAATGTACAAAACCTAATAGTGAATGAACAAAATTTTCCTCATACCTATCAGATGCCATTCACAAGGGATTGGTGGCTATTGGTATGGAGAAAGAGGAGTTATGTTCTGGTGGTATTTACTTCTTTTCCACATATTATTGCTATGGCAAATGAAAGATTTGGGACCTACTAGTACAAATATGGACACATTTATTGGATAGGAACTACCCCCAATCAAGTTTTGTGGCCTTCACCAATTTATTTGTTGGGAAGATAAAGTTTATTTGAAAGGACAAATGTTAAGGATTCCTAAGGAGCTACGTTATTTTCTACAACCAGTTGAGAGGAGGCCTAAACTAGGAATTACACATAATTCAGGTGATGTAATTGCACCACTCTAAGGGTATATGGGAACAATGTGGCCCCACATGATTTACCAAAAAATATACCATTAAGAATTGGCTTCCTTGAAGTAATGTGGCGGTTGGGATGGGTTGAAGAATTACACTTAGCAAACTAGAAGAAGGGTTGCTTCTTTCCTTTCCTTACTGCATTTTTTATTTTGATATGGGAAAGGAGGGATGGAGTCAAATTCCTAACTTACTCACTCATTATAAGATGAAGCCTTCAAAGGCCAAAACATTTGGTCCTAAAGGGTTTACAAAAGCTATGAGGGTAAGGATTAATAGATCAAGATTATGAATGGACCTAATTATGTAGAAGATGTGATTAAAAATAGATTTGATTTTAAGGAAATTGAGGCTAGAAAAGCAAAATGGATTATTTTTGAGAAATTTGAGAAGGCTAAGATGAAAAGGGATCCCTCTTTCAAGATATTTTATATAGATATTTATGATCCATTCTTGAGAATTGAGGCCATATTACAAAATTTTGGTAAAGTTGTTGGATAACTTAAGGAGCAAAAACATAATAAGGGGAAAGCCTCTATACTAGAAGAAAGGCCAACATATCAGCCTCCAAAGAGGCCTTATGTTTTCACAAGGAGACCTAAGGGGATTATAATTAAGGAGTAGACAAAGGCCACTCCTACACAGTTAGAGGAGTCAAGAGCTTCAACTCCTATTCCTCAGGCACCTTCTTCTCCACCACATAATGTTAATTGTATTGATTCACCACTAGGGGAATCTTCACCAAAAAGGGGAAGATTTGAAGAAGCATTACTTGATGATTACCCCCTGATTCTAATGAGGATGATTTTATTGTGACAACAGATGATATCCAACAATAGTTGCCATCTCCTCAAAGGGAGGACGACTTGTCACCCCCTAAGAGTAGGATCACCAAAGAAAATTTGGGAGGGATTGATAGTGTTGATGACATCAGATATGGATCATGCAAGAAGTTCATGGATGATGACACCTTTGTGCAGAGTGAATTTTTTAAGGAGTTTGTTTGGAGAAGTCAAAGAGATGACTATGCAAGAAGATTAAGGGAGGAAATGGAGAAATTTCTTGATCAGTCAAGGGATGAAATATCTGAAATGTTGGTCATTCAAATGAAATCCAAAAAAAAAGAGCTAACATTGTAGACACTAAAAAATGTCTCGAGCCTGCAAGCAACATTTTATCACTAATTCATCTTCTTCCATGTATAATTAAATAATTTTAATTATTTAAATATGAGATTCTCTAATGTCATATTCCTATATTAGTTAGATAATTGTTAATTATTTATTTAAATCACTTTATCTCATTCCTCTTTTGATTAATTTAAATAAATATCAATTTCATTTAAATTACATCACTAATTTATCTTTTTCTTCCATAATTAAATAAATTTTATTTATTTAATTATTTTATCATTTTCCCTCTTCTATAGTTAAATAATTATTTTAATTATTTAATTATTTATCATTTTCCTCTTTCTCTCATTAAATAATTATTTTTAATTATTTAATATTTTAACACCCCATCTTTTTCTATAATTAAATAATTACTATTATTTAATTTGAATTTGTTCTTAGCCAAACCCTAAATTTTAACTAATTTCTTGAGTTTTGGTCCATCTTTCCCATCCTTATCTCTTTCCTTCTCAATTAATCTCATCCATTGATCATTATACCTCATCATTCAATCCTCATCCTTCATTTGAATTTGGATTTCTATAAAGGCAAGTCATCACCTTCATTTCAACCTAGCCACAGTCTTTGAAGTTTTCCTATTTTGAGATCTAGCTACTACTACATCAAGCTTATTACAAATGCATTGCATACTACAAATGTGAGAATAAAATAGAGAAAAATAAAGAAGAGCAATGGTGATGATTCAACTTTGGCATAGTGATTGAGTATTGTTATTTCATTATTTGGATTTCTATTGTCATTTGTGCATCATTATTGGATTAGGGTCTTCATAGCTTGAATTATATAGTTTGGTGGTTGTTATTATTGATTCATGTTTTATTCCCTGAATCTACCCTGATCTACATTTGGTGAACTCGACATGAAATAACCAAATTTTTCCAAAAATTTGAGAAATTTTGATTTTTAGGTGTGCACTGCAATTGATATGCACAACGACACAACTGAGCCTTAAAACATCACAATCAACATACATCATGATGAAATCAAGCTTTCAAACACCACATCTATCACCTAGAATGACACATATGACTGCCACTTTACAAAAATAAAAAAAATTCAATCATTGTTGTTTTTGATCATGTTATGAGATTTTGGTTATCATTCTGACATTCTAACAGTTTGCTTATATCATTTGCATCATCAATTTTTCTACTTTTTTCTAGATCCATGTATTTTTATAGCTTTTAGGTCCTACGCCACAATTGTCAATCTATGCACTGCAATCACTTTTTCATTCACTACAATCTAGTTTCGTATGTCACAATCATTAATTTTTGCATTACATTTGTTAGCTGCATCTAAGCCTCTGCATGCTAAAACTGACTACCATAACAAAAAGAAGTTATAAATTTTAGATTCTCATTTTCTACTTTTTGCATTGACTAGGGCAAAGGGTTTTTGTGTTACTAATATCTAATCTATAGTTGTGTGGAAATCTTTGGGAGAATACCTTTTGATATAAAACTACTAATCCAATTTCTTGTAGGGTTCCATTGTGTGTTTGTGGTTTTTTAAATTAGGAACATTTGGAATTGGTGCTTAAAAATAGCATGCCTTCCATGTTTTGTGCAATTGCATGCATGTGTTGTCACCAAAGGCATCCTGTATACATATCCTCTCCCCTTGTTCCTTGACTGATATTGGGTGATGAGAAATATCAAGAAACTTAAGCCTTCCCATTTTATTTTCATAGTGAGGGCCTTCCTAGGGATTTCATCACCCTAGAGATGACCTCCAACACATGTTTAGGCATGTTATATAAAACGAGGGAGAAAAAAATTTGTACCTCAAAGTGGTTTTACCAACATCAATCAAAGCCAAGCCACATGATCCTCGGTTTGCTAAGACAGGATGGTGAGGAGAGTAGAAAGACCCTCCTAATCTTAGGCTATTATAGATGGGACCACTATTCACTAATTCATTATGAGCCTTGTTTTTAGAAGCCTAAGACCAGTTGACTATCACTTCAAGTCATAGTAGTGCATTAGGATAGAATCATCTTGAGAAGTTACCACATTTGGTTCATGATTGAGGTTTAAGGTGTCTTGCTAGAGTTCACACTATTTCAAGGCTAGGGGTTCCAAGGTGGTACATGACCTTGGTATACCCTATTCACCCACTCCTTGGATTTATATTTAAAATAAATCAATAGGGTGAGGTAAGTGTTAGGGTTGGAAGGTAGATTTCAATCAATTAAATGCAAATTTGATTAATAAAACAGATAAATAGAACACACAAAAATTTTAGACAGCAAAAGAACACAAATATTTAACGTGGTTCACCCAAATCCAGGCTACATCCACCAACAAGAGGGTCCAAAATATATTAATCTCCCAGCAGATAACCTTTACAAAGACATGCAACAATATGCAACAACATTTTTTCTACATTTTTCACTTGTCAATTGTACACAACCATGGCTATGGGTACCCGCAGCTTCTCCTGTGTTTTTCTAGCCACTACTCTGTGATTTTTTGCTAAAAATGTTTACAACCTTTTTCCCCCAAAACTCAACACTGAGTGTTCTAATATGCTCCCACACATGTCCCATTAGTTACCAATGAAGTGTGGCCATTGGTTGTGCCTCATGCACCTAATAAAACACTTTCTTTGGGTGACTACATTTTATATTTCTAGCTATCCATTGACTTTATATTAAAATATTGTAATTAATCACTTTTAGAATTTAAATTTTTTTTGTAACCATACTTTTAGATACGAGTGCAACATAAAGATTTAATAAGTGTAATAATTTATTTAATGAAAATTGTAAGCGGTAGAAGGGGAAAAACGAACTAAACTATGCATCTACGCTTCTAAATAAGATAATTGCATCTAAGATTAAGAAATTTAAATGAGTTTAAACTACAAAATCTATAGAAATCTATCCTATTGCTCTCTAACTCTAAAGACTTCTCTAATTTACTTAGCTCTCAGATTTGTAAGCTAATTAAACTATTAAAATGACACTTAGAGAATGAGAAATGAATTATTCTACTCTAATATGATCTAAATGTGCAAATTCTATTCTAATGGCAGCCATGACTGCAAATGTTGGATGCTTGATTGCTGCTTGATGGATGCTAGATGAATGCTTGAATGCTGGATGGTTTGGATGCTTGAATGCTTTGGAAACCTGCAGAGTAAGATTGCATAAATTGGGATCCTTTTCTTGTAGCCCAAGAGCTGTATTTATAGCTTTCATGGTAGCACAATTGCACAGGAAACCAGGATGAGGGGCTGTGATTTCCTCTGGAGAATCCAAAGGCATGGGATGAGAAGGAGCTGATCATGGAGAATGGTTTCTCCCCATGAAAACACCAGGCAAGATAAGAGGGAAGGTGGGTGGAAGGTTGTTGAGAGAACTTCCTGCAAAATTTTCCTGAAGCTTTTCCCGTGAATGGCAGTGCCATTAATTTGATTGGTGAGAAATAAATATTTATTGGTGAGTGAATAGTGCAAATTTTATGCATAAATTTAAATATTTTTAATTTATTTAAATTTAGCAAAAAGGGGGAATAAATAATTTAACAAATCAAACTATAGGGTTTGTTTTATTAAATAAAAAGGAGAATGATAATTAAATAAAAGATTTTTAGCAATCTTTATTTAATTAAGAAGAAATGTGATTTTAAATAACACAATTTATTTAAATTGTGTATTTAATTTTAAGATAGAAGAAATAATGATAACAATTAAATAAAACAAAGTTTTTAATTTTGTTTATTTATTTAAGAGAGAAATAATATGATGAAAATGATAATAATTAAATAAAACAAAGTTTTTGATTTTGTTTATTTAATTTAGGAGAGAAAAATAGAAGAATTAATAAATGAACTTAATATAAATAAATATTTCTATTTATTTACTAAGTAGAAGAATTTAAGATTAATTAATCAAATAAGTCGTATTCAATTAATTAGATTCTCCAGACCATTTTTAGGTGTCTACATTTTTCCCCTCTTTGAAGTGATGTGTTTATGCAGTGCTTCAAAGAATGATTTTGCTTCAGCTACTAGTATTGATGAAAGATTTTAAAGCATGCCCCTGACTTGTCCCAGATGATGAATTCTGAAATGATAGTGATATATGCCCCCTCGGGAGATAAATTGATGAATTTTGGATTTTTTCAAGAATTTTGAATTTTTATGATGGTTTGATGATGAATTGATGAAGAAACAATTTATCTCCCGACAAGATTGTCAAAAATGGCCTTGTGATTGATAAGAATTAATTCCTCAGAAGGAAAATAAATAAATCTCATAAAATCCCCCAAAAATAGCCTATAAATGCTCCAAAGGTCATTTTCAAAAGTCATTTGTGCATTGACTTTTACAATCTTTGTGATAGAGACCCTTTAGAGTATTCAGAGCTAGGATGTCGATCCCATACCACACCCACCGACTCGAGCGTGTGCACCATCATCAGCGTTTGGCCGACTATGGACCTCCCGTATGTACCCCAACTCATCCTCGTAATTTGTGCCTATATTTTTGATGTGTATTTGAATGTTTTTAGAGTTTTAGCGCGTGGTGAATGCAGTGTAGCACGCCCGTGATTTTTTGAAGCGTGTCATAGTTTTAGCGCGTCCAGTCAATAGCGTAGCGCGTCCAGTAAGTTTTGTAGCGCGTCAGAAGTTTTAGCGCGCAGGGTCAGTTTTGCAGCACGCTAGTGAAATTTTGTAGCGCGCCATAAATTTGAGCGCACAGGGTCAGATCTGTAGCGTGCCAGGTGAATTTTGTAGTGCGCCAAAAATTTTAGCGCATTAGGTTGATTTTGTAGTGCTTTTGGTATAGATTGATGTAATCATTGTGCGTTTTGATTTTCGTCGATTTGTTTTTGATTCTATCTATTTTAGTTTGATCTTGACTAAATTATATGGGAAACGATCTCATGATGAGCTTGATCTATTGAGTGATAATAATTACCCTCATGATAGGCGAGGAATAATTATGCATTCTGAACGATTGAACCCAATTGATAGATGAGGGTTCCTTGATGTTTTGATAGGTTGATAGGAAAAAGCACAATTTTTGAAAATTTGATCTTTTGATATTCTGATTAAAATGTTTTGTTTTGCATGAGTACATGAGCAGTTAGATGTTATCCAGGTGCGAGAGCTGTTCCCCTGGCCCTTTGATATGATACCGAGACTGTCACCTGATGAGAGACAACATATTGCTGCTTATGGTTTGGCAGCTTTACTTGACATGCCCCATATTAGACTCAATAGGGGTCTATTGACAGCTTTGGCAGAGCGGTGGCATAGTGACCACAACACCTTTCACTTACCTACTGGCGAGATGACCGTGACGTCAGAGGATGTATGGTGTATTCTTCGTATTCCCTTTGTTGGAGAGATTGTGGTTCATGATTCAAAGGAGGTTCGTGGTGTAGAGGCCATGCAGAGAGTCTTTCAAGATTTCCACATTGCAGGAGAGTGGCTCCCATGGATAGATATATATGAGGCTTATGCTCCGCTCCCTTCAGTGTTGGCCGACTTTATTGGTGGATTCATTTGTCCTGATAAGAGGTCAAAGGGTCTATCGCTTGGATGGGGTCGGGTGTTAGAGGGTCTTGTGGTCCATAGGACAAGATATGCATGGGGAATGTGCATGCTTGCCCAGTTATATCATGACTTGCATTGGATTGTTTATCTCGGCGGCAGCAGTCTATCGGCGGGAGCTACCCTTCTCCAGGTATGGGCATGGGAGCATATTGCTATTACGCGTCCCGTTCCAGTGTTGGCCAGACCAGCAACGAGGCCATATGAATTTCGATATAGAGGCAGGCCTACCCAGCATATGATGGGTAAGCTTGAGTATTGGAGGTGTATTGTTGATGATATTGAGGCAGTGACTTGGCATCCGTACTTAGACTATGATGCCTGGGACGATGATGATATTGAGTTGGGGTTCTTGTCTGATTTGATGTATTTGATCGGGAAGAGCCCCAGGGTCTTGGAGCGATTCCTGTTTCGTCGTGTGTACAGGAAGTATGGCATTGTGCAGTGCATGCCATTGGGTGTAGCACATTATGGCCGACGTCGGATAGATGTTCCTGATTGGGGTCCCAGCTTGCCTTACGGGGCACTTGTTGAGGGTTACCATGCTTTACAGCCATCAGCATGGGATGTTCGGCGGGATATTGTCGAGGCGCCCATTACTCCTAAGTATGGAGAGTATTTGGCTCTACACCCTCCTCCATGGATCACTATTCCAGATGAGCCAGCACCTGTACCAGCGGCAGCACCAGCAGGGGGTGTTCAGGTTGGTCAGCGATGGGGGAGAGAGGAGGATGTTGATGTGGATGTGGAGAGCAGCTCGGAGACCGATAGTGATGAGAGCTCCGATAGCAGTGATGATAGCAGTGCTGATGACGGTCGAGATGGGGGGAGACCGAGTGTAGCAGGTACATCAGAGCCATCCTCCAGTTCGCCTCGTAAGAGGCAGGCTGTTACTTCTTCATCGGCAGATCCCTCAAAGATGGCAGGTTTACAGGTGCAGGTGCAGACATTGCAGGGTCAGCTAGCACAGGTGCAGGGGTTATTAGCACAGACGCAGGCACAGCTGCTACCGCACAGACTTAGACTACATCTCTGATTAGTGAGAGAGATGGTGCATTACAGGCAGCAGCGACCGCACAGGCTCAGGTGATAGGATTACGAGCACAGTTGTCCACTGCCCAGGCACAGATCATAACCTTGACTACAGAGCGAGATACCATTAGATGGACAGCAGAGACAGCACAGGCGACCACAGAGAGGTTATAGAGAGTGGTAGATGGGACTTCTGTAGCGGATTATATGCGAGAGGCCATGTGGGCAGGTGCTGAGATTGAGTTCTACCGAAGCTGGTACCATGAGTTTTGCCCCCCAGAGTAGAGAGTCAGCTATGCTCAGTCGCACTCAGAGAGGACTCGATCGAGGACAGTGAGCAGAGGTGTGACAGCCTCTTCCGAGAGATCTGAGAGATCCTGGGACGTCTGGTGGTGGTACCGATACTGGTGCTAGACCTGCTCCTTCTGGTGGGAGTACTACTTGAGATTATATGTGTACCCATTGAGAGATTGATACAGCCATTTTTGACTTGATGTTATTTTCATTCTTTTTCAGACTTCATTGTATACTTGACACTTGATGAGATATATATGTGCAGCGGTTCAATTGATCTATGACATGATTTTACATGTTTTATGTGATGGATGCATTGATTTTATGATGTATTCATTGATTTTATGGTTTATTGACATGATGGATGTATGGATTTTATGATGTATTGATGTGATGGATGTAGTAATGATGGTGTGAAATGATATTGATGATGTATTTTTTTTCTTAATGAGATGTAATGTATGATAGATAAAATGTGATGTTAATGAATGATGTATGGAAATGTAAATGAATGTTGAATAAATGAAATGTAATGATGAATGTAAATGTAAATGAAATGTAATGGTAAATGCAAATTTTATATGGAAATGTAATGATATATGGATAAACGAAATGTAATGGTAAATGTAAATGGATGATGGATGGAAATGTAAGATGTATGGAAATGTAAGTGATAGATATGAATGATAAATGTAAATGGATGATGGATGATAAATGTAAATGAAATGTAATGGTAAATGCAAATTTTATATGTAAATGTAATGATATATGGATAAACGAAATGTAATGGTAAATGTAAATGTAAGATGTATGGAAATGTAAGTGATAGATATGAATGATAAATGTAATGATGTATGTAAATGCAATGATGTATAATGATGGAAACGTGATGATGTAAATGGAATGATAAATGAATGAATTGCAAATGTAATGATAGATGAGTAGATGAAGTTTAATGAATGGTGAAATGTAAATATAAATAGATGATATAAGAATGATATGTAAATGAAATGATGTATGGATGTATCAATGTATCTAATGAAATGAAAATGAATGATGAGATGTTTATTGTGAATTTATGATGAGATGAAGAGATGATCCTATATGCATGCCGTGTATGAAAATTGTATGTGTCGAGTATACTCAGTCTTTAAAAGAAAAGATGACATCATTTGTGAATGAATCATTGTAACTTGTGCCACTAGTACTCTGCAGATGTATTATTATGAATGCAATCTATGTTAACCATGCAAATGACTATTTTATTAATGCAAATCTAAGTGTCATTTCAATAATCATTTTATTCTGCTTTGTATCATCACTGAGCTTTATTTTAAAATGTTGAAAGCGAATACAAGCATCATGGTATAAGATAGACCAATGATGACCTGAGTATTTCTTTCATGATTTTTGATATTGCAAGCGAACACAAGCATCATGGTATAAGATAGACCAATGATGACCTGAGCATTTCTTGCGTAAACAAACAAGAATTAATCATTTTCTTAAGTGAAGTTGAATGTCATCCATGATACTTGGTAGAGCACTTCCCGCGACCATTCACAAAATAATAATGATTAACTCACAAAACAGTAAACAAAGAAAAGGTATCATTCTTCTTCCTTACTTCTCTAGTTCAATACATCATTGAGTAGCTCCAAAGAAATGATAATCAAATGATAAAATGAAGAGCACAACAATTCAAATTCTACTTAATGTATTTTCAAATCATTATTCAGATTAGATCATCAGTGTTGAGATGTGTGTGCTGATGTGTGCATGATATTCCCAAACGTTTTTCTAAAAGACCTATCCTAGGGGTCTCAGGGACTGATCAAAGATTAGTCTTGCCTACGTTATACACGCAGAGACCACGTAGTTCGACTGACACAGACTCCACTTTTGACTGATGTAGACTCTATTTTTGTGTTTTTGATTTTCTGATGTTTTTGGATTTTGGATTTTTTGATGTTTTTGGATTTTGGATTTTGTGATGTTTTTGGATTTTGGATTTTCTGATGTTTTTGGATTTTGAATTTTGTGATGTTTTTGGATTTTGGATTTTCTGATGTTTTTGGATTTTGATGTATTGCCACTTGATGTTGTCATGTTTGACTGCCCTTCCATGCAAGCTGAAAGTCTACTTGTACTAGATAACACTAGGATGTTGCCCCCAAGCTAGGGTAAAACATGGTATCTCTGCTATGATATGGATAGCGAGAATCTCAACTGATAGATGGAGATGATATGAAAGGAAACAATCGTAACAACACTGTACCCAGTAGATAGAGGAGTTTGGTGAAAATCACAAGTAACGCCTGTTTGCCAGGTTTTCATCACTTGTTATTATTGTGTCCTCTTCCATTTTCTTTTGTATTTTTATTTATTTTTATTTTTTTTATTTTTTATTTTTTTTATTTTTTGTCTTTTTCTCTTTTCTATCATCATGACGCCTGTTTGCCAAGTTTTCATCAAGACAACTTTATTGACCGTGCACTAGATATCCTCAAGTGTAGAATCGCCTAAGATGAATGTTGTTCATGGGCTCCTCCAACATGTCTCCTTCTGGTGTAGACAGTCGGTATGCTCCTGATCCATAGACTAATATGATGACATAAGGTCCTATCCAGTTAGGTTCAAACTTTTCTTTCTTTTCTCTGTCTGCTTGATTTCTAGGGTTTTCCCGTAGGACCAAGTCTCCGATCTGGAAGACTCTAGGCTTAACCCTATGATTATAGTTCCTAGACATCCTTTGTTGATAGGTTGTCAAATGATTGACAGCTTGTTGTTGACGTTCATCAAGTAGCTCTAATTCCTGAAGTCTAGAGATCCTATAATCTTCATCTGAAATGAGTCCCTTTAGTGAAACTCGAAGGGATGAAATTTCTACCTCAATAGGTAGTATTGCTTCTAATCCATAGACAAGAGCATATGGTGTAGCTCCTATTGGTGTTCTGATGCTAGTCCTGTAAGCCCAAAGAGCAGGGTTAAGCTGAACGTGCCAATCACGTCCCACTTCATTTACAGTCTTCTTGAGAATCTTTAGGATTGTTTTGTTTGAAGCTTCTGCCTGCCCATTACCTTGAGGGTAATACGGGGTTGAAAAGTGATGATTGGATGGAACTTTTCCATTATCTGTGATGATTGACTGGGGTATCCCATATCTACAAATGAGATAATTAAGAATGAAAGATGATATTTGCTTTCCAGTGATTGTGGTTAAGGGAACTGATATAGTTGCTGTGATAATGAACTTGTGTCCATTAGATGAAGATGGGTGAATTTTCCCTACCAGGTCTAATCCCCACTGACAGAAAGGCCATGTAGTTGCAGCTCCTGTGCTGGTGCATGTATAAGATTGCCATGGATCTGGCATTTTGAACATCTTTTGACAAATGATAAGATTCTTGCTCCATGTGTGGCCAGTAATACCCCAAACGAAGGAGTTTCTTGGCTAAAGATAATCCACTTGAATGTGTACCACAAATTCCTTCATGGACCTCGTGTAAAGCGGAAGCGGATTCGTCATGTTCTAAACAACGTTGAAGAGTACCATCTAGGCCTCGATGGTAAAGGGTGTCAGCAATAATGGTATGTTTGGCAGATTGGCGTATGAAGTTGCACTTTTGGTTGCGAGAAAGATCTAGCGGTAAGATATTATCTTTCAGATAAGTATAAATGTCTCCATAAATGGAAGATTGGGCACTATCCAAAAGGCTTATGGTTTGGGATTTGGGATTTGCGTATGCAGGATTTGATACTTGTTCTACAATAAATCGATAACGATCTTGCATTTCACGCATTTGTAGAAGAGATGCTATTGTGGCCATGGCATCTACTGCTTTGTTCTCTGATCTTGGTATCTGCTCAAATTTTATTTCTATGAAGTATTTTCTTAGGTCATCCACCAGCCTCTTGTACAAAATCAGTGTGTCATCCTTAGTTTGGTAATCATTGTTGACTTGGTAGATGATTAACTGGGAGTCTCCATACACCTGTAGTTTTGTGATTTTCCATTCAATAGCCACTTTAATTCCAAGGATCAAAGCTTCATATTCTACCACATTGTTAGTGCAATGGAAGGTAAGCCTGTATGATCGCGGGACTATGTGCCCAAGAGGTGTGACAAATAGAATTCCTGCCCCTGATCCATGTTGTGTGTAGGATCCATCGAAGTAGAGTTGCCATGGTTGTGTTGTAATGTTGAGGATATCTGCATCGGGAAATTCCATGGTCATAGGATGACTGTCTGATAATGGAGCTTCTGCTAATTGATCGGCGATGACTTGTCCTTTGATAGCTCGCCTTTCAACATATTGAATATCAAACTCACTGAGGAGCATGACCCACTTTGCCAACCTTCCTATTAAAGCTGCTTTGCTTAGTAAATACTTGAGAGGATCAATTTTTGCAATGAGCTTGATAGTGTGAGTGAGCATATAATGTCGTAATTTTTGTGTTGCAAATATTACTGCTAAGCATGATTTTTCAATGAAGGTGTAGTTTACTTCATGTCCATTGAGTGTCCTGCTGATATAGTATATTGCCTGTTCTTTTCCTTCTTTATCCTCTTGTGCTAGCAAGGCTCCTAAATAAATATCTGTTGTTGCGATATATAGCAACAATGGCTTGTCTTCACTGGGTGGTACCAAGATTGGTGGTGTCATCAGATAATTCTTGATTTGATTGAAAGTACTCACACTGTTCATCCCATTTAAAAGGCACATTTTATGCAAAAGATGGTTGAATGGATGACACTGATCTGCTAGTTGAGAGATGAATCTTCTGTTGGACTGTAGTCGGCCTTGTAGAGATCTTAATGTACTGATATTCTTAGGAGGTGGCATTTCCATAATGGCTTGGACTTTTGCTGGATCTACTTCAATTCCTTTTGTAGAAACTATGTATCCTAGGAGTTTTGCTGATGTTACTCCAAAGGCACATTTCTTAGGATTCAATCTGACTTTGAATTTTTCCAACCTGTCAAATATTTTGGCCAATATCTCTAGATGTCCTTCCCTGGTGTAAGACTTGGCTAAGATATCGTCCACATAGTCCTCCATGAAGGTGTGCATCATATCATGGAAGATTGTTGTCATAGCTCGCTGGTATGTAGCTCATGCATTCTTTAACCCAAAAGGCATGACGTTCCAGCAAAAGGTGCCCCATGGACATGTAAATGTTGTCTTCTCTTGGTCTTCAGGAGCTATCTTGATTTGATTGTACCTTGAAAATCCATCCATGAGTGATAGCATTTGATGACCGGCTGTGAGATCTACAATCATGTCTATGTTTGGCAAAGGAAAATCATCCTTTGGACATGCCTTATTTAAATCCTAAAAATCAGTACATATTCTAATGGTGTTATCTAGCTTTGAAACAGGTACAATGTTGGATATCCATTCTACATAATCAATAGATCTGATGAATCCAGCATCCAGTAGTTTCTTCAAATCATTTTTAACTAATAATGCAACATGTGGATGCATTTTTCTCAGCTTTTGTTTTACTGGTTTAGTGCCAGCTGGTAAGGATAAGTGATGCATAATGAGATCTATGTCCAAGCCTGGCATGTCAGAGTATGACCAAGCAAAATTGACGCATCGTTCTTCAAAGAATTTGATAAAATCTAGTTTTTCTGTATCTGTCATGGATGCGGCCAGGTGTAGTATTCTTGCTTTCTCTGCTGTGCCAATATTAATAGACTGTGTGGGTTCTATTAACATTGATGATCTTTCATGGTAATGTTGTGGGAGGATGTCAAACCTTCCATCCTTTGGTGCCTCAATGAGGTTTTCGCCATCGGATGCGTTCTTTATTTTTACTATTTTAGGATCAAATACTGCCATAGAATGGTTTTCACCATTAGATCCATTTTTTTCTTTCATATTTTTGCAACTGGAAGGCTTGGCATCCTCCTGCCTAAAAGCATCATTAAAAGAAGTATTAGTAGAACAAGTATCGGATTCTTCATAGCAGAGGTAGTTAATAATGGAGGAATCATTGTCAAATATAGGGAGATTAATAGGATGTTGGGGTTCCCATTCAATAAGCTTGGGATGTAGTAAAGGCAACGAATCATTAGATGGGTTGAGGTCAGCGATTGTGAAAGCTCGGACGAAAATGTTGTCTAGGTTGTTTGTGGTTATGTCGAGGCCTACAAAGGTATTTTCTTCCACATCATTTATCTCAATCGATGTCCGTTCATCTTCACTTGAGTCATCGAAATTTTGTGTTTCAAAGACAATAGGATTAAAGCTTGAGCTTTGACCCTCCTCGTGTTCGGGAGTATACTTTTTGATAATGTCAATCTGAATATCCTCATAGGAAACCTCTGATAAGTTGTCCCACTCATACTCATTTGAATCTGTTTTAGATTTATCTCTTATTTGAAGAATACACTCCACAGTTTTATTGGTGATTTCTGCTCTTGCTTTTTCTGTGTATCCTAGTCTAGTTTTATCCTTATGTTGGAGCGTAAGAGGCTGGATTGGTTTCGTTATGCCTTGTTTCCTTAACCCAAGAGGTCCCTGTCCTGAATATCCCATCTTCTCCAGAATAGTTTTTCCTTTTCCATATTGATTTGTCTCTATGATGTTACTTGTGGAAGCAGAAGCTTCTTCATCTTTATAAAGCCAATTTAGTATGGCCTTATCTTCTGATTCTTCATCTAAGCTCCCAACTTTTACAAATCTGCCATCTAATGCTATTGTAGATTGTTCTGAATTGTGGGTGTTTGTAGATGGCTGTCCATATGTTTGTAAGGAGGGTAACATTTGCGATAGATGAAATGAGTGTCCAACACCATATTCACTTATTCCTTTGTCACTTATCTGTACTTCCTTTGTGAATTGATGTGAGAGTGGAGCCAATTGTTCTTCAACATTTGCAGGGTTAGATTGTGCCACCCTTATCTCTTGTGATTTTTGTTGTTTTGGAAGCCACTTTGAAATGAAGCTCTGCTGTTGCTCACTATCTATTGTGCCAACTTATCTATTGTTAGGTATGAATGTATCCTGAGATGTCTTCAATGTATGACAAGCTTGGGTGTCATTGTAGTTTGCTGTGATTGTTACCTCCTGTCCGTTGACGGGAAATTTCAGGCATTGATGATAGGTAGAAGGTACTACTTGCAGATCATGTATCCAAGGGCGTCCCAACAGTATGTTGTATGTCAATTCCCTATCTAAGACTTGGCAAACCACTTTTTGGACAATAGGTCCCACTTGAATGGGTAATATGATTAATCCTTTAGAGGATCTTTCTTCTTCATCATATGCTTTGATTGTGATTTTTCTTCTTGTATCAATGGCTTCATCTGAGTATCCTAGTGCACGAATCAGCTTTAAGGTACAAATATTTAAACCAGCCCCTCCATCTATCAGGACACGTTTTACACGATGTTTATGGATAAGGACTTCAATATGAAGGGCGGAATTATGCGGATGGGTGAGTGATACATCATCATGTTCAGAAAATGAAAGGCAATGAGGTGCAGATAGATGTCCCACCATAGCTTGGAATTGACACACATCTAGATTGTTAGGTACCGTAGTTGATACAAGAGCTTGTTCAAGAACCTCTTTGTGTGATGGGGAAATCTTCAAAAGTTCCAAGATTGATATTTGTGCCGGTATTTTCTGCAATTGATCGATGAGATTATATTGATTGGAGGGAGGATCTACTGATGGGGATGATATTGATGCTCCTTTCAATATAACTTTGGATTGTGCCCTTGTTGTGGCATTAACCGGTTGGTACTCTTGTTTCCCTTTGAGTGTGACTACATTGATTTGGTTTTCGGATTTGTCCATATGTTGTACCAAATTGGTAGATGTAATGTCATTGTTCTGATTGATTTGGTTGCATAACTCTTCATCCTCCTTGGCAGCAGAAAAACAAAGGATTGTTGCGTCATAAACATAACCAACATTTTTACCTTTGGTGTTTGCGGAAGAAGATTCTCCTTTCTGATAATTGGGTAGAGGATTTTTGAATGTTGTATGATCTTTGTTTGTTTGAGGGCCCTCTACAAATACTTTCTTTTGATCTATGAGGTCTTGTACCGCATGTTTTAATTGCCAACAATTTTCAGTCATGTGACCTTTATTTTGATGATAGTGACAGTAATGTAAGTCATTCCACCATGATGGTTTGACTTGAGGGTCCCAATTTCTAGCCTCTTGCACTTGAATGAGTTTTTCGTTTAAAAGTTCTTTGAGGACTGATTCCAATGATTGTCCTAATGGCGTGAATTTCCGTTTATTGGATGGTCGTTGGAATGATTAGGCTTTTGTTTCTCCACTGTTTTGATTATTTCCTTGATCACTACTTTGTTTGACATTAAAACCATTGTTTTGTTTGTTTGTAGTGGTTGGTGTCAAGGTGAATACTGGTTTAGGTGCGTGTGTATCGATTATGGTATCATTATTCTTGTTCTTTTGCCAAAATCTTGGCTTTTCGTTGTTGTTGTTAGAGGAATGGTTATTGTTTGAACCTTCAGTGAAATGTTTGATTGTTCCTCTTTTCATTAGAGCCTCTTCAATTTTGAGCCCCTTTTCGATAACTTGTTCAAAGGTAGATGGGCATTGTAAGTCCAATCTGTAATTCATGTCATCTACTAAATTATCAATGAACATCTCTATCTTCTCCTCTTCAGGAATAGATCTAGGGTATTTAGCAAATAGCCTTCTCCATCGTTGGAGAAAGGAGAGAAACTTTTCACCCTTTGCTTGTTTGGTGTTGTAGAGTTCTTTTAAGGTTACACCATGTTGGATGTTGAATGAGAAGTGTGTTATGAACCTATTGATTAGTTCCTCAAAGGATTGAATTCCAGGTTCTAATTTAGAAAACCACTCCATGCAAGTGTTTCCTAAGCTTCTTGGAAATAATCGTAGTAAGTAAGAGTCCTCGTGTGCGAACTCTATGCTCATAGCTCAAAATTCCCGTACGTGGTCAAATGGATCAGTTCTCCCATTGTATTTGTTATATGTTGGGTACTCACAATACCTTGGAAATGGTATCATGTTAATGCTTGAGTCAAATGGATAAGGGAAAATGTCTTGTAATAGATATCTCTTTGTTGGCCCTTGTTGGATATTTTGGAACTGTAATTGTAACTGTTAGATTTGTCTTGTCAAAGCATCTATTTGATTTGGATTTTCTATATTAGTTGAATTAGGCATGGTTGTTTCCTTGAGTTGATTGACATCAAAGTCTTTAGGAAGCTTAGCACCTTTGTCAGCTAATAATAGAAGATACTTTTCCATATCTTGCTCTAGCATCTTTTCCATAAATTTATGGAAATGAGGGTCTTGTTGAACTTTCTCGATTTCCTCTGCAGTTATTTCTTTCTCATGCAAGTTACTAAGAGGATCAGTGTTGCTATATCGTCCCCAAGGGTTTTCTTCAGCCATGGCTGCTATTCTTTCATTTTCTTGTTCTTGTTGTTTTTGATACGCTGCTCGTGTGAAAATAGGCATACAAATGTTTAAAGTTTTACTCTAGACTTTGATTTTGGATTTGATTGGATAAGTGTCAAAGTTGTTGATTTAAAATCTGATTTCATCTTATCTAGTTTCGTGATGAAAGGATGATAGAATCCTTGATAGGGAAACTTTGACAGAAAATCTCAGATTTTGGTGATAATAACACTTATGCAAGATGCTGCAAGATCTAGGTGTAGGGGTAAAGTTTTTTCTTTTGTGTGACTTAAGTGTTCTGGACTATGAAAAAAAATGTTGTGGACTGATGGAAACCTTGTATTCGATATGGGCAAACTGACAAAATGTCCTATTAACTCTCTATTTTTTTGGTTTTATGGCACGCTAAAACAGAGACCGGGCGCGCTAAAACAGAGACTGGGCGCGCTGAAACAGAGACCGGGCGCGCTGAAACAGAGACTGGGCGCGCTAAAACAGAGACCAGGCGTGCTAAAACAGAGACCAGGCGCGCTAAAACAGAAACCAGGTGTGCTAAAACAGATACTGGGCGCGCTAAAACAGATACCGGGCGCGCTAAAACTATGACCTTAAGGTGTTTAAGATAGAAAAAAAAAACTATCTTATTCTATGAAACTCACTTGGTCTGGTATCATATTGGATGGCCGGTTGTAGAATGTATTCTGGATGAATTCTCTGACTGTGATTGTGGTGTTGCCTAAGAGCTCTTCTTTGGAAATATGCTTGTGAATCTAAGGGAGCTACAGCATAGTCATCTGTATAACCTCTAGAGAAATCGTGATACCTATGAATAAACATCCTATGTTGGAGTAGAACTTTCCTGCTTTGATACAGAAATCGTTGTTTTCTTAGGAGTTGTTTGTATGCAAGTGTTCTCTTTGGTTTTCGGATTCGTTTGGCAAGAGATTTCTTGACAAACTTGGTGGATACCCAATCTCGAATCATGAGAAATCCACAAGTGCTTTGATTTTAAGGATTTTTGTGATGATCTTATCTAATTTTAATGATAGAAAACACAGCAATCAAGAATATAATGGTTGTATTTAAAAATCCTAGAATCTAAACAAATGGTGTATGTTCTCAAGAATCAGTGATTCTTCTTGGTTTTTACTGGTTTGATAACAAGATAAAACACATCAAATAGACTCACTCCTATAGACAAAAGGTCATCGTTATATACTCGAACGACCCACAGCTTGAAATTGCGTCGACTCACACAGCCATGTCACCCCCTAGAGGGCGCCCGTGTTTTTGTCTTTTCCAGGTGCGTACTTAGAGTGACGGAAGTGGATACCGGATCCCCTAAGCAAATAGTCCTTGGCAATTATATGGTGAGTGCTTGAGGGTAGATTCTTCCCTGCCCCTGCACCGCCGAGTATTACAATGTTTGGAAACTGACAGGCGTGCTTCTATTTCTAGGTTCTTAGATAGGGTTTCCGTTCGGAGTGGCAAATGGATAAACTCCCTCGAGAGACCTCCCAATCTTTAAAACAAAGATTTTGGGGATGGTTATCCTGCACACTTCCGTTGAAAGAGGGTTTCCCCAAATTCACATAGATTTTTAAGTGGGTTGGAATACCATGGCTTTTGGCTGTCCCCACTCAGGTCGTTCCCGTAGGGTGAGTACTTTTTCCCACTACGGCAGGCCTGTCTAAAGGTTTTAAGAAAGCTTAAAATTGCATAAAGTAAATGGTGAGTCTGGTATTTTGATGCACCCAGTAAAGGGGAGAGCATAAACCTATCACCCAAACACAGCAAAATGTTGTTCTTTTTTAAAAACCCAAAAAGACAAGTGATTTACTCTAATGGAGATATTGCTCCATGATAAGCATGATGTTCAATTTTTAAACCTCAAAAAGAAATGTGACGTTTCTATCCTAGGATTGGTAAATTTTAATCCATTTCTATCCTATGATTGGTAAGTTTTAACCATTTCTATCCTAGGATTGGTAAATTTTAACTGTTTCTATCCTAGGATTGGTAAATTTTAACCAAACAAAAAGACAGAAATGAAATCTGGCCGCGGACGCGTCGGATCCAGATGAAAGAAATGCTTTTAAAGATGAAAAGATGGCGCACTAGAACAGAAACCAGGCGCGCTGGAACAGGAACCCGGCGCGCTGGAACAGTAACCGGGCGCGCTGGAATAGGAACTCGGCGCGCTGAAATAGACCCCAGGCGCGCTGCAAAAATTCACGATCCCGTGAAAACTTTCACTCCGATTCCTGTACGACACAATTTTCAAAATTTTAGTAAAATATGGGGTATTTCCCTACGGTGGGCGCCAAATTGTAAGCGGTAGAAGGGGAAAAATGAACTAAACTATGCATCTACTCTTCTAAATAAGATAATTGCATCTAAGATTAAGAAATTTAAATGAATTTAAACTACAAAATCTACATAAATCTATCCTATTGCTCTCTAACTCTAAAGACTTCTCTAATTTACTTAGCTCTCAGATTTGAAAGCTAATTAAACTATTAAAATGACACTTAGAAAATGAGAAATGAATTATTCTACTCTAATATGATCTAAATGTGCAAATTCTATTCTAATGGCAGCCATGACTGTAAATGTTGGATGCTTGATTGCTGCTTGATGGATGCTGGATGAATGCTTGAATGCTGGATGGTTTGGATGCTTGAATGCTTTGGAAACCTGCAGAGTAAGATTGCATAAATTGGGATCCTTTTCTTGTAGCCCAAGAGCTGTATTTATAGCTTTCATGGCAACATAATTGCACAGGAAACCGGGATGAGGGGCTATGATTTCCTCTAGAGAATCCAAAGGTATGGGATGAGAAGAAGGAGTTGATCATGGAGAATGGTTTCTCCCCATGAAAACACCAGGCAAGATAAGAGGGAAGGTGGGTGGAAGGTTGTTGAGAGAACTTCCTGCAAATTTTCCCTGAAGCTTTTCCCGTGAATGGCAGTGCCATTAATTTGATTGGTGAGAAATAAATATTTATTGGTGAGTGAATAGTGCAAATTTTATGCATAAATTTAAATATTTTTAATTTATTTAAATTTAGCAAAAAGGGGGAATAAATAATTTAACAAATCAAACTATAGGGTTTGTTTTATTAAATAAAAAGGAGAATGATAATTAAATAAAAGATTTTTAGCAATCTTTATTTAATTAAGAAGAAATGTGATTTTAAATAACACAATTTATTTAAATTGTGTATTTAATTTTAAGATAGAAGAAATAATGATAACAATTAAATAAAACAAAGTTTTTAATTTTGTTTATTTATTTAAGAGAGAAATAATATGATGAAAATAATAATAATTAAATAAAACAAAGTTTTTGATTTTGTTTATTTAATTTAGGAGAGAAAAATAGAAGAATTAATAAATGAACTTAATATAAATAAATATTTCTATTTATTTACTAAGTAGAAGAATTTAAGATTAATTAATCAAATAAGTCGTATTCAATTAATTAGATTCTCCAGACCATTTTTAGGTGTCTACAAAAATTAATATGAAGATTTTATCCGAGTCTAATTGATCTTCATAACACAATAATCTCCCACTTGGAGACTGATCAAACTCCACTCCATACAATCTCCTGCTTGGAGACTGATCATAACACTGCTACCCCTCCAACTCCCACTGGAAATCAACACCTTAGACCTTATTGTTCTTTTTTACTTGAATTCAACCTTGAAGGAAAATCGAAGCTGAAGAGGAGCTCAACTTCTTCCTTGTCACCACCTTCATAAACATATCTACTGGATTGCTATTTGTATGTATCTTTTCCATCTTGACCTATCCATCCTCCAACACTGACTAAATGAAATGATATCTCAGTTTTATGTGTTTGGTTTTAGAGTGCAAGGAAGAATTCTTTTCAAGATGTATAGCACTCTGACTATTAGTAAACAAGTAACTTGCAACTTGCTATTTTCCCAACTCTTCCATGAAAAGTTTCAGCCATATCATCTCTTTTTTTGCCTCTATTGTAGCTACATACTCAACCTTCGTGGTGGATATAGCAACCACCTTTTGCAGTCAAGAAATACAACTCATTGCTATCCCACCAACTATAAATACATAACATGTGGTACTCCACCTGGTATCTATATTCCCTACCAAATTTGAGTCAACATGGCCTTTTAAATCAGTATTAGAGCCCCCAAAACATAAAAATTTATTGGATGTACCTCTCAAATACCTGAGAATCTATTTTACCACTTTCCAATGCTCAACTCCAAGATGACTCATATACTTGCTAACAACTCCTACATCATGTGCAATATCTGGTTTCGTGCATACCATGACATACATTAAACCAACTACAACTAAAACATATGGTACCTTGGACATTTTTTCTTCCTCCTCTTGTGTCTTTGGACACATATCCTTAGTCAATTTGACATGATTTAGAAAAGGTGTGCTAACAAATTTTACATTCTCCATATGAAATCTCTACAACAACTTTTCAACATAATCAATCTGAGATAAAAACAATTTTCTATGTTTCCTTTCTCTTGTAATCTTCATACCAAGGATTTGTTTTTCTGCCCCCAAATCCCTCATAGCAAATGAATTTGCTAACTACTATTTTAACTCCTTTATGTGATTCATGTTAGACCTCGCTACAAGCATATAAATAGAAAATAATGTAGCTACCATCATCTAACTAGTCTAAATTACACTAGTTGTAGCCTTGTGATGAGAGCCATTTATGTCCCATAACATTTTATCCTTTTTCATATGCCTTCAATCCCATTCCCATATTCCATTTCCATACTTTATCATAATATTTTTACCATTTTCTGTTGTATATGATTAAATATATATGAGTGATATTTAATATAGTTTTGGGATAAAAATATAAAAACAATTATTGATTATCTTTACTAATAAGTGTTGTCATTTTAAGCCTTGGAAAATATATTTTGCACCATGCAAATTTCTATCAGACTTCTTGTCACATTCCTCATAGGAACTTTTTTCACCTTCTTCATAGAAATATGACTTGTGTTTATTGCTACAGTTTCCTCTTATACATGGTCAACTTCAACCATGTGACATAGGTGGAGACAATTCAACCTCCAACTATACAACACAAAATTTCCTCTCCAAATTATTAAATTTGGTGTACAAATAAATTGTCATGGTTATTTTTTGTTATATTATTTTGACAACAAAGCGTGATTATTATATTATTAAGAAACTGGTTAGTAACAATGTCATTAATATATTGTTGAGAAATTGGTTCATTTTGTTACTTGGAAAGTGGCCACGAGGCCACACAAATCTTTCTTTAACCAATCAATTTACCTCCACGGTTGATTTGTAAACTACACACATATTTTTGTTTATGCATCGTGAAGGCTATATAAACACCCATATGTAATATCAACTTAGTTAAGAAAGCTAGAAATAAGAAAATACATTCAAAATAATTTATTGAGAGAAGTGTTTTGAAGTCTCTTTCAGAAATCTCGTGAGTTCTATATCCATAGATTGACTTGGAGGAAGGGCACCCACTCTTTAGCCATCGATGGAGTGTAAATATTTATTTTCTGCAAAGTGTTTTTGCATGTTATAATTTTAGATGATTACATTTACAGAGTATTTGAGTGTTATAATTTTAGTTGATTATTACATTTTTGTGTATGAATGATCTGCATTTTATTTCCATGTTGCAGAATTAATTACTTTGGATTTCATTTTGATATGTGTTGATTAAGTTGTTATTTTAGAATTTACTGTCATAATTTCTACATAGTTCTTGTCACTTGAATATAATAAATAACTTATGTTGCCAAGAAGTGACAGTTCTTGTCATCAAAATTATTTTGATTTATTGTAAGTTTATTTTCATAGGTTGCATTCATAACCACTCATCTCATGACTCTCATCCCTTCTGCAAATTTCCTCGAATTGACACTTAGACTGAGCTAAATCCAATTTATTCTTTGCCTCAGTTTTGGGCTATCATTTTGGTGTCAAGGTCCACCATATTTATTACCTATCTTTTCACCTATTATCCTTCATTATTCCATCATAGTCATAGTATCCATTATTTCCATTATTCATAATCATTCATATTGCTTATTATTTCACCCATTTTAGATAAGCTTATGGATGTTGAAATAAAACTTTATGCTACCTCATATGTATAGCATATCAAAAAAAATGTTATGGAAAGAATGAAAAATGAAAGAAATTAAAAGAATATGAGAAAAAAATGATGAAAAAAAAAGTTTTAGGAGGTTGTTATGAAAAAGAGCTGATAGAAAAATTGAAAGGAAATGTGATGCGCTATAATAGTCAAGGGTGAAGAAGAAATCAAGTCATAAATCCCAATACCACCAATTCAATCTAAGCCTTTTAGTAATTAAGATTTCATAGGGACATGCAATATGTTAAGTTTGGGGGGAATTATGAGAGCCATTTATGCCCCAATTTATGTCACATTTTAGCCTTTTTCATATGCCATCAATCCCATTCCCATATTTCATTTCCATACTTTATCATAACATTTTTACCATTTTTCCCTGCATATGATTAAATATATATGAGTGATATTTTGATGCAAAGTATGGTGGAGGTAGTCTAACAATCACAATTCAATCCACTTTGAACAATTTTCCCACTCACAAAATGCTAACTTACTATTTCTCACAATCTCTTCAAACTTGCTTGTAGCACTCTAAATAGTGAAATTTGACCATAAATTTTAGAAAATAACTCCTAACCACAAACCAAAACTAGTTTTAGATACCCATTACACCCTTTTGAAACATATCTCAAAATCATAAGGGGTTTCTTTGGAACACAACCCTTTATTTTCTACTACTACACTTGATGGCCTAATTAGGCTAGTTTGTAAAGGCAAAAAAAAGGTTATCACACTATTGGCTTCCAATCTTTAAACTAGACCTCCAATAATTTCAAGAAAGGTCTTAAAAAAAACTTTCTATCATTTCCAAAAACTTTCCAAGAGTCTTTCATCAAACCCTAACCTCTATGCACCACTTTTTCCTTAAAAACATGAAGAAACCCACTAGAGCATCACTCAAACTTTAAAAATCCACCTCCCCTACTCTTTCAAACCACATAAACAAAAAATACATCTAATCTACCTCCATTCCATCGAGTTTGAAAAGTTTTCAATGGTGGAATGGAGAGTTCTACATTTTTCTTGCTCTCAAACCCTCAAATTCAGGGTTTCAAGACCAATTTTAGTAAAACCTCTAAAAAATCTTCAAAACTTAATGAAAAAATCTCAAAACAAAACCAAAAGAAGCTTAAATCATCCCTCCACCAATTTAAACTCATAAAATTGTACCAAGTCATACAAGAGCTTGTAGCAGCAAATTACTATGAAAAACACAGGAAAAGTGTATTGTTTGATATTCAAATTTTAAATTTACAACTTACAACCCTTCACCAATGTGTACCAGTGCTTTTTAAAGCATTCCAAACCTTCCCCAATTGAAAACAACTAACTCCTAACCTTCCTTCATCATTTGACTCTTCATCTTCCCATTCTTGCATATTTTATAATCTTGCAACAAATGACAACATTTGCAAAGTTAACAACTTAACCCCACAAACCACCTAGCAACCTAATCAATGACTCAAATACATTCAACATGGTCAAAATATGAACTTATTACAAATAAAAACCAACCATAAAACTAAAATGACAAAATTACCTCATGGAAGCAAGAGATCAACTAGGTGCTCCTGCACCATACACCTGGACAAAAGAGGAACTCAAGTCCCCTTGAGGACTGTGCTACAACAAACTATGCTTGATCACATCATTTATTTGGTCTCCAAATTCCTTTCCATTTGGAAATCCTTTCCAATTAGTCAAGTACTAAAAACATGCATTGTTTCTCACCTTTGATCGGTTCTTTCCTTGAAAATACTACTCTTCACTTGATAAATGACCTTTGATTGCTCTTTCATCTGGGAATGTTATCACATCTTCCCCTGTACCTACTATCAAACCTCTTCCATTCTTGAATTTAATTGTCTTCATCTTCACTCCCTTTGTGTGCTTAATTGTGCTCTTCTTCCCTCTGATCTCTTGACCACTATTTTCCACCTCTTTCATCCCTTCCATCTATTGTGATGGACCTACAACTACTGCCTCACCATACAAACTAACTTCTGACATAAAAGAATGATCAACATATCCTTGTACAAGCAATGAATGCAATACCTCGTTTACCTTTTTAGCAATATGATCCTTAAGACAATCTTGAACTTCTAAAATCAATACATCCTTGAACTTCTCAATATCAGATTTTGTCCTTAACTCAATATCATTTCCTTCCAAAGGAAAATCATGCTTCATACCTACTATCTCAGCATTCCCATGCTTTGAAATGGCTGCAAGGTTTTTGTCTTCTTGTTCTTCTACCTTGATGAATTCCTTTGTTCCTTACATTATCGCTTTGGCTTCCTTAGTTTGTCCCTTATCATCCTCTATCAATGGAGTCAATGTAAAAGAGATGCCATCTTTCTCAATATCATAAGTATTATTCCTACCATCATACAAGGCATGTTTATCAAACTACCAAGGCCTTCCTAGCAGCAAATGACACATATCCATAGGTAGCACATCACATAGAATCTTATCCTTGTACCCACCTATATTGAATTCAACCCAAGCTGGCTCATTCAGAAAAACAAATTGACTCTCATTCAACCAAGAAACCTTATAAGGTGTATCCTATGGTATCTTTTTTGACTTAAGTTTGTCAATCATTTCAATAGACACCATGTTATCAGTACTACCTAAATCAACTACCACTTTACATGTACCTTTCCCATGCACTTGCAAGTTGTCTTGAAAAGTGTTCTTCTTTGTTGTGGATCCTTATCCTTTGATGCCTTGAGGAGTGTTCTTCAAACCATTAAGGATTCTCCAACTTTTGGAGTAGCATATTGCATTGGAGATTTTACACTCTCATCATCATCTTCTTGCACCAATTGAACTATCTTTTCACCTCTATTTTTACCACCATGTGAACTAGAAGCTTGTTCTTCCTTGCATTGCCATGCATGATGACCAAATTGATTACAATGATAACATCTTCTAGAGAAGGTATTTGAAACTCTACCTTCTCCACCAAATCTATCTCTAACACCTGATCCACTGCCTCTAAATCCACCTCTTGCATCAACAACTTGTTCTTGGATTTTACTTCCATCTTCTTGATCCTCATAGGACTTCTTTGAACCTCTTCCTCTACCATTACTGCCTCTACCTCTACCTTGTCTTTCGTGCCTTCTTTTCACCTTCTCTTCTTCCCTAACAGCCAACCGAAAACATTCTTCAACCATCTTAGGAGTGGCAAGAATTAGTTTATCTTGAATTTTAAATCTCAATCCATTCATATACCTTGCTATCTTTTCAATTTCATCTTCAACATGACCTACTCTAAGGCTCAATTTGTGAAACTCCTTAGTGTAAGTCATGATATCCATCTCTTTTTGCTTGAGATTTTGTAGCTTTCTGAAAGCCTGAATTGCATAGTCACATGGCAAGAATTGATTGTTCACTTTGGACACCATCCTATCCTATGAATTGATCTTTGCTTTTACCTTTTTCACTCTCTTCCTGTACATAGTTTCACTAGGTTAGGGTAGGGCCTTTCAACTTATTTTTTGCAATCTTTACCTTTTGTTCATCTGCTACCTCCTTATATTCAAAATAGTTGTCCATTGCATCAATCCAATTTAGCACTTCTTCAACATATAACTTTTCACTATACATTTGCAACTCCATTTTCACCTTAGAAGCATCTCCTCTGAAAAACTTCAACATATTAACCATCCTTCTTTCATCAAGGTCCAACTTATCATCACCTTGGACTCTTCTTGGAGGGTTTTCATTCTCACCCTCTTCCTCTTCCTCTCGGCCACTTTCCTCTTCAATGGCCTTTCCTCTTCTTTGTTTTGTTTCTAATGCTATAAGTATGGATAGTAGAGCTTCATAAGACTCCATCATCCTTATTTCTTTGGCCATAACTGCACTACCTTTAGGAGGCATCTTGTCCTTCAATTTGCAACATTTTCCTTTCTTCAAATTTCAACATATCTTCTTCAAAAGACCAAAACTTATGATTTGATACCAATTGATGCAGAGTAGGGTGGAGGTAGTCTAAAAATCATAATTCATTCTACTTTGAACAATTTTCCCACTCACAAAACCCTAACTTATTATTTTCTCACAATCTCTTCAAACTTGCTTATAACACTCCAAATAGTGAAATTTGACCATAAATTTTAGAAAATAACTCCTACCCACAAACCAAAAATATTTTTAGATACCCATTAATCTATTTTGAAACATATCTCAAAATCATAAGGTGTTTCTTTGGAACAAAACCCTTTATTTTCTACCATTGCGCTTGATCAATGGCCTAATTAGGCTAGTTTGTAAAGGAAAAAAACAAGGTTATCACACTATTGGATTCCAATATTTAAACCAGACCTATAATCATATCAAAAAAGTTTTTCACAAAAAAATTCTATAATTTCCAACAACTTTCCAAGAGTCTTTCATCAAACCCTAACCTCTATGCACCACTTTGGCCTTAAAAACATGAAGAAAACACACTAGGGCATCACTCAAACTTTAACAATCCACCTCCCCTTCTCCTAAAAACCATATAAACACAAAATACATCTAATATACCTCAATTACACCTAGTTTTACAAGTTTTCAATGGTGGAATGGAGAGTTCTACATTTTTCTTGCTCTCAAACCCTCAAATTCGGGGTTTCAAGAGCAGTTTTAGTAAAACCTCTAAAAAATCTTCAAAATTTAATGAAAAAATCTCAAACCAACACCAAAAGAATATTAACTCATCCCTATACCAATTTCAACTCATAAATTTGCATGTTCTGATCGTACCAGGCCGTACAAGAGCCTGTAGCAACAAATTACTATGCAAAACGCAGGAAAAGTGTATTGTTTGATATTCAAATTTGAAATTTATAACTTCCAACCCTTCACCAACGTGTACTAGTGCTTTTGAAAGAATCCCAAACCTTCCCCAACTGAAAAAAACTAAATCCTAACCTTCCTTCATCGTTTGACTCTTCATCTTCTCATTCTTACATATTTTGCAATTTTGCAATAAGTGACAACATTTGCAAAGTTAACAACTTAACCCCACAAACCACCTAGCAACCTAATAAATGACTCAAATACATTCAACATGGTCCAAATATGACCTTATTAGAAAGAAAAACCAACCATGAAACCAAAATGACAAAATTTCCTCATGGAGGCAAGAGATCAACCAGATGCTCTTGCACCATATTTAATATAGTTTTGGGATAAAAATATGAAAAATAATTATTGATTATCATTACTACTAAGTGTTATCATTTGACTAAATTTAAAAGTCAAAATACTTATTTAAAGAGGGGGATGGTGTCTCTGGTCTCTGCATGTCGAGCTAGGGCATCCGCACCCTAGCTCGTTCCTGTTTTCTTCTTGGCTGTGTGACATGAAGGGAGGGTGTTTGTCTACGTGCAGGGGGTTTGATTTTTGATGTGCTTGGTGGGTGGCATTGGAAGGCATTCGGTGGATGGGTCTCTTATGTTGCTTGCGGCCTTCCTTCATTTGTCTTTGGCACTTGGTGGCCACAGCCTGGTGTTTGGGTGTGTTGCTATGGTGTGTGTGGGTGTCGGGTGCTTTGGTGGGGTGTGGTTGAGTTGGAGGGTGGGCTGCGATAGACTGTGGGTGGGGCTAGGTGTGGGGTGAAGAGAGGGGGATGTGTGCTGGGGTTGGTGGTGTTTCATGCTTCGGTAGGAGGTACTTTGTGTGCCCTAATCTGAGGAGCTGTGGGGTTGCGTGGTGCCATTCCCCTTGGGTGTTCTTTTTGTTCCTAGGGCTCCCATGGGCTTGCATGTTAGATTAGGGCATTTTTTCCTCTATGTTGCACAGGGAATCTTCTGGGGTTTACCCTAAAATGGAATTCCATTCGACATTTGGTTCGAAACCCTCTCTATAGGGCTCGAAGATTTTTGATAATAATCTTTTTTCGGTGGAACCTGAAAAAGTTGAGACAGGCTCGACAGGAGGGCCTAGAATTTCAAAGATTAATGGGTGCCTTGAAAGGTGTAAAGAGAGGCCAAATGTAGTCATTATGATGGAGATGCTAGCAGAAGATATTGATTATTATTCAAGGCATTCTCTTTATTGCAAATTCTTGGGTTTGAAAATTTTGTTGCAATTCTTGGATACGTGGGCTTAAAGGACATGGATGCCAGAGGGGGAGATGGAGATCTGCCTTTTTCTCAATAAGTATTTCATGGTTACTTTTGACTGCATGGCTGATCGAAATAGGGTTTTTGAAGGGGGCCCATACTTTTACAACCAGGTGGGCTTGTTTATTAAGCCATGGCATGCTGGCTTCAACCCGACAGAGGAGCTTCCGAATCGGGTTCCAGTTTGGGTACGTCTTCCAAGGCTCCCTATGGAATGCTGGCGCGAGGATGTGATGTACTTATTAGCCTCGAAGTTTGGGAAACTTGTGGGTTCATCACAACAAACATAATTCAAGAAGATAATGACTTTTTCCTAGTTTTGTGTGGAAATTGACTTAAGTAAGCCATTGCTAGACTCTTTAGATGTGAGTACAGGAGAATATTCATGGGTGCAATAGCTAGATTATGAAATGCTACCTTTCTGTTGTCATTTCTATCATGAGTATGGTCACCTTCAGCGCAAATGTCCAAAGTCCAAGCCTTTGGAGGCTCAATCTCCTCAGCCCTCAAATAATGCACCCAGAGTGGATAAGGGCAAGGATCCCATTCAAGGTTTTGGTGGCAGGGAAGATGGTTTTACTCCCGTTAGAGGCCGAAACAGAAATAAAGGACATAAAAGGACCTTGAAGGACAGGAAGGAGGAGGACACCTTCAATAGGTTCGAGGTGTTGGAAGATCTTAGTCAGTAGGAGGTGAACTTGGGATTTTTGGATCTAGATCATGGGACTTTGGATATTGATCAGCATGGCCCTTCGGTTGAGGCAATGCATGCTCCCCAATAGGAGGGGGGTACAGGAGTGCCATGCTTAGAGGAGGTTGGGAATGATACTAGATAGGCAAAGCTCAATTCAGAGGTGATTATGGCTCTGCATGTTGATGGGACTTTGGACCTGGTGACAGATTGGCAGATGGGGGTCCAGGATGAGTTGGGTGGTAGTGCTGAGGTAGTGAAAGACAGTGCAGATAAGGCTCACCTCTTGCAAAATGTGGGTTTGGAGGTGAGTAAGAAGAATAATAATTTGTCCTCTTAATTGGGTATTTTGCAAAAATATCTCAAGAAGGGGGGGCCGGAGAAAATTTCTAAGCTGGGAAAAAAGAAGGATGTGGAAAAGATTAAGATGATAGGGGAGACTTTGGTGGAGTCGGGGTCAGTCAAGACTCTGGATTCACATTTTTCATGCCCCTTGAAATGATAGTTCTCTCTTGGAATGTACAGGGCTTGAACAATGGCCCTAGACAAAAAGTTGTTCAGGTTTTGATTAGGCGTCATTTGCCTGATGTTCTTTTTCTGTAGGAGACTAAGCTTTCTACGGAGGGTATGATGGATTTAGTTCCTAAGTTATGGAGGAATGGTGAATTCCAATGCACTAGTGCACAGGGGTCTTTTGGAGGGGTGGTGTGCTTATGGAACTCGCGGAAGATCTGCCCCCAATGGTGGGTGTCTTTTAAGTCCTCCCTTTCCATGGTGGCTTCTTTTTTTATGTTAGGGGAAATTGCTCTCTTCTCCAATGTGTATGCACCTATGGAGTTGCAAGGAAAGAAACTCTTGTATTCCAACATTTGTTTAGTTCGTAGCTTATTTCCTTACCATCCTTGGATTATTGGAGGTGATTTTAATGCTATCACAGAGCTTGCGAAGAAGCGGGGTGGTATCGCAAGGCTGGAGGCTTCTGCGTTGTTGCTCCAGGACAATATCTCTACTCTGAATCTTGTGGATATCAAGTTGGGAAATGGTCTATTTACTTGGAATAATAGGAGAATTGGAGATGCTTCTATTTTGGAAAGACTTGATAGATTTTTGTTGTCTAGTTTTTAGTTGGGGGACAGGTGGATGACTAGTTTTGAAATTTTGGATGGTCGAGGTTCTGACCATTGGCCAATTAAGCTTGTGGTTGAAGTGCCTCAATGGTGTGCTAGACAGACCTTTAAGTTCCAACTCATGTGGCTAAGGGATGAATCTCTTCGTGATTTTCTCCCTGGCTGGTGGGATCTTGGGAAGCCAGCATATGGCACTGCTATGTACTCTTTCTCAACATTTTGAGTTTGTTTCAGGAAAAACAAAAAGCTCAGGATAATCTAGACCTAATTACCAGACAAATTCATGATCAAGGCCTCTCGGAAGAGTTGAGTTCGTTAGAGGTTGCTGCATCAAAAGAGGTTGAGGAATGGGAGTTAAGAGAAGAATTTTTTTGGAAACAGAAGTCCCATATTGAATGGCTTCAGGCTGGTGATAGGAACACTTCCTTTTTCCATAACTCAGTTAAAGATCAGAGGCAAGGTAATGCTATTTCTTCTCTTTCGTTGTCTGATGGGGAAACTTTGTCCTCTTTTGCTTCTATTTCTGTTGAATGCATTCAGTATTTCTCTACCTTATTCTTAGAGGATTCGCCTCCTGTGGAGGAGGATGAAGCAAGGATTCTAGATTGTATCTTGTAGCTGGTGACTAATGAAATTAATGAATCGTTGCTTTCTCCTATTACCTTGTCAGAGCTTGAGAATGTTGTGTTCTAGATGAAGAAAGGTAAAGCCCTTGGGCTTGACGGATTCCCAGTTGAATTTTTTTAGGAGTTATGGGAAGTGATTAAATTGGACCTCTTAAAGGTTGTTCAGGAATCCTTTATGCATAAACAAATGTTGAAGTCTCTGAATGCTACTTTTTTAGCTCTTATTCCAAAGAAGGAGGGGGCTAATTCTTTGGATCTTTTTAGGCCTATTGCGCTATGTAATGTTGTGTATAAAATTATTACTAAGTTGATTGCAGAAAGGCTGAAACCTTGGCTTGGTGGGTTAATCTCTGAGGAGCAGGGGGTTTTTGTTGCTGGTAGACAAATCATGGATGGGGTTGTTATTTCTGTTGAGACCATCCATTCTATGGAATCCTCAAAAGAAAAAAATATGTTTATCAAGTTGGACATGGCTAAAGCGTATGATCGTGTTAAATGGAACTTTCTGTTTAAAATTCTTGGAGCTTTTGGCTTTGCTAAGGGTTGGATTGAATGGGTTAGGAGTTGTGTTAGTTCTTCTTCCTTTTCGGTGCTTATCAATGGTGAGACCACTTGTTTTTTTGGTGCTTCTAGAGGCATCAGGAAAGGAGACCCCCTATCTCCTTACTTATTCATCCTTCTTGCGGAAGGTCTGGGAAGGCTCATTCGTGCTTAGGTTGCTAGCGGCTTGTTTCAGGGTTGGAGGTGGGGAAATGATATTCCCGCTTAGTCCTATCTTTAGTTCATAGATGATACTTCCTTGATGGGTAGGGTAAAGGTTGAGGAGGCTCTCAATTGGTATAGTGTGTTGGACAGTTACTTGGCAGCTTCTGGGCAGCGCATTAATGAGGGGAAGTCCTTCATCTATTTCTTCCATACTCCTAAGGTTATCCAAAGGAGAATTGCTGGTATTATTTGTTTCCAGATTGGTTTGCTTACTTTTTCCTATCTTGGAATCCCTCTTTCCATTCGTTCTCTCCCCAAAAGGTTTTGGCAAGAGACTCTTGACAAGTTTCAAAGATTGGTCAATCATTGGACTTGCAGGTGGCTTTCTTCAGTAGGTAGAGTGACTCTTCTAAAGGTAGTGGTCCAGGCTCTCCCTCTTTATAGATGCTTTGTTCTTTCTACTCCTTCAAGTTTTATTAAAGACTTTGAGAAATTGTCTCATCAGTTTCTATGGGCTGGCAATCTTCTTCATAGAAAATGGAGTTTGGTGAAGTGGGATATTTTTTGTAGGCCAAAGAAGGAGGGGGGTCTGGGTCTATGATGGATGGATTTGAATGGGCAGGCCTTGGTTGCTAAGTTGTATTGGAACTAGTGCTCACAAAAACACATGTGGTGGGCTAAAATTCTGACCTTTAAATATTTGGGGGCGATGGAAAGTAGGGAGGTTGTAAGATTCAGTATGGAGGGGAAAGGTTCTATGATCTGGAGTACCCTTAAACGTGGTGCCAAGCTTGTTAAGCAGGGACTTTTTTAGATTTTTAATGGGGGTTGGGATGCTCTCTTCTGGCATGATTCTTGGGATGGGTATCCACCCATTGTGTCCTCTCATCCCCACCTCCACGACTTGTGCCAGATTTTCAAGGAGGTGGGTTTGTGTCATGTGGCAGACTTCAAATCTCAACAATCATTGGGTCAGGTTTCTATGTCCAGGTGGAAGGACCCCTTGGATTGGCCTCCTGGTGGTGCAGTGGAGGATCGTCAAGAGCTTGCTAAGATTTTATCAGGTTGTGCTTGCAATTCTCTCCATGGGAGTGATGTGCTTACTTGGGGTCCTGATTTGAAAGGAAATTTTTTGGTTGCCTCTAGTTATCAGGTTTTGGCTAAACAGGTTTTTGGGAGCTCCTAGGTTTCTTGGTGGAAGCACTTTTGGAATAAATTTTCTTGGCCTAAGTGTAATTTTTTCTCTTGGCTCGTGGTCCAAGGTAAGTGTCTTACTTGGGACAATCTTTGGAAATGAGTGTTCCAGGGCCCCTCCATGTGAATTTTGTGTGGTCAGCATGAAGAATGATTATCACATCTCTTTTTTTAGTGTTCTTTTGTTAAGGCTATCTGGCATCACTGGTGGAATCTCTGGAGCTTACCATGTTGCCATGTCTCTTCTTTGGAGGATTTTTGGAAGAGACAGGGATCTTCTCCTACCACAACCTCTTTTCTTACAATTGCTTGGAGCATTGGTCCTAGTTTGATTGTTTGGAAAATTTGGTTGGAGCGTAACAAAAGAATTTTCCTAGATAAAAAATTGCTCATGGGGCAACTTTGGAAGTGAATTCTTGGGGCTCTGTAGGAGACTTTGACTACAAAGTGTGACTTGTTTGTGTCGATTGAACCTAGAGACTTGGGTGTTGTTAATGCCCTGGGTCTTGTCATAGGGGGCAGGAGTATTTTGAGCAAAGTGCATTGTAGGCATGGGCATGAGAGAGTTGCTTGTGAGGGATTTGGTTGTTTTCCTACTCCGGGGGAGCTAAAAATCAATACAGATGGGTCGTCTAGGGGTAATCTTGGGCATGTTGGGGTTGGTGGTATTGGTAGGGACAGCCTTGGAGTGGTGGTTTTTTTCTTTTCTATGTGTCATGGTTTGCAAAATAATAATCTTATGGAGGCGAGTGCTATTCTCTTGGCGATGGAGTGGGCGGTTGGCCTCAGATGGCAGTGAATTGTTTGTGAATCTGATTCTCAAGTGGTTATTGATATGTTGAATAAGCGAAATTTGGAGGATGTGAATTGGCAGCTAGTTGTGGTTGTCAAGCAGATTGTTTCTATGTTCTCTTCTTTGGAGTCCATTGTTTTCTGCCATATTTTGCGGGAATGGAATAAGGTGGCTGATGGGCTGGCTAGATGGGTGTTGGAGAGGACTAATTCTTGGTTTGTGGATGATTGTGGCAATCTTCCTGAGGACATGGCCCCTATTCTTGAGGAGGGGGTTGCTGAGGATATGAGGTGCTTCTTGGGTGTGAATTAATTCTTGTTTTGTTGGGCCCCTTGTGGCTTCTTTCTTCGGACTTTGTAATGCTGTTCTGATTCAATAAAGTTTTTACCCTCTTTTTTTATAAAAAAAAAAAGTGTTATCATTTTAAGCCTTGGAAAATGTATTTCACAGCATGCATATTTCTATTAAACTTCTTGTCACATTCTTCATTGGAACTTCCATCACCTTTTTCATAGAAATATGGCTCGTGTTTATTGCTACAATTTTCTCTTATATGTGGTTGACTTCAACCATGTGCCATAGGTGGAGACAATTCAACCGCCAACTATTTAACACCAAATTTCCTCTCCAAATTATTAAATTTGGTGTACAAATAAATGTTGATGGTTATTTTTTTTTATATTGTTTTGATAGCAAAGCATGATTATTATATTATTGGGAAATTGGTTACTAACAATGTCATTAAATGCTTACCACTTCATTTTTCTCAATCATTTCAGCCATAAGAAAAGGATTTCCTTTCCTTATTATCCCCTGGTGTCGTTGGATTCTAGTCTCAAGGACCATAATAAAAACCTTAAAAATCATGTTTTGCATGTGGGGTTAATTCTTTTAATTTCTGCATATGTGAAGTCTTTTGAGGTGGCTAAGCTGATTGCTACCTCGAAGGGTAAGCAATCTAAGCTGGTAGAGGAATATGAGATTGCCTTAGAAGAGGAACTGGCTAGTTAAAAGGGGAAGAAAAGGAAAATTATTGTGGATAAGGAGTTGGATTCTGAGGAGGATTTGGACTTTGTCCCAAACTCACTTGCATCTTTGGAGGTGGGTTCTCAATCTCCTGTTGTGGGAAAGACAAAAAAAGGGGAGTCATCTGCTAACAAGGGTTATAAGACTTGTAGTGATGAGGTGGTTGTTGATTTGCTGAGTAGTGGTGTGAAGGAGAAGAATGGTTTGTATGGTGAGGCTTCTTTTTCGCCCCTTGTGACCAAGCAGAAGGAGCTGGAGGAGGGAAGTAAGAAGAAACATGTTCTAAGGACTGTAGGTCAATTACTAGAGAGGGTCTCTCCTCTCACAACAATGGGTGGTCTGAATGTTGATGATTCTCCAAGTGTAAACCTGGAATTGCAACAAAAAGGTAAGACTAGGGTTGTTGGTGGTTTGATTGCTATGGTTACCTAGGTTGCAGACTTAGAGAGGCTAAAGAAAAGAAAGGTTGTGGCTGAGGAGATTGCGAATTCCATCCACAAAATAAAAACTCTAGTTGCAGCTGGAAAAGGTAAGGAAATATTTTCCATTTGGGATAAGGTTAGTTCCTCTGAGGAGGAAGATGTTGCAGGGAAGGGGTTTTTTAATATTGATAGGAAAGATATCTTTGATGTGCTAGGAACTGCTAGAGAGGATTCCATTGTATTGTTCAAATTGTTCAAATGGTTTTTTTATGAACTCAATAAAACTAATGTCAAAGTTAGGGGTATGGTGAGTATGGCTGAAGAGTCCTTTATCCAAAACCTAATTGAAGAATTGTTTAATTCCTTAAATACTGTGGTGAACAATGTGGCAAAGGAAACTCTTAATATGAAACAAAATCTAGAAGGTAGAATCCTCACCCTTGAGGATCAAATGGAGAAAAATTATGCTAGTGTGTTCAAGGGTGGGGAGGTGACTAAGTTTGTTGTTAACTTTTATTCTGTTGGTGTTACTTCTCCTTTGGTTAGTGCGAAAAAGCGTAAGGAAATTTTTCATGCTTAAGAGATTGGTACTATTGGCAAGCTAATGGACGAGGAGGTTTTTGTCTAAAAGGGTGGGGAGAAGGGTAATGTTTTGATTACTGAGATGAATATAGATGGACTTGGTACTAGAACTAGAAACAAGACTAAGGCTCAGGTTGGGGCTTTTGGTAAAGAACAATCCCCAATTTTTTGGATGATGCTCAGAAGGCTATGGTGAACAACATGGAGGCGGCTAATATTCTAGAAAACATGTAGTACTGCTGGTTGGGGTTGTTCTTTTTGGTTGACATTTTGTTGTTGGTTCACTATTGATGGGCTGATTTATGCTTAGTGTTGTTTTCTTTAGTTTTAGTTGCTTTCTTTTGTAAAGGGTTCTAGGCCCCTTCAAAACCTGTATTTTACCTCTAATAAAAAACGTCATTAATATATTGTTGAGAAATTGGTTCATTTTGTTAAGGAAATTGGCCACAAGGCCACACAAACCTTTCCTTAACCGATCAATTTACCTCCACTATTGATTTGTAAACTGCACACATATTTTTGTTTATGCATCATGAAGGCTATATAAACACCCATATGTAATACCAGCTTAGTTAAGAAATCCAAAAAGAAGAAAATGCATTCGAAATAATTTATTGAGAGAAGTATTTTGAGGTCTCTGTTAGAAATCATGTGAGTTCTATATCCATTGACTGACTAGAAGGAAGGGCACCCACTCTTTAGTCATCGATGGAGTGTAAATATTTATTTTTTGTAGTGTTTTTGTGTGTTATAATTTCATATGATTACATTTGTAGAGTATTTGAGTGTTATAATTTCAGTTGATTGTTACATTTTTTTATTATTAATGATCTGCATTTTATTTTCACGTTGCAAAATTAATTACTTTGGCTTTTGTTCTGATATTTGTTGATTAAGTTGTTGTTTTAGAATTTTCTATCGTAAGTTTTGCACATTTCCTATCACGTGAATAGAATAAATAGCTTTTGTTTCCAGAAAGTGACAGTTCCTGTCATCAAAATTGTTTTTATTTGTTGTAAGTTTAATTTCATAGGCTGCATTCATAACCACTCATCTCACAACTCTCAACCCTTGTGCAGATTGCCATGATACCTTTCACAAGCTTATGATCCCTAGATTGTCATTTAGACCAAGTTGAGTCTAGTTTATTCTTTGCCCTAGTTTTGGCCTATCACCTTGCTCAGCCATAAAAATATCAAATTTAATATACCATGTATGAGGTGCTTGCTTCAATCCATATAAAATTTTCTTCAATCTATACACTAGTTTCTCCTTACCTTTGATCTCAAACCCTTGTGGCTCTTCCATATATATTTCCTCTTCCAAATCACCATGAAGAAAGGCTATTTTAACATCAATCTATTCTAAATGAAAATCTTCAATAGCCACAATACTTTAAAAAGTACAAATAGAATTCATTTTAACAACCAGAGAAAATATTTCATCAAAATCAATACTCTTTTTTGTGCAAATCCCTTTACAACTAACCTAGCTTTAAATATTTTCTTACTTCCATATTCCTCTTTTAGCCTATAAACCCATTGTTGCAAGAATGGAAAGATTAAAGGTGTTTTCATTGATGTCAACTGGTCAGCTAGTTATTCACTAGTTGTTGTTGGTTGTATATGTCGAGGATATTGAGAAAATTATAATAAAGATATGTTGCAGGTGTTCAATGGTCACTTCGAGTTTTGGTCCAGATTTTCTCCTATGGTTATGTGGTTCAGATATGTTGTTCATGGTTGTGAAAAGGTGTTATGTTTATATTTTTGGCTGATGGTTCATTGTATAGTGCAAGTTGTGTTCACTAGTTGTGAACTATGGTTTTCTATGTTTTTGGTTGAGGTTTGGGAGAAATGGTGTTGGTCTAAATTTCTCTTTGATGAATAATTATGATGTGTGGTTCTAACTTTGAGTTAATTTCAATATTTGGAAAGTTTGTTATTAATGGTTCTATGTGTTTTACACTGGTGTCGCCGACCTTGTGTGAAATACTAATTTTGAGAATGATGAAGTGTGTTGGATCTATTTAGGTCCTTATGAAGCATGTGTTTGGGTCACCCTCATTCTAATTCCAAGCTAGGATGTTTTGGCACCGACCTAATTTGAATTTGGATTTGGATAGCCAACTTTGGATATGTTTCAAAGTTGAAGATGGTATAAATACAAGATGAGTTAGTAATGGAAAATATACAAGAGGGAATAAGAAGCACGATAAGAGAAAAGAGAAAGTGTAGTTTTGTGTGATATTGATTATATTTAGTGAGTGCGTGTGTTGAGAGTGTTGGAGATCAGTGAGAAGCTTAATGGTGAGTTTCTAGATGCAGTGAGTAGAAGGCTAACTCTATCATTCATGCAAGTTGATTGAGTGACTATGGTGGAATTCTTTGTTGCATTGGGATTGTAGTCTCTTTGTAACAAGTCTTCTTTGTCTTGTTTGTATCACCATGGTAGTGATCCCTCTAGGTTGTAGCCTTGTTAGATAGTGAGTCCTTGTTCTAGATAGTGAGTCCTTATTTTAGGAAATGATTCTTTTTTAATCAGTTTTGATATTCTTATAGTGTGAGTTAATCCTCACCATGGTTTTTCCCTCATTGGGTTTTCCACATAAATCTAGTGTTATTGTGTTTATGTGTTGGATTTGAGTTTATGCATTGGCATTTGATGATTAATCATTTAAGCAGTATTTTGATAGTTTCGGTGATTGAATTAAAGGTTTAATTATGTGACAACTAATTCACCCCCCCTCTTAGTTGTCTTATTCAACAATTGGCATCAGAGTGCAAGGTTCCTTGGTGAAGAGGTTAACTTCTTGAGGAAGGTTCAGGATGGCTAGAAAAATGGTTTTTGATTATCCGAGGTTTTATGGAACTAACTATGGTATCTAGAAAGTATTGATGGAAGAATATCTAGAGTATTGTGGATAAGATGTGGAGAAAGCTTACAAAAATCCTTACACTCCTATTGCAAATGGTTTGAGTACACCTGAAGATATCAAAGCACATGAAGCAAACAATAAGGAAAAGTTCATCTTAAAGAACATTCTGGTACATTTCAAGTTGATTAAGGTTCAAAATTTGAAAATAGCTAAAGAATTTTGGGATGCCTTGGAAAGAGTGCTTGATGGTGATGAAAGAGTTAAAGAAGTGAAGTTACAAAACTTGGAAACACAGTTTGATCTTCTACATGTGTTTGAAGATGAGAATATAAAATTTTATGTATAGAGATTGGATGAGATAGTGGCCAAAATGAGAGGACTTGGTGCTACTATAGATGAAACTAGGATTGTAAAGAAGATTATTAGAACTCTTCTTGATGCTTATAGTGAGAAGGTGAGTGCTATTGAGTATACTATAGATTATAATACCTGTACTAAGGATCTACAATTGGGATTTTTGACATCTTATGAGATGAGGAAGTTGAGTCTAAGGAATGGGTGCAAATCAGAGATTGCTTTTAAAACTACAAAAGCTAAAGCTTTGGATGAAGAAAAATTAGATGAAATAGAAGCTAACTTTGCAAGAAGAATGAGGAAAGGCTCCAGTAAGTATGAAGGTAATTTTCCTTTTAAGTGCTTTAGTTGTGGAGAAATAGTTCATTATCTGTGAAGTGTCTAGAAAGAGCCAAAAGAAATAAACAACGATATGAGAAAAAAAGAAAGGAAAGTAGATTAGTAGAGCTTATTATGTGAATGAGAATGCTAGTATATCTGATGAGGATTCAAAATATGAAGACCTTGATGATAATGAATTTTTTTTCTTGGTTATTAAAGATGAACCTACTTCTACTAATTCTTTAAGACAAGTAAAAGAAATCCCTCCAGAGAAGGAGAAAAAAGAAGGTACAATTATCTCTACCCTACATGCTAAACAAGAAAAGAATTTTTGGGTAGTTGAAAGTGGTTGTTCACATCACATGATGGATGATAAAATTAAGTTTGTTAAACTTTAAAGGTATGATGGAGGCTTAGTTATGTTTGGAGATGATACTGATGCTAAAATATGTGGGATAGGTTGTGTAAGTTTTGATGGCAAGCATCATACTAAAAATGTTTACTATGTTAATGGTTTAAGGTATAACTTTTTGAGTGTTGGTCAGATGTGTAGAAAAGGATATGATCTTGTGTTCAAGGATGAGAGATGTGAGATCCAAAAAGGATCTATAACATTGATTGCTATGAGAAAGAAATATGAAGGGAATATTTATCAACTTAAGGGTGTTGATGGGAAATGTTTTATAAGTCAAATTAATGACAGTTATTTATGGCATAGGAGAATGTGTCACATGAATTTTGATAACTTGGAAAGGATTAGTGTTTTTCAAGCCGTGGGAGATTTATCAAGAATTATAGAGCCTGTTAATGCTATTTAAAGGAATTGTCAGTTTGGAAAGCAAGCATGGAACCATTATAGATCGAAGGAACAATCCACTACTGGACTACTCAATTTAGTTCATAGAGATCATTTTGGTCCTATAAGAGTAAGAAGTGTACTTGGTCAAAAGGTACTTTATGCTTTTAATTGATGACTATTCTAGATATACATGGGTTACATTTCTTAGAGAGAAATTAGATGCATTGGATAGATTCAAGGCATTCAAAGCTATGGTTGAAAATGAAGAAAATTGTAAGATAAAATGCTTAAGATCTGACAAAGGTGGAGAATTCACATCCCATGAGTTTAAAATTCTTTTTGAAGTGCATTGAATAAAGATATAGTTATCTACCCTAAGAACTCCTCAGCAGAATGGAGTTGTTGAAAGGAAAAATAGAATAGTTCAAGAGGCTGCTAGATCAATGATTACTAAGGCTAGTTTATTGAAATTTTACTAGAAAGAAGATATTCATACTATTGTTTATGTATTCAATCAAGTTTAAGCAAGATAAAATAGTACAAATACTCCCTATGAACTATGACATGGAAGAATTCATACTATTAAGTATTTCAAAGTATTTGGAAGAAAATGCTATATCAGAAGAGATGAGGAAACTTTGGGTAAGTTTGATGCAAGAAGTGATGAAGGAATTTTCTTGGATATTCTACTAGTAGCAAGGAATACAAATGTTTCAATAAAAGACTAAGAAAGATTGTAGAGAGCTCGAATGTGAAGGTTGATGAGAAAATGAAGAATCCTATTGACATTCATGGATATGTAGTTGATGAGCATGATTGTATAAGAATAGAAGATATTGTGGAAGAACAAGAAAAAGATGAGCAAGGGAAGTAGGATGAACAAAATGAAATAGAAGTAGATGCTCTGGTGATGTCCCCTAAGACACCGAAATATGTACAGAAGAATCATTCAGAAAGCAAGATTACTGGAGACAAGAGAAAAGGTGTGTTGACTAGAAGCATAGTTGTTATTGAAGTAAATCTATGTTTACTTTATGAGATTGAATCTAAGATTGTATGTGAAGCTTGTGAAGATGAACATTGGAAGTAAGCTATGAAAGAAGAACTTATGCATATTAAGAAGAATCAAACTTGGGAATTAGCCCCAAGACCAACAAAGGAAAACATCATTAGATAAAAATGGGTATTCAAAAATAAGTTGAATGAGAATGGAGAAGTTAGAAACAAAGTGAGGCTTGTGTGTAAAGGCTACTCACAGGTGGAAGGTAAATATTTTTCAAGAAATTTTTGCTCTGGTAGCAAGAATGGAAGCTATAAGGATGTTCTTGGTGTTTTTTTCACATAAAGACTATAAGGTCTATCAGATGGATGTCATGTCAACATTTTTGAATGGTGAACTATAAGAGGAAGTTTATATGGAACAACTAGAAGGATTTTAGTTGATAGAGCAACCAAATGTAGTGTGCAAATTGAAGAAAAAATCATATGAGTTGAAGCAAGCTCCTAGAGCATGGAATGCAAGGTTAGATGAGTATTTGATTTAGAAAGGTTTTAATAAAGGTACGATGGATAGTAATTTGTACTTTAAGATTGAAAATGACAGAATCTTGATTGTAGTAGTGTATGTTGATGATATTATCTTTGGAGGAAATAAAAATATGTGCAAGAGGTTTGTGGAAGAAATGCAGAAAGCATTTGAAATGTCTATGTTTGGGGAAATGAATTTCTTTATTGGGCTACAGATTAATCAAATAGAGAAGGGAATTTTTATTTCATAGTCTAAGTGTGAGAGAAATGTTGAAGAAGTTTGGGATGGATGACTCCAAACTGGTAAGTACTCCTATGGTGACTAGATGCAAATTGGTAAAAGTTGATGATTCACCTAAGGCTGATCAGAGCAAGTATAGATCTATGATTGACAAACAACTATATTTGACTACTACTAGAACAAATATAATGCATGTTGTCTATCTTGTGGCTATATTTCAAGAAGACACTAAGGAAACACATGTTGTTGTTGTTAAAATTTTAGATATTTGAATGGAACTTTGAATTATAGATTGTGGTATCCTAAAGATACTAAATTTACACTTAGTTCATGTAGAGATGCAAATTCAGTTGGATGTGTAGATAAAAAAAGAGTACAAGTGGTGGTGCATTGTTCCTTGAATGTAGATTGGTGGCATGGTCAAGTAAGAAGCAAGATTCAGTCTCCTTGTCTACTCATGAAACTGAGTATATTGTTGTTGCATCTTTTTGTACACAAGTTCTATGGATGAAACAAATGGTGAAAGATATCATAGTAATATATGATGATCCCATTTATATTTTTTGTGATAATACAAATGCAATTAACATTTCGAAGAATCCTATGATGCACTCAAGGATGAAGCATATATCTATTAGATATTATTTCTTGAGAGAGAAGGTCATGGAGAATGAATTAAAGCTTGAAAATGTTCCGACAAAGGATCAAGTTGCTGATATTTTCATGAAGGCTCTTCCTTAAGATACTTTTGAGTATCTCTGGGTAGAGTTGGGGGTTATTTCCCCTCCTTTCCTAAAACTATATGCATATAGAGATGCATCATTCTGGTGGATCTATGGATCTATCTTTCTTCTAGGCTAATGTTTTGGTGGCTACCTCTTAGGGGGAGCAGGTAGTATCAAGTGTTGTCATTATGAGTATTTTGTTTTTAATGTCAAAGGAGAAATCAATGGAAATTATTCTTTTTCCTTTGCCATTGATGTCAAAGGGGGAGAAGATGAAAGTGAAAAAGAAAAAAAAAATTGGGAGAAGATGCATATGAAAAAAGAAAGAAAGTTTGGGAGAAGAAGTATGTGAAAGGAAAATAAATTATCTTCTAAGGTGGAGAATCATAAAAGTGTATTCAAAACTTGTATGTTGTCTTTGATATTTTTTGAGATCATGTGTTTCCATCAATGACAAAGTGGAGATTTTTGCAAGAATGAAAATATTGAAGGTGTTTCCATTGATGTCAATCGATTAGTTGGTTATTCACTAGTTGTTGTTGGTTGCATATGTTGAGGATATTGAGAAAATTGTAATAAAGATATGTTGCAGGTGTTCAGTGGTCACTTTGGTTTTTAGTTCAGATTTGCTCCTTTGGTTGTGTGGTTCAGATATGTTGTTCATGTTGTGAGAAGGTACTATGTTTAAACTTTTGGTTGATGGTTCATTATACAATGCAAGTTGTGTTCACCAATTGTGAACTATGGTTTTCTATGTTTCTCTTTGATGAATTCTTATGATGTATGGTTCTAAAGTTGAGTTAATTTTAGCATTTGGAAATTTTATGCTTAATGGTTCTATGCGTTGTACACTAGAGTGGCTGACCTTGTGTGAAATACTACTTTTGAGAATGATGAAGCGTGTGTTTGGGTCACCCTCATTCTAATTCTACCCTAGGATGTTTTGGCGCCAACCTAATTTGAATTTGGATTTGGATAGCTGACTTTGGATATGTTTCAAAGTTGAAGATGGTACAAATACAAGATGAGTTAGTAATGGAAAATATACAACAACGAAGAAGAAGTGCAATAAGAGAAAAGAGAAAGCGTAGTTTTGTGTGAAATTGATTATATTCATTGAGTGTGTGTGTTGAGAGTGTTTGGGATCATTGTGAAACTTAATGCTAAGTTTTCAAATGCAATGAATAGAAGACTAACTCTATCATTCATGCAAGTTGATCAAGTGACTGTGGTGGAATCCTTTGTTGCATTGGGATTGTAGTCTCTATGTAACAAGTCTTATATGTCTTCTTTGTATCTCTACGGTAGTGAGCCCTCCGGGTTGTATCCCTATTGGGTAGTGAGTCCTTGTTCCAAATAGTAATTTCTTATTTCAGGCAGTGAAACTTTTGTAATCAGTTTTGATATTCTTTATAGTGTGAGCTAATCATCACCATGGTTTTTCCCTCATTGGGTTTTCCACGTAAATCTAGTGTTATTGTGTTTATGTGTTGGATTTGAGTTTCTACATTGAAATTTGATGATTAATCATTTAAGCAGTATTTTGTTAGTTTTGGTGATTGAATTAAAGGTTTAATTATGTGACAACTAATTCATCCCCCCTCTCAGTTGTCCTATTCAACACCTATTTGTTTGGTGACACCTTTTTACCTATAGGAAACTTGCATAAGTACCAAGTCTTATTTTTTAGCAAGGAGTCCATTTCTTCTTCCATTCCATGCTCCCACTAAACCTTAGCATCCACCTACATAGCTTCATCATAGCATTTTAGTTCACCAGCATCAGTTAATAAAATAGAATACAAAGAGGGAGAAAACCTTTCGAGAGGTCTACTTATCCTTGAAGATCATCTAACATTCACTAGATTTTGTGGTATGCTATTGTTGTTGTTGTTGTGGAGCATGAGGAACCACTAGAACATCACTGTTTGGAGTATCATCCATCACTACATAATCATTTTCTTTCTTCTCATGCTGCTGCAACTGATCTTTGTACAACAATTTCTTATTGAATATGACATCCTTGCTTCTCATAATTTTTTGATTTTCAAAATCCCAAAGCCTATAAAAAAATTCATCAATGCCATATCCAACAAATATACATTTCTTTGATTTTCTATCAAACTTTGTTATATTTTTTGAATCTACATGTGCAAATGCTTCATAACTGAAGGTTGTGAGAAGAATAACTCAATTTCTTACCCCTCCATGCTTCCTTTGGAATACCACAACCCAAAGGATTAGAGGGGACTCTATTATTTAAATAAACAATAGTGTTTACAACCTCTTCCCACATGTTTAAAGGCAGCCCAACATGCAATCTCATAGTTTGTTTAAAGGAAACTCCATTATTGTTTTATTCATGTGCTCAGCCACTCCATTTTCCTATGGAGTCCTTGGAACTATTTTCTACCTACGAATACCATTAGAGGAACAATAATCTTCAAATTATTTTCTGCAATACTCACCACCATTATGAGATCTAAGACTTTTTAACTTTTTATCCATCTCATTCTCAACCAAGCTTCTCCATTTTTTAAAAGTTTCAAATACATTAGATTTCTACCTAAGGAAATAAATCCATACCTTCCTTGTTGCATCATCAATAAAAGTGACATAATACCAAGATCCACCAAGAGAGGATACTTGAGCTAGTCCCCATACATCTGTATGCACAACAATAAGCGTACTATGAGGAGACGTTACTTTAATACTAGCTAGGTTGTGCTTGATTGGTGTGTCTTCTTTTGTAATAAACTAGTGACACCGTTAGCTATTTTTGTGGAAGAAAACTTGCAAAATACTTGCTTACCAATAATTCAAAGAGTAAAAAACAAGCAAATCTATCTTTTGAGTGTTTGCTATGTTTTATGATCAAATCTAGAAATTTCTAAAAAATGGAAAACCATTTAGAAAAAATCAATTTGATTCCAAAAATCAGAACACCACAACTATTACATAGAAAAATGCAATTGTCAGTCATAACAACACATCTGTCACAAACCCTAGGAAGCTAGAATGCCACATTTTTTTGTTCACCACAATTTATTGGTCTTGCATTGCAATTGACTAGCCTTGCACCGCATTTGTGGCCTGAAACACCACATCTATTTGTTTCCAAAAAAATGGGGAAATATATTTACATCCAACTTTCAATTTACTTACAGACAGCGACTCTACACTCAAACCTAGGATTTTTTTAGGTTTAGTTGGTCCATTCATTGCACTTCATCATTTAACCTAGGTTATCTTGCATAATCCTATTTTTCGTACACCATATCACACTTCATTCCACCAACATCTTTGAGTCATAAGATTAGGAGGCTTTTCATACTGTTTGGTAGACTATAGTTTCATATTTAGGTGTCTTGACCTTATCATATTTTCACTTATCTTATCTTTAGGTTGAGTCTACAACTCATGTGCCTAGTTTAGGCTCACCTTTATCCAATCATCATTATCATAATCTCATTTCTAATCCTCTTGAGGTATTGAAATTTAGAGATGTTACTGTTGGAACTTCAAATTTTTTGCTCCTTGTGATTCACTCATGCCCTGCCTTCTGTCATTGGTCTTCCATGCTGTTGGAAATTTCTGAGGGTTGGGGTTTTAGCCTTATTTTCATGAAAAAAACTGTGTTAATTTTATGCCTTGGTCAGGATCTATTCCATTGTTACTTTTTGAAGGGTCTTAAAATGAATTATGTCATATCGTTCGTCTAGGCTGAGTCCCTTCATTTTAAAATGTTCTTTCCTCTGCAGGGTTTTATTTTCCTAAGTCCTGGTTGGCCCTGTGTTTCATTGTTTATAAACAACTTATGTTGTTGTTTACCATTCGCCTAGTCATCCCCCCTTTTGCTATTATTAAATCTTTTGTTTTGCAGAAAGATGGAGTTCGCGCCACCGTTGATCAATTGTCTTCAAATATCAATGGTTGCCCGCCATCGCGCGATCGAGAATTGCAGGAGCTTTATTGATCATGATATTGTAAGCGGGCACCACATGTCCTTTCTTGGGGATGAGGTTCGCATGACCATTGGTAAAATGCAACATGATCATAGCTCTTTCTCGTTATTTCACAATCAGAAGGTGCTCACTATTTAATTATCGCGAAATAGTGAGATTTTTCCACATGTACAAGGTGGGGCCTGAGGAAATTTTTGTGCGCTGGTGATATTTTTAAATGTTTCATTGATTTATCCAAAGAAAAAAATTTAAAATGATATATTTGACAAGGTAGGGGGAATTCATTAAATGAGAAAACTCCAAACGAAGAAATTAGGGCAACAAAACAGGTCAAAGAAGATCTACGTTGGAGATTAGAAGTTGAATCCAGCCGCATCCTAGCCATTCCCCACCATCCCACGATGGTCCCACCACACTACTTTGGTTGATCATGATATCACGGGTGGGCACCATGTGTCCTATCTGGAGAGGCTGATGGGGATAAATTTTGAGTGACCGTTGATCAACTGTCATTTGATCAATGGTCGCCCACCATCGCATGATCGAAAGTTAAAAGGTTTTTACCGATCGCGATATCACGGGCAGGCGCCACGTGTCTCATCCGATGAAGCCAAAAGAAGAAAGGAAGTACTACCCAACCTTGAATACATTAAAAGGTAGATTACTAAAGTGATCTTAAGGTGCATGTGCTTTGAATTGACGAAGATGTTATGATCTCAGCGGAAAAGCTACTCGATGGTTAATGGTAAGGCCAACGACTATTTTGAAGGAACATGATCACTGATGCTCAAGATCAACGGTTGCCCGCCATCACATGATCCGAAGTTGTGGGATCTTTACTAATTGTGATATCATGGGAAACTGCCACGTGGACTTCCTTTGCAGTGTATGGTTTGATGGGCCCCTTGTTTGCCATGTTGGCGATTGTGTCAGCTTATTTTGAAGACGACCGTTCGATGATTTGATTCAACTAAAGGATCGACAGCTAGAATTTAAGTCTAAGTCAAATATGGTTGGAGCCATTCAAGTAGTGCGCAGGTGAGCTTTAATGGTAGGAGAGACGCTTACTGGCACAATTTCATCAATATATCAGATGTTGCAGTTGCAGCAGTTTCCAGTTTTGCTTTAATGGCATTCTCGGCATGGGTTTCTAGTGGTCTTTATTGTTGCATCAACTTTTCCAAGTGTACCAATTGGCTGGTGACATGTGTACTCTCTGGCCCAATGCTTGTTTGCTCCTTCATCTTCTATAAGAAGGATTTCAAGGCCAGAAGTACGAGGTAGCAAGTTAGATAATTTTTGTCAAGACTAGGTGAAGTTACAGAGCAACTTGAAAAGTCTGATGGTTTTAGAAAGAAATGCAATTTAGGTTTTGAGTCATTTTCTATAACAGGTTTTGAGTTCATGGGGTTTAATGTTGTAAAATAGTACTAGCATTTGAATTAAAATAAAAAATTCAAGCTCATGTCTCTCCATTGTACATGCATATGTAAACTTTGAATAAAATAACTAAGGGTTGTTTCATTCATCTCACTGTTGTGGTGTGTATGATTCTATTCTAGCTTTAATTCAAGGAATTAATTAAAATGCTTGAATGGGATTATTGGTGGATGTGTTATGTATAAGGATTTGATAAGTAGTATTGAGTTAGAATACATATTGATGAGATTACAGGGTAATGTCGTCAAGGATCTTATATGTTATGTGTTAAATCTATCATATACCCTTAAATGCTTATGAATTTGACTCATGCCCAATGAATATATGGCACTGGTCTAAATTGTAGTTACCCATATGATTCATTAGTTGTTTGTCTTTTCCTAGAGCTTGCTACAAACTAAAAATCAATGACTATCTTATACTATCTTGTGTTGTAGTTATCTCATGCTCCAGGTGGTTGATATTACTGATGAACAACCAATTTATTTCAGTATTATCCTACCATGTTGAGCTATTAAGTGAGATTATCTGCTATTGTTAATGTTGCTTATAATAATGGTGTAGAGGTTATAAACACATTAAGGGATCACCCTCCTGGGTCTTGCAGAGCCCAAAGTGTAGGAGGCTTCTTAAAGTCCTCATCAGTTGGTCCAAGTCCTTCGAGCTGTCCTTGATTGGAATTGGCAATTCCATAGGTAGATTAGAAGAAAAACCTGGTTACAGTGTAAAAAAGAAACCAACAAGATGGCAACTCTGTTGGGGACCTAATTTTAATATTTCTTGTCAGTGTGCTGGTTGTCCATTTTGCATAGAGTTGTCATAGTATTTTTGTGATTTGAAGGTTGAGCCTAAAATTATGTGTTAGGTTTTTCCACTTCTTCTGTTTTCATAAACGTTAAGAGTTATGTTGTAAAGCACTTTTGTGTGTTTTCAGTACGAGGTTCCAAAGGTTTTCATTCTCCACCATGTGCCTTTAGGTATTTGGTATTCCCAAGCTAATTGGGTGGCAACTCTGAAGTCTCTACACCAGTGTGCATTTTATTGTAAAAGGATTATTATAAGCAGAAAAAACTTGTGGACAAGTACAAAGAATGAAGAACACTAGGTCATTCATGAAGAATCACCTGGAATAAAGATTGGAAGGTGGACTTCCAAAAATGAAGAAGAAGGACTAGATAAAGAAAAGACCAGAATCTAGTAATGTTGCTCCCGCGTCACAGGACCATGTACATGAAGGTACAAGTAAGCTTTTACACCCTATCCTTGAAAATATTGAAGAGGTGTCTAGAAGTTCAGATTCAGATAGTTGTAGATTTTTTGATGCATTATTTAGTACACCGGTTCAAGAAGATGTGACATGTCAGAATAAAGGGCCTGTTAGTGTCAACTATGCTGAAAAGAGAAGAGGCAGGAGTAGAAGTTGAAGCCATCATAGAGAATGCACCAGTGATGTGCCTCCTCCTCCTATTGAAAATGATGTAAACCCTTTATTGTCTGAACATGTACTGGAAGAGATAAATCTAATAGACCTAGAGGATACATCAAGTTTTGATGTGACTTTGCTTGACCCTGATGATGTTTTGGAGACATTAATTCTTTGAGGCGGGAAATCCAAAAGCAAGTTGAGCTCAGGAGGAAAAGAGAAGAAGAAAGAGAAGCAGAGTTGAGGAATGCTATGATTGAAAGGGATAGGTTGATGAGATAGTTGAAAAGCATGAAGTTCCTGAACCAAGAAGAGCCTAAACCAAGTGTTGAGGGTCTGGTTGTATAGTTCTTGCTAATAAGGAAGCATAACCTATCTAAAGAAAACCCAGTAGGCCACATTGATGTCCAATCCAAACCTGCTGATCCAAAACCCTCAAATCATGTTAAGTCTCAACCGAGCAAACCTATCTTAGATAAGGGAAAGCAAAGGGTTGAGGGGATTAAAATAAATGAGAAGGTGACTTCCCATTTCACTCAACAAGATCTTCAGCCACATGTGCCATTTCAAACAGAATCTTCCTTAGAAAAGGCTAAAAGGGAGAATGAAGCTCTGGTAGAAGAGTTGGAGAGAACAAAGATTGAGGCTGCAAATGTAGAAATAAAGAGGAAAATAAGTTTCCTAAAGATGTCAAACATGGATGAGGCTACATAAGCTGCAACCTCATCAAATCATCAAGATGTTTTAAAGGGAAGTCCTAAAACTAATCCAGATCCCACCATAAATAATTCTAGCCTAAAGACTCATGAAAATAGGTCTATAAATCCAAATCAAGATGGTTCTAAAGTACAAAATTTAGGGTCTGGTGTTGATCCCCAAGTGAATGAAGGATTATTTCAGTGATGACCTATACAGTTGGAAAGGTATAGGCCATTATTCTTTGATGGTATCCCTGGTTATCCAAATCCCAACCCTACTGATTTGAGAGAAAAGATGAACAAGTTTACTAGCAATAATGTTGTGACAACAGAGGAACACTTGAAAACTTTTATGGATATGCTAAATGATTATGAGGTAGAACATGAAGATGTTGTAATGAAATTGTTTGTACAATCTCTGGTAGAAGATGCGAGGGATTGGTATATAGGTCTACCTAATGCTAGAATTGGTTCGTGGGATGAGTTTGAAAAGTGTTTCAAGGAGTAGTATGGTGATAAAACTAATGCTAGTTTTATGTTAAATGAATTTAATAACATCAAGAAGTCATTGAATGAGCCTGTGACAGAGTTTAATTTAAGATTTCAGAAAGCAATGTATAAATTGTTTCAGGTTTTGAGGCTTGATGAAAATGTTTGTTTAACTACATATTTCAATGCTTTTGATGCTAAAATGGCATATCTCCTCAGAGATAAGGACCCTCAGACTATGAGGGATGCATTTAGGGTGGCTATAAATATTGAGAGTAACATAAGAGCTTCTGGGAAGTATGGTAGGAGAGAAGAACCTGAACTTTTAGAAAATCCTAAGAATAAGATTGAGATGATTCCGACTACAAAGCCTAAGGATGATGAAAAGTGGGAAATGGTTTACAATACTCTAAAAGACATAAAGCAAATTGTTGCTAAGCAAGAGAAGGGTATAGGAAATGAAAGGAAACCTTATAATAAAAATGATAGGCCACTCAGGTTGCAAAATTATCCTTATAATACAAATTGGAAAGATGGAAAACCAATCTTGGCTAACCAGAAGTCTAAAAATGATCAACATACGCCAGACCCCTTGCAGAGACATTTAGTGAATCTAGTAGCAGATAGGCCATGGTGTGAAGTGTGTAAACATCCACATGATCAAAATTATTATGGTGTTGCTTAGTTGCTTTTTGTTGAGGAGGTGGAAGAGGATGTTCATGATCAAACATCAAAATATGAGCAGGATGATGTAGATGTTTGTATGGTCGGATCATACATTGATGAGGAAGAATGTTCTTCTAATGATGAAATACAAGAAGTTGATGTGGATAATCAGAGGCAAAAAAGTGAGATGTATCATCAACAGGTCTTTTCTGATGAGGAAGATGATGTTGATCATAATGCTTGCAATATGGAGCAAGCTGAAGATTCAATGTCCTTAAGGAGACCGTCAGAAGAAGAGAATGCAAGATTGACTGAAGAAATGGCTGCTCAAATGAGAAGTTCACTTCAATTGAGAAATAGAACTGTGGGTGGTGAGCAGGGTAAACCTATTGGCTTGTTTATTAAAGAACAAAAGGATAAAAATAGAGGTATTAAGGTTGACAACAAAAAAGATGTAAAAGTCAAAGAAGTTAAGAGTGATGAGGTTTAGGCTAAAAATAATGAAGCCCCAAAGCCTCAAGAAGATGTGACTTCATCACTGGTGAAGACCAAGGTGATTACAAAGGTAGCTGAACCTGTTGCAGAAGATAAGAAGCAAAAGAAGCTAGGAGGAAGTAATCAACAAGAGAAAAAGGAAAATGATGAAGGTATGATGTCTAATTTTCCTAAATATACACCTGTAGATATATTTCATGTGCTTTCTCAGGTTAAAATAACCATACCTCTGTTAGAAATGATGAGAATCAATGAACATAGAGAAAAGACAATAGCCTTGATCATAGATGTTGCTGGTAATAAGACTAAGCAAGGAACTAGAAGAGAAGAAAAGGATAAAGAGAAAGAAAAGGAAGTGGAGGGAATTGTGTCACAAATTCCCTTTGTGTATTTAGGAAATTCTATTAACATGTGCCTTGAAAATATAACCCCTTTTTTCTTAAGTGTGGGTATAAATGGGAAAAATTTAAGGAATTGTATGATAGATTCAGGGGCATCAAATAATGTTATGCCAGTCAAAATAATGGAGGAAATGGGCTTGACAGTAGATACTGCTCAAGGTAAATGCTATGCTATGGATTCAAGAGAAGTGCCAGTTATTGGAACTATCAGAGCATTGCCTTATAAATTGACTCAGTACCCTAACAAGGATTTAGTTATGATCGTATTAGTCACAAAAATCCCACCACATTTTGGGATGCTTTTGTCAAGAAAATGGAGTGCATCAATGGGGGGTAACATGTAATGTTATTTTTCATTTGCTACTTTCTCTATTGATGGTAAGGATGTCAAAATTGAAAGGGAATCAAAAGTACCTCATATGATTGAGCATGACCCGATTGAAAATATGACATGTTTTATTGATAGTAGTATAGATGAGTTCAGGGTTGAGGAATTCCCTAACAATTGTGATAAGCCTACTGCATTGATTGATACAAAAATAGAACAATTGTCAGAATCTGATGACTTGTGAACTATGTATTTTGAATGTTCAAGTTTAAAGGAAGACTCTAGTGCAGGTGTTTTGTTATGATCACCAAGTGGAAAGACATTTAGATTCTCTTTCACTCTGTTATTTGAATGCACAAATAATGTGGTAGAGTATGAAGCCTTTTTACTGGGGTTGATATTGGCTAAAAAACATGGGATCAAGAAGCTCAAGGCAATTGGGGATTTTGAGCTTGTGGTTTCCCAAGTTAGATCTAGGTATGTATCAAAGAACAAGAGGTTGAAATAGTATAGGAATGTTGTTTGGGATGAATTAGAGAGCTTTGATGCATTTGGCATAGGATGGATGGAGAGAGGTCAAAATAAGGTGGCAGACCTATTAGCTAATATTGCAGTAAAACTAGATGATATGTCTTGTGCTAGAATTTCAAAGGTTGAGGTGTAAACCAGGCCATCTATTCCTGATAACATAAAAAATTGGAAAGTTTTTGATAATGATGATAATATATTAAGATTTTTGAATTGTGTGGGTGAATATGAAAATCAAGAAATTGACTTTGGAGCTTTTTTTGAAAATATCGATGGTAAGGATACTATATTTGGAAATAAGGTCATTCAGTTAAAGAAAAACACAATTCCCAAAGGTCTAGTTGTACTAGAAAGAGTGTTTGATAATCAAGATAAGACAAAGCCTAATCACATTGATTCCCATCCTGATGACTTGGAAGAGATAAATCTCGGAATAGAAGCATCCCCAAAGAAGGTGTATATTGGAAAGAAAATGTCACCAAAGGTGAGAAGGATGCTAATTGATTTATTAAGGAAGTTTAGGCATGTGTTTGCATGGTTCTATGATGATCTTAAGGAATACAAGGAAGATCTTTTCCAACATGAGATTCCTTTGCGTGATGATGCCAAGCCATTCAGAGAAAAGCAAAGGCCTATTAATCCCACTTTAGCCCCCAAAATGCAAGAATAACTAATGAAACTAAGGGATGCAAGAATCGTCAAGACGATCAAACATTCATCCTGGTTATCAAACTTAGTACCAATACGAAAGAAAAATGAAGACATCAGGTTATGTGTAGATTTCAGAAATTTGAATGTGTCTTCATTAAAAGACAATTATCCATTACCCAATATGGAAGCCATGTTGCAAAGGGTGACAAGTTGTGAATTAATGTCTATGATGGATGGTTTTTATGGTTATAACCAGCTTATGGTCAAGGAGTCTAAGTAGTTTAAGACAACTTTCATCACACCATGGGGAACATATGTTTATGTAAGAATGCCATTTGGTCTAACAAATGCAGGAGCTACTTTTCAGAGAGCCATGGATGTGGCATTCTCAGATTTCATTAATTTTTTTTTGGTGATTTACCAAGATGACTTGACAACATATTCTAAAAAGGAAGAGGATCATTGTGAGCATCTGGAGAAGATATTCATTAGAGCCTTGGAGTATGGTATTTCTTTGAATCCAAAGAAATGTGTGTTTGGAGCACTATAGGGAAAATTATTCGGACATATTGTTTCCAAGGATGGAGTAAAAATTGATCTAGAGAGGGAAATTGCAATTGATAAAGTTCCACAACCTCAAAATGTCAAAGCCATACAATCTTTCTTTGGAAAAATAAACTTCTTAAGGAGGTTTGTGACAAATTTTGCTAAGATAGTTCACCCTATTTCCAAAATGCTCAAGAAAGGAGCCAAGGTTGAATGGGATGAGGAGTCCGTGCAGGCTTTCCAAGCCATTAAGCAAGCAATAAAGGAGGCTCTTGTGTTAAGAACCCCTAATTTTTCCAAACCTTTACAAATTTTCTCATTTGCTTCTTTCCACATAATTGCAGCTATGTTATTACAAAAGAATGCCAAAGGTTTTGAACAACCTATAGCCTTTTTTAGAAAATCTTTACAAGCTATAGAGTCTAAGTATGATATAAATGAAAAACAAGCATATGCACTGCTAAAAGCAATAATAGGATTTTAGGCCTTATTTGATGGGAGCCACTGTAATTGCTTATGTGCCTAATGTTGTTGTTAAGGACATCTTCACACAACAAGAAGTGTCAGGAAGAAGGTGTAGATGGATAAATAGGATCCAGGAATTCAATATTGAGGTTTAGATTACTAAACTGGTAAGAGGACAAGGATTGGCTAAGCTCATGGACCAAAGTAATCTGGAAGAAAATCAGATAAATTTTCTAGAAGAAGATAATAGATCACACATATGTGATATGGAGCATTCTGAATGGTATAAAGATGTGATATATTATTTGCAAAGAATGAAATGTCCTAACAATTTAAGTGAAAATGAGAAAAGGACATTGAAGTTACATGCTATCAAATGTGTTATCGTAGATGGAAAGCTCTAGTGGAGAAATGGAGAAGGTGTCATGTTGAAGTGTGTTGACCAAGATCAAGCAAAAGAACTTCTAAGTGAGATGCATGGTGGAGTTTGTGGAGGGAATTATATGGCTAAAAAAACTACACATAAGATAATGAGGGCTAGATTTTGGTGGCCTACATTTTTTAAGGATGCACACCAACTAGTGAAGACATGTGATGCTTGTCAACATTTCTCTGGTAAGTTAAAGTTTTCTGGTAACTTGCCTCTAAAACTAGTTATAGTACAAGCTCCATTCCAGCAGTGGGGTATCGATTTTATAGGAGAGATAACATGTAAATCTAGTGGAGGCCACTCATGGATAGTGGTGGCCACTGATTATTTCACTAAGTGGGTGGAAGCAATTCCAACAAAGAAAGCCACTAGTAAAGTGGTAATTGATCTCTTGATGAGCAACATATTGACTAGATTTGGATGTCCAAAAAGGATTGTGTCAGACAATGCAATGTGTTTTAGGTCTGAGGAATACATAGAATTCTGTGAGAAGCATGGCATCCAAATTTCTTATTCATCACCATATCACCCACAAGGAAATGGACAAGCAGAATCAAGCAATAAAAGCTTGATGAAAATCATTAAAAGAATCCTAGATTAGAATAAACGGGCTTGGGATTCTAAGCTGAGATTAGCAGTCTAGGAAGATAGGGTAACTGTGAAGAAGGAAAAAGGTTGTGCCCCATTTGACTTGGTGTATGGGATAAATTCCAAGTTGCCCCAAAAAAACTTAATGGAAATGTATAAGTTTTTTGAGATGTATAATAATGAAATTGATGATGAGATGCAATTGAGAGTGGAAGCTCTTATCGAATTAGATGAAACTAGGAGGGAAGCACAAAAGAGAAATACAAAGTTGTAGTTGCAAGTAAAGAATTTGTATGATAAGAGGGCAACTGCTAGGAGTTTCAAAGATGGATATTTGGCTTTAATGTGGAATGCCAAACTGGAAGATAAAGGGAAACATGGGAAATTTGATCCAATATAGTGGGGTCCATTTTTTATTAATGGTAAGTGGGTTGAAGATTCATACTTCCTCCAAGATATGATAGGGGATATTCTTGAACTGCTATTTTATGGACAGTTCTTGAAGTTATACTTCACTTGAAGTATTCTTTTCCATGAATAGTAGTTTAGGTTTGTATATTTTGTACATAGTTCGGGTTGTTTTTTCTGAACAATCCCTTTTTGGTCATCTCTACCTCTTGGTCTGCTCCACCTGAGATTTTGAATTCTCACTTCATTCCAGTGGAATGAACATCCCCAACTGGAGCCACTATTGGAACTTCAAAAAAATTTCTCCTTGTGATTCACTCATGCCCTGCCTTCTATCATTGGTCTTCCATGGTGTTGGAAATTTTTGAGGGTTGGGGTTTTAGCCTTATTTTCATGAAAAACCCTATGTTAATTTTATGCCTTGGTCGGGATCTATTTTGCTATTACTTTTTGAAGGGTCTTAAAACAACTTATGTCCTATCATTTTGAGGGAGTATGAGAACCATATTTGCAAAGTCTGAAGATAAAATTGGTTCCCTATTAAGTGAAAATAAGAACTACAAGAAATGAATGAATGGATATTGAGAAGTAGTTGTAGAGGGAGTAAATTTTCATTTGCAAACATGTATAATTATTCTAGTCCTCCCTCTGCATGCTTTAATGCCATGATAGAACATTATTCATATCATTAGAGAAAATGTTTCTCTAATGATAGATATATAACCCACTAGATTTTAGTAAAATCCAGGGTTATCCACACTCAGTCCCAAGAAAAATAAATGAATACTTTCCTAAGTTCAGAGGAGATTTGGAAGAATCAACATCACAACATTTATAGGATTTCATTAATTTGATAGAAGACTCTCAAATAGAAGAAAAGGACATTATTGTGAAGCTTTTTGTAAGAGATTTAGAAAATGCTACTTAATATTGGTTTTCTAGTCTACCAATGCATTTCATATGTTCATGGCAAGAGCTTGGAATAAATTTCATTGATTAGTTTAAAGGAATATTGATAGACAATGTATGCATATTTGAGAATAGGAATGCTGAATGTTATGAATGTATATAGGGATTGCTAAGTAGATTTAGCTATAAAAACTAAGAGTAACATTGTAAGGTGTTGTTGCTAAGATTTTATAGAACTAGGTTGATACTATTATAGAAGTTTTCAATGTGCATTTCCCTTTACTTTATTTCCTAGGTCTAAGGAACCTATTTGAATGAGTGTTTTGGTTACACTTCAATGGTCACAAATCTTAAAATAAATTTACCTTTAAGTTTTAATTATCCTATAATGTTAGTCACATGTTCTTAGGTGCAAAATGCATAATAAATCCAAGAATATATCCTATTAAGTGTGTTTCATTTGTAATTCTTGGTCATATGAAGATAACATATCTATTCAAAGCAATATTTGGTATCAATTATATGAAATCCAATTGAATATTGAATAGTACCACCCTCTTAGGTTCTATAGATCCTAAAGTGCAAAGGAGAAAATTTTCAAAATCCTTCTCTTGTTCATTGGACAACCATTATAACAATTAATCATTAGAATTGGCTATTTCTTTAGGTTGTTTAAAAAACTAGTTGAAAATTATCCTAAAAATAAACCAACAGATTGGTGTCTCTACTAGGAATGAATTATTATTTCAAGAATCTCTGAAATATTTGGTTATTTGAAGAATATTTATGTGAAATGTATTTTGTTGTTTAAGACTTCATTGTTTTCTCTACTATCAAATATTTTCTAAAAATTGTAAATATTAATTCCCCAAGTGGGTGGTGACTTTGAAAGTATCCTTATTGGTGCAAGTGGGAAAATAAAGTTTACCAAGAAGTTATGGATGGATGGAGATCCTTGTTCAAAGATAATCCGTAAAAGAAGTTAGAAATGGAACTACCTCCTAAAAGGCATTCATGAAGGGCGAAGGATGCAAGTAAGTTGGCTCCTTTTCTTGGTACTAATTTTCATATGATAATAGTGATAATAGTTTTGAGGACATCCTTGAAATAAGTGGGGGATGCACATTGACAATATCTATGTTAGGTACATGACTTGAAATTATGGTTGAGTAAATAGAGAAAGAGAAAACTTCTAGAAATATTTTGATGGTATACATGGTATTTATGATCAAAGTACTAATACAAATACCCATGAATCAAATTCTTAGCTAGAGAATTTGTTTTTAAGTCATCCTATCCAAGAGTAGACCCACTTTTCTTATAGAAATCCTACCTTGTCTAATGCTGTCATAAATGTTTCTTAGTTTTTTCTGCAAGCCTCACAATATGGAGGAATACTTCAAACTAATGATGAATTATTGAAAATAGTGAGTAATGTTCAGGAAGAGTTGAGTAATATTGAATAAATGAAGATTAGGGATGCTATGAAGTTAAGGAATGATATGAAGAAGAGGATTAATAACATGAAAAATACTTATCATTTTAATAGTGCTTCTACCTCAATGACATGAAACCCTTCCACAAGTACCAATACTATGAATGTACCTCTTAGCAATTCCCATGCAAGTACTTGGAATAGTTCTATAGTAACTAATGCATTTCCAATTGATTCACATTTAGGTGTCTCATCACAAGGTTTAAATGCAAAGAAATTCTCTTCAAATGTAAATGGTACATTGAACATGAATGTACCATCCCAAAATCCTTCTACTTTTGGATTTCCAAATAAAAAAGAATGAAAATTACAAAAGGAAGTGGAATATATTAAAATAGTGTTAGAGAATGGAAAACATTGAAATCAGGGATGATATCTAGAAAAGAGTGCATGCTCCAAAAATTTCCTATGGATCTGGAAGTGCCTCGACCTATCTCCCTAATCCTCAAGATCTCCCTTTTGGAAGTCTTAATTTCTAAACTCCACCATCCATTTCTATCTAAAATATTTTATTAGTTGACCTAACAACCTCATTCCCACAATAACGCTTTGTAAAAACATCATATACATGAATAAATGCTCATATGGGTCAACATATGCAATAGCCTGAACCATATAAGCCTCAAGTAAGTTATCAACTACAACATAACCCTAATGTGAATTTTTAAATAGGTGGAAAAAATGAAAACCCACTAGGAGGAAAGAGTGTTGTAAGTCAACAAAAAATTCTCAAGGTAATCCTCAAGTGAATCCTCTATACGAAATTCTCCTAGAAGAAGACTATTACAATTGGAAAGGTATAGACAATTGAATTTCACTAGTATCCCTAGATACCCTAATCAAACCCAAAAGGACATATGAAATGTGTTGTTCAGGTTCTTAGGAAATAATGCAATATTAAAAGAAGATAACCTAAGATCTTTTCTGAACTTGATTGATGATTTTGAAATTGAAGATGAGGATTTTTTCATGAATTTATTCATGCAATATTAGATAGATGATGCTAGGGATTGGTACAAAAATTTAACTGAGGCTAGTATTGGGTCTTGGTAAGAGTTCAAGAGGGTGTTTAAAGAATAATATGGTGAAGAGATTGACCCCAAATTTATCATTAATGAATTCACCAACATTAAGAAAGGATATAATGAATTGGTTTCATATTTTGACACTAGTTTTAGGAAGGTCATAAAAAAATACCTCAATACATGAGACCTAGTGAGGCTCTTTGTCTAGTGCTATATTGTAATGCTTGTGATCTCAAGATGAGCTATTAGTTGAGAGCCAAAGACCCTTAATCTTTGAGGGATGCTTTTTGTGAAACATTTTTTCCTTAGTCTTTTAGTCTTCGACTTCTTTTTGTTTTTTCCTTCTGAGATGTTTGGGTTTATACAAGTTCGGTTAGAAATAAGAGCAATGCGCCACATGGTGGCTACATGACTTTCTTGTATCATTTTCCTTTTGGTGGAAGGCCCAAGACATGCGTTAGTTTGGGGGAAAGTTTTCTCCCAAACATTTTTGGGAAAACATAAGATCTCCGCCCATGTGACGTGTCATCTCTTCACTATGGGAGGAATGTGCCTCTTGTATGATGATATCTTTTGGGAGTCTATCAGAGCTTGTTTTCCTTTCTTTTCTTGGTTTTTGGGAATGGGATTTTTGAGTCGGTTCCTCGAGGTAATGAGATTTTTCAATAGACCCCTTTTTCCAGAATGTTCTTAGGATTTGATCATTTACGGGCCTCCATCTTTGCTAAATATCTAAAGGACATTAATGCAATAGCTGAGAATTAATGAGAAAAGATATTTGTGGCCTAACCAAGGATCCATGATCAAATTGTTAGCTATCAAGTATCAACAACTGGTAGTAATTACTTTTGTGCTAAGGTAGTGCTTTCTTCTTTTGGTGGCTATATAAGGAGGGCAATGACACAGTGAAGGGTTGGATTCCAAGTTATAGTTTCTTTTGCTAAGAAAAGTTTCTTTAGTTTTCTTAGGTTTTTTAGAATTGTTTTCAGAAACAAGTTGTAGAACTACTTTACTTTGGCATGTTATATCTATTAAGGTTTAAACTATTGTTGGATTGGCATCTAACCTCTATTTCAATTTTTATTTATTATTTAAAAGCATAAACTATTGAGGAGAATTTGTTGAGACTGTGCATGTATGGCCTTTTTCAATATTTCTTTCTTTATATTATCATTTTGAATGAAACATTGTGTCTTGCAAGCTAGATCTAGATAGTTTAAGTAGTACATTTCTATGATGTATTCTTGTATCGTAGAGTAGTAGCTTAGGAAAACTGGACTATGTCATTGGACTTCTCTGTATTTCTAGAAGTTGTTATTTTAATGTGCTATGTTGTATTAGGAGGAAGAGTTCATGTGATTTCTAAGATATTGTTTTGATTATCATGAGAAATTTTTATGTTTTATTAGACCTTAATGAACACTTCCTACAGAAAGATTTCAAAATTCTACACCATGCTTGAAGTTAGCCTTTGTTGTTCATTCTCTTTCCAACAATGAAGGGTTGTGGCATTTTGTGTCTATTTATATCAATCATAGGAATGGTTCGTGTTTGAAATGTTGTAAAAGATTTGGTGCATCACCTTTTATGTTTTATGTTTACATTTACTTCTCCCCTTATCTCAAAACCCCAAAGAAGAGTCTACTTTCTATAAAAATCCCAAAGGTATTTAGTGAGACGCAATTTGTCCCCCACTCATTGAATTTCCCATAAGATTGTCGGAGAGGCACAAGCTTTGATGATCAACACTTTCAAAAATGTAATGCACATTGAAAATAACAGAAAATATTTTGGAAAGGTCGCTAAGAGGGATGATGTAAATATTTTGTAGAATCCTAGGGACATTCATCTAAAGCTGCACCTTTTGAAGACAAACTCGATAAAGTCATGAATGCATTGAAAATTTTGACTTATAAAGTTGTAAAGTGTGAACAGGGTTTATCTCAGGATAAACTTAATTATTAGAGACAAGAAATAATTCCAAGGTTGTCAAACAAACCATAGAACACAAATTGGCATAATGGTAAGCCCATATAGAACAATTAGAAGGGAGTAAAAACTAGAGAAACTTCAAATCCCTTGAGCATGAATAATTCCAATTTTACTAACAAAAGCCTTTGGCACCTAGTATGTATCCTTAGTAGTGCATGGTAGCACAATCCATGGAAGAACAAGATCCATTAGATGATTGTGGCATTCCCTATAATGAAGATCAAGATGTGAATATGATGTCTCATAAATTGTCCTTCACCACTGTTGATTACTCTTTTGATGAAGTATGTTCAAAGGAAGATGTAGATGATAGAAGATACAAATCAAATTCTTACCATCAATAGATCTTTCCTAAGAATGAAGAAGAAGGTATGAAAATCCAGAATGTTGAAACATCAAATTCTAATGTCAGATAAAAAAGGTCCTTAGAAGAAGAGATCAGAGCCTTGACTACTACTGCAATTTCTTAAGTCGAGAAATTAGAACTTGATAAGTAGAGTGGTCAACAATGACCAAGGTAAGGTTGGGAGAATTTTCATCAAAGAACATAATAATGATAAAAAGGATCAATATTCTTACAAGAAGAGGGAGGATCTTAAGACACAAGGAAATGGTACACCATGCAAGAGGTAGAATTCTAAAAACTTGTGGATCAGGTTGTTTCTCCTCTTATCAAATCCAAATATCAAAAGATAAAGGTTGAACAAGAAAAAAAGGATGGCAAGTGTCTTCAAGAAAGTAAATCAGATGATAAGCAAGATAAAATATTTGATTAGGTTACAACAATATGTAACATTCCAAGGCATACTTTTGTTGACATGACTGATCAATGTGTCTATTCCTCTATTGGAAATGATAATGATAGAGGAGCATAAGGAGAAGGCAGTTACCCTTATCAATGGATCAGGTATAGCCTCTGATGGAAAGAAGGTGATTGCCCCACCAGAAAAGGGTAAAGAGAAATTAAGAAAGATTAAACCTGAAAAATACAAATAGTGAAATAATAGAAGTATTTTTGGGCACTACTTTGACTACTTGCAAAAATCAGGTTGATCCATTCTATGTGACTTTGAAAGTAAACAATAAATTGTTAAAAAAAATACTTGATTGATTCAGGGGCATCCAAAAATATTATTCCTTTCATCATTATGGAATAATTAGGATTACAAGTGATTAAATCATTTGGAAAAATTCTTTGCAATGGACTCTAGGGAAGTGTCACTTATTGGAGTAATGAAAGATGTGCATTTCAAACTGGAAACTTTCTCTGAAAAGAACTTCATGATGAGTGTAATATTTTTATGATATTCCACCTTAGTATGAAATTCTTTAATCTGGAAAGTTCTCAACACAATTGGAGGTAGTATGTAATTAGATCTCTCATATGCCATGATCCATATTAATGGAAAGGATGTCATATTAAATAGAGAAAAGAGGTACTCCAATGTCATTGAGGACTTGCACCCATTAGAAAATGTGTGTTTTTTGGATGTTGGCATGGAGAACTTAAAATTTATGGAGTCACAACAAATAAAAGACAAAATTGTACCTATAACTAAAGGAGTGAGAGAACAGGGCCAGGAAGGTGAAATTTGGACCATGTATTTTATGAAACATGTTCAAAGTATTAGGTGAAAGGGTGACTCTCATATCACCTAAAGGTAAGTCTTAAAAATACTCATTCTCATTAAAGTTTATATGTAAAAATAACATTGTGGAGTATGATGCTTTATTGTTAGTACTTGATATGGTAGTTAAATAGAAAATCAAGAAGCTTAAAGTCTTTGGGAACTTTGAGATAATTATATCCCAAATAAGGAAAAATTATGTGTCTAAACATAAAATACTAAAATAGTATACGTTTTTTGTTTAGGATACCATTGAAATGTTTGATGTATTCTCAATAGACTAAGTGGGGAGAGAAATAAATGCTATGGAATACCTCCTTGAAAACATAGATTTTAGTCTATATGATATTTCCTCTATTGGAACTTGCAAGGTTGAGGTCTAGATGAGGCCTTCCATCCTAGATAATATTGAGAACTAGTAAGTATTCAATGATGATATATATTTGTTAAATTTCCTACACTGTATATGTTGGAAACATGAGCGTGACGATGTATGGTGTTGTAATTTATGGAAACCCATTGTAGAAGTAATGGTTTATCTTTGTGAATATAATTTGGAGAAGAACAAGTGTTTCTAGGAAATTGGTTATCTCAAACTAAGATAGTGATGTAACAGAGCATTAGTTTTGTGGTCTGTGTTGCTCTACACTGCAATATCCTATCATGTGGTTTTTGAGGTGTTAATGGTACAGATTGAAAGAGTCTATATTCAAATTTTTAGGGTTTTATGTCTTTCATAGTAGAATATGTTGAATAGGACAACTAAGAGGGGGGATAAATCATTTGTCACATAAATAAACCTTAAATTAAATAATTGAAACTAATATGTAATAATGCTTAAATGATTAATCATCAAATGCCAATGCAGAAACTTAAATGCAACACATAAACACAATAACATCAAATTTATGTGGAAAACCCAATAAGGGAAAAACCATGGTGAGGATTAACTCACACTATAGAGAATATCAAAACTGATTACAAACAAGCTCACTGCCTGGAATAAGGCTCACTGCCAAAACAAGGGCTCACTCTTTGGAACAAGGACTCATTGTCCAATAGGGCGAACAAGCCAAAGGGCTTACTGCCATAGAGATACAAAGAAGACAAAGAATACTTGTTATAGAGAGACTAAAATCCCAATGAAACAAAGGATTCCACCACAATCACCTGCAAACATGCATGAATGATAGAGTCCACCTTCTGGTCACTACATCCAGAAACTCAACATTAAGCTTCAAACTGATCGGCCACACTTGCATCACATACACACACACTTATTTAATAGAATAAATGTTGCATTGAACTACACTTTTCCTTTTCTCTTTTTCACTCTTCTTCTTGTCTCTTGTCTCTTGTCTCTTATCTCACCATTAACTCATCTTGCATTTATACCATCTTGTATTTTGAATCATATCCAAATTCGTCCATCCAAATTAGGTTGGCGCCAAGGATCCTAGGGTGGAATTAGAATGAGGGTGACCCAAAAAAACACTTTGAGGGACCCAAAAATATTCAACGCACTTCATCATCCTCAAAAGTAGTATTTCACACAAGGTCGACCAAACTATTGTAAAACACATAAAACCATTAACCACGAATCTTCCAAATGTTGAAACTATCTTCAATGGAATCAGGGAAACATAAATCTAGAACTAAAAGTCATAAGAATTCATCAAAGAGAAATCCATACCAAAAAATAATTTCTCGGACCTCAACCAAAAACATAGAAAACCATAATTTACAACTCGTGAACACAACTTGCATTGTACAACAAATAACCAACCAAAAACCTAGATAAAGTACCTACTAAAAACCATGAACAACATGTCTAAACCACACAACCATAGGAGAAAATCTAGACCAAAACCTGGAGAAAACACTAAACACCTACAACATATCTTTATTATAATTTTCTCAATATCCTTGACATATACAACCAATAGCAACTAGTTGATAACTAGTTGACTAGTTGACATCAATGACAACACCTTCAATCTTTGGACTATCAGGAATATGGTCAAGCATCTCAGAAAGGGCATCTAAGATCATTATTTCCTTCGATATAAGACACGTACTACTATGACATAAAGTGGAATTAGACAATTCATTTCCCACATTAATCATTTTGAGAGAAACTCATGCTTAACTAGTTTCAACAACACCATTAAAAAATTCAAAAAACAAAACCAACAACCATGAAAGATGAAACAAAAGACATGAACACATAGATATACATGGGAAAAACCCTTTCAGGTAGAAAACCCCACTCTAAAAGCCCAAATCACCATTGTATTATTCAACAACAAAGTACATTTACAAATATAATATCAGGCTCATAGCCTTTACAGAGTTTACATCTTGCTCCATCCTCGAGAGAATCAGGCAACATACCCCCTCTCAACTACCTCTCTTAGTGAGATACATCTCACTCAACTACACAACCACATGACTCGACCACCAGCCTCTCAGGCTCTCTATCACATAGCCACTCAGTCTTCACCTTCTACAAGAATCATCTCTCTCTCGGCTACCCAACCTCTCAACCTATCCAAACCTGGTAACCTCAACCTGCACCTAGCCACTTGCCCTGTCCACACTTGGTAACCCCAGCCTGCACCTAGCCACTCAGCCTTCCTGACTAGATTGACTGACACTCTATGTCCTCTAACTGTTCAACTACCACACCCCATTAGGGTTTCCACCTCAAGCCACATTCCATCATCCAACATCCAATTATGGCCATCAAATAAGTAATCAAACAAATCTCCAATGTCAAACTTAGGGTTATCCACCTAACACTATGCTACCTAGTGAAAGAGACATTCATTACCATCTCACCAATGTCCACCAACAACATGGGCCCACATGTCATCTGTCCTCCACATCATCGCCACCTATATGCCTTCGATCATGATCAACCATCCTATTAGGTCCCACATCCATCAACTTCCAAGTTGCTATATCGCTGGAAAACCAAATTTCAAAACCTCATGTCAGAGGTTGTGAAGTTCCCAAAACCTATGACTCACCGATAGCACTAGGATCACCCTGTCACCCAAAAATAAAACTTCCAAACCTCATGTCAGAGGTTGTGAAGTTCTCAAAACCCACGACATGTCAGAAACAAAGGGATTTCTCTGTTGCTCAAAACTCAAGCTTCTAAACCTCAAGTCAGAGGTTGTGAGGTTTGAAAAACCCGTGACATGCTGACAACAAAGGGATTAACCTTCACTTCACAGTTGCTAAGTTGGGAGGTTATGAAACTTTAGAACCCCAGGACTTCAATTAGAAAAACTTGAAAAAATGGTGAGTTAACTTAGGCCAATGAAGGAGGAAATAAGAACTGCTCCAGGAAGTTGATCAAGCAAGTAAATTTGAGTCACACTTCTCAACATTTTCCCACTTGACAAAAAACTTACTAGCTCCTTCCAAAGAAAACTCATGAACCTTTAAAAAATGCTTCTAAACTCCAACCAAGACACCTACAACAATATCCAAGATGTCAAACAACTCAGGCAATAGTTCTAGCCATCCACCATAGGAAAAAGGAATAGGCCAAGGCATATATGCACCAGTCTCAAGAACACAAGCATTAGATCCTACAGACAGAAAGGGCTTCAACACTACCACCACTCCACTATACTCACAAGCTATACAAAAGCAACACAACATAAGCTTCAAATCCCTCAATCATGAACACAACTGTGAAGTCATTCTCTAGAAACAAGATAGAACATCAGCTAGAATAGAAACCAGAAAACTAACTACTCTTATCCAACTAATCAACCCACACAACTTAAAATAACACCCACAACATGTGCTAATCCATCCAATCACACATACCTCAAAGGTATCAACATCAACAAGCTCATGCCACTTACATATCCAACCCATGAACAACAAATATAAGATCCAAGTGCCAATTGGTCAAAGAAGACCAAACACATCTAGGAACTCCCACTGCATGGGTAATGCCAAATCTGAAAAATCAAGGCATAACAAGTCTACCAACAACATCACATAGAGAGTGTACACATGTAGTTTTGCAAGGAACCATCCATAATGATATGCACAACCTGTACAACCCTCACCACAAGTCTCCATAAAAAGACCACAAAGAGAAAATTTGGCACATCATATACCTATAGAAAATCCTTCTATATACACCTCTAAATTCCAAATGTGTCACCTTATTCTCCATGTATCCATGAGCACTTGCAATTGATCATCTCATGCTAAAATCCAAATGCATCATTGCACTATCATGAAGTTCTCACGCATATAACCAATGCACCCAAAACACATAGAATCACCAGACCATTGTCAAAGCTTCAATTATCTAAACCAAGAACTTATCATGACATCATGATCTACACATCCCCCTTAGGAGATTCCATGCTTGAGGTGAACATACCATGGTCTCAAGAGCAATGTATCATGCCAAAACTCTAATTTTCAATCAAGAGTATACCATGACATAAAAAACAACAAACTCTAAACCAACATCACCTGTAAAGCACTGCCAACACCTCAACCAAAGACTCCAAGAATCCTCCATGGCTATGAGATGTTGCACATCTTTAAATAATTTCCATGAAAAAATATGAAAGAGCTCTTCTACAACAATAGGGTCTAATATCTCCTCTTAGTAACATTTGCAACACTAGAGAAGACCATCTATCAACAAGTGATGAATCCATAGTCATTGCTAAAGCTCCCACTGAACCATGATACCGAGCTTTCCAAGCATCATGATCAAACATCTACTAAATTGGAAATCCTTTAGGTCCACACAACAACATGTCTTTCTGAAAACAATACCAAGTGACACCAAGATCTCCAAACCAAGCAGACAACACCATCACTATCAAAAGCTTACACAAAACTGTGTATCCAAACTATGCATGACATCATGATACACATGCTACAGGTCCCCATAATTGACTATTTAGGTACTCAACACCATCCATCCTCATATCTCAAAGAAGCTACACCAATGCACAAGTGACCACAGACAAGCCCAGCTAACAAGTTTGCACCATCACAAAAATAGATCTCGTGGATATGGACAATCCACTTCCAAGTTGTCCCACAAAAAACATGTAGGTAAAGACAACCCATAATATTGCACAACCTGTAGATCCATTCAATATAAACATGAGAACCATCATCACATTGGAAAGTATGAAACTGAGATCTCAAAGATAATAATAGCATAGACAACTTGACTCAAACACCAGATCAAGCTTAGATATGATTTTCCAATAATGTCCACAACTCAAGCATCATAGTCTAGGAATCCAGCAAGAAACACCACAAGAATGTTGAGTGACAGATCATGTACCAACACTCCCATGCATAGAAGACATCACGCCTCCTCAAACCATGTTGAACTACAACTATCTCATTTAGTCACACCCCAAAAGCCAGGGTCTATAAAATAGCTTAACAACAACTCAGCATAACCACAAGTTTTTCTTGACTGTGTAAAACTTGCAAAAGCACAGAGCCATGCAAGTATAAACCATCCTTAAAATGAAATAGCAATTCAAGAACTTTGGGCCCATTTCAAGCCAGCTCCAAAACCACCAACATGCACATGCATTCAAGAGAGACATGCTATTCCAAAAGCTTCCAAATCATCCAATGATCAACTCCATAGACTACTTTCAAACATGGTACGATAAGACTGTGCCTTCCAATACCAGGAAAAACACCCAACATAAGTACATTACTCCATGACTAAAAAAAAACCCAAGATTCTCCATATCATCAGAAATCCTCTCACACAAACACCCAATATGAAAGCTTTTGCTACGACATAGCCACGAAGCAAAAATATTCCACCCCATGCATCAGGGTTATATCGCTGCCAACTAGGAACCTCAAATCACAACATTCCAGTATGACTAGTTCTAGTTTCTCCATCTTCACCATCTTCCATGTTGCATGTTGTCTCATGAAGCTAAAGAAAAATAGCATGAACTTACACTCACCAAAGGATCAATACATCAATCAATTCCTCCAGATTTCCTCAAGCTTGAAAGACTAAGAAATCTTCATAGAAGGAATAACTAGAAGAAGGCTCTGATACCACTTATCAAGAAATATGGTCGAGCATCTTAGAAAGGGCATTCAAGATCAGTAGTGCCTTTGGTAGAAGACATGTACTACTATTCCATAAAGTAGAATCAGACATAGTTCATTTCCCACATTAATCCTTTGAGAGAAACTCAGCTTAACTAGTTTCAACAACACCATTAATAGATTCAAAAAAAAAACCAACAACCATGAAAGATGAAAAAGAAGACATGAACACACAAATATATGTGGGGAAAACCCTTTTGGGTAAAACACCCCACACTCCAAAATCCCAGATCACCATTGTATCATTCAACAACAAAGTACAATTACAAATAAAAGATTAGGCTCACAACCTTTACAAAGTTTACATCTTGTTCCATTCTAGAGAGAATCTGATAGCATAACCCCTCTCGACTACCTCTCTTAGTGAGAGACATCTCACTTGGCTACACACCCACATGGCTCGACCACCAACCTCCTGGGCTCTTTTTCATGTAGCTACTCGACCTTTGCCTTCTACAAAAATCATCTCTCTCTCAACTACTCAACCTCTCATTTTGTCTGCACCTAGTAACCTTAGTCTGCGTCTAGCCACTCGGCCTATCTACACCTAGTAACCTTGACCTACACCTAGCCACTTGGCCTGCTCAGCTAGATTGATCGATGCTCTACGCCCTTTAACTATTCAACTACCGCACCTCATTAGGGTTTCCATCTTGAGCCACATGCCATCATCCAACATCCAATTCTAGTTATCGGATAAAAAATTGAACAAATCTCCAACATCAAACTTAGGGTTATCCACCTAACACCATGTTGTCCAGTCGAAGATACATTCATTACCATCTCACCAATGTCCACCAAGCACATGGTCCCACATGCCATCTGTCCTCCATGTCATCACCACATATTGTTCTTTGATCATGATCCACCATCCTATCAGGTCCCACATCTGTTGGCTTCCAAGTTGCTATATCACTGGAAAATGAAACTTCAAAACCTCATGTTGAAGGTTGTGAATTTCCCAAAACCTATGACTCGCTGACAGCATAGGGATTACCCTATCACCCAAAACTTGAACTTCCAAATGTCATGTCAGAGGTTGAGAAGTTCTCAAAATCCATGACATGCTGACAACAAAGGGATCGCTCTATCACTCAAAACCTGAAATTTTGAACCTAAAGTTGGAGGTTGTGAAGTTCGCAAAACTCGTGACACACTAAAAACAAAGGAATTAACCTTCACTTCATAGTCACTAAGTCAAGAGGTTATGAAACTTTAGAACCCCAGAACTTCAGTTAGAAAAAATTGAAAAACCAATGACTTCACTCAGGTCGATACAGGAGGAAATAAGAATTGCTCCAGGAATTCAATCAAGCCAATAAATTTGAGTCACATTTCTCAACATGCACAACACTTTCAACCTTTTCATTCTTGCAACAATCTCCCCCTTTTTCATTGATGGCAACACATGATGTGAGAAACCATCCAAGAAAAAATACTAGCTCTGAATACATTTTTATGTTTCTCCCTCTTAGAAGATAATCTCTTATATGCCTCTTCTCCCTTTCTTTTTTTTATTTATTTTTTCCTTTTTCACATGCTTCTTCTCCTCCTTTGAAATCAATGGAAAAGGTAGAAGAATATTTTCCATTGATCTCTCCTTTGACATGAAAAAAATAGAATACTCACAATGACAACACTTGATAATACATGCTCCCTCTAAGAGGTAGCCACCAAAACATCAGTCCAAAAGAAAGATAGATCCATAGATCCATCAGGTTGATGCATCTCCATATGCATCTAGTTCAAGAAAGGAGGGGCAATAACCTCTAACTTCTCCTGGAGATACTCAAAAGTATCTTTAGGAAGAGCGTTCATGAAAATATTAGCAATTTGATCCTTTTTCAGAACATACTTAAGCTTTACTTCATTCTCCATAACCTTCTCTCTCAAGAAATGATACCTGATAGATATATGCTTCGTCCTTGAGTGCATCACACGATTCTTTGAAATGTTAATTGCACTTGTATTATCATAGAAAATATAAATGGGATCATCATATAGCATTGTGATGTCTTTCATTGTATGTTTCATCCATAGAACTTGTGCACAAGATGCAACAACCATATACTCAGCTTCAATAGTAGACAAAATCCTTCATTTTACCCAAACATGTCACCAATCTACATCCAAGAAAGAATGCACCACCACTTGTACTCTTTTTGTCATCTACACATCTAGCCCAATTTTCATATGTATAGCCACTAAGTGTAAAGTTAGTATCTGTAGGATACCATAATCCATAATCTAGAGTGTCATTCAAATATCTAAAAATTCTTTTAACAACATGTGTTTCCTTAGGATCTTCTTAAAATATAGTTGCAAGACAGACAACACACATGATATTTGGTCTACTAGTAGTCAAATATAATTGTCCACCAATCATAGATCTATACTTACTCTGATCATCCTTAGGTGAATTATCATCTTTACCCAATTTGCAACCAATCACCATAGGAGTACTTACCGGATTGGAGCCATCCATCTCAAACTTCTTCATCATCTCTCTCACATACTTAGACTATGAAATGAAAATTCCTTTCTCTGTTTGATTAATCTGTAGCCCAAGAAAGAAATTCATCTCCCCGAACATAGACATTTCAAATTCTTTCTACATCTCTTCCATAAAAATTTTGCACATATTTTCATTTCCTCTAAAGATAATATCATCAACATACACAACTACGATCAATATTTTGTCATTTTCCATCTTTAAGTATAAATTACTATCTTTCGTACCTTTGTTAAAACCTTGTTGAATCAAATACCTATCTAACCTCACATACCAAGCTCTAGGAGCTTGCTTCAATCCATATAAATCTTTCTTCAATCTGCACACCATATGCAGTTGATCTATCAACTAAAATCATTTCGGTTGTTCCATATAGACTTCTTCTAGCTCACCATTCAAAAATGTTGAGTTGGCATCCATCTGATAGAACTTAAAGTCTTTATGAGCAGAAAATTCCAAGAACACCCTTATAGCTTCCATTCTTGCTATCGGAGCAAAATTTTCTTGAAAATCTATGCCTTCTACTTGTGAGTAACCTTTACGCACAAGCCTTGCTTTGTTTCTAACCACTTCTCCATTCTCATTCAACTTATTTTTGAATACCCACTTTGATCCAATGATGTTTTTATTTGCTAGTCTTGGGGCCAATTCCCATGTCTGATTCTTCTCAATCTGCATAAGTTCTTCTTTCATTGCTTCCTTCCAATGTTCATCTTTACAAGCTTCACTTACATTCTTCGGTTCTATCTCAAAAAGTAAACATAAATTCATGTAAGTAGTAGCTTTGCTTCTAGTTAATACACCTTTTGTCTTATCTCCAATAATCTATCTTTCTGAATGATTCTTCTTTACATATCTAGGTGTCCTATGGGACATTGTTTGGGCATCTTCTTCTCTTTCATTTTGTTCATCATGCTTCTCTTCCTCATATTTTTCCCATTCTTCCACAATTTCTTCAATTCTTACACAATCATGATCATCAGATACATATCCATCAATGTTAATAGAATTCTTCATTGTCTTATGAACCTTCACATTTGATCTTTCCACAATATTTCTAAGTATTTTATTGAAACATTTGTATGCCTTGATTTTAGTAGAATATCCAAGGAAAATTCCTTCATCACTTCTTGCATCAAACTTTTCCAAAGTTTCTCCATCTCTTCTGATATATCACTTGCTTCCAAATACCTTAAAATATTCAACAGTAGGAATTTTTCCATGTCATAGCTCATAGGGAGTCTTTGTAATGTTTTCTCTTGCTTGAACTTGATTGAACACATAAACAATAGTATGAATAGCTTCTTTCTAGTAAAATTCTGGTAAACCAATCTCAATAATCATCGTTCTAGCAACCTCTTGAACTATTCTATTTTTCCTTTCAACAACTCCATTCTGTTGAGGATTTCTTAGAGAAGAAAGTTGTCTCCTTATTCCATGCACTTCACAAAACATATTAAACTCATGGGAGGTGAATTCTCCACCTCTGTCAAATCTTAAGTATTTTATCTTCAAATTCACTTCATTTTCAACCATAGCTTTGAATGCCTTGAATCTATCTAATGAATCTAATTTCTCTCTTAGAAATGTAACCCATGTATATCTAGAATAATCATTAATTAAAAGAATAAAGTACCTTTCACCAAGTAGGCTTCTCACTCTTGTAGGACCACAAAGATCTATATAAACTAAATCCAGTAGTTCAGTAGTAGATTGTTCCTTTGATCTATAATGATTTCTTGCTTGCTTTCCAAACTGACAATTTCTACAAATAGCACTAACAGGATTTGTAATTCTTGGTAAATCTCTCATGACCTGAACAAGACTAATTCTTTCCAAGTTATTAAAATTCATGTGACACATTCTTCTATGCCATAACTTGATAGATATTTCTTTCATATTTCTTTCCTATAGCAATCAATGTTTCGGATCCTTTTTGAATCTCACACTTCTCATCCTTAAACACAAGATCATATCCTTTTCTGCACATCTAACCAATGCTCAACACATTATGCCTTAAGCCCTTAACATAGTAAACATCATCAGTATGATTCTTTCCATCAAAAATTAGTGAACCTATCCCATAGATTTTATCACAAGTATTATCTCCAAATATAACTAAGCCTCCATCATATTTTTCAAGCTTAAAAAACTTAATTTTATCACCAGTCATGTGATGTGAACAACCACTATCAACTACCCAATAATGTTTCTCTTGTTTAGCATGTAGGGAAGAGACAACCATACCTTCATTTTTCCCCTTCTCCAGAGGGCTTTCCCTTACCTATTTTTCAAAATTAGTAGTAGGTTCATCCTTAACCACCAAGAACAAGCATTCATTTTCATCAGGATCTTTATATTATGAATCCTCATCAGATATACTAGCATTCTCATTCATATAGTAAGCTTTGTTAATCTTCCCTCCTTTCCTTTCTTTCTCATATCTTTGTTTATTTCTTTTAGCTCATTTTAGACACTTTACAACATAATTCAACCTATTTCTCCATAGGTAAAGCATTTAAAGATAAAATTAGCTTCATACTTACTGGAGCCTTTCCTCATCCTTCTTACAAAGTTAGCTTCTATTTCATCAAGGTTCTCTTCATCTAGATCTTCATCTTTTGTAGCTTTAAAATTAGTCTCTGATTTGCTTCCATTCCTTAGACTCGGCTTCCTCATCTCATTAGATGTCAAAAATCCTAATATTAGATCCTTAATACAAGCATTATAATATATAGTCTACTTAATAACACTCACCTTTTCACTATAAGCATTAAGAAGAGTTCTAAGAATCTTCTTTACCATCTTGGTTTCATCTATAGTAGCACCAAGTCCTCTCATTCTAGGCACTATCTCATCCAATCTCTATACATAAGCTTTAACATTCTCATCTTCAAAAATATGTAGAAGATCCAACTGTATCTCCAAATTCTATAATTTTTCTTCTTTAACTCTTTCATCACCATCTTGCACTCTTTCCAAAGCATCCCATACTTCCTTAGCAGTCTTTAAATTATGTACCTTAATCAACTTAGAATGTACTAGACTATTCTTCAGAATGTATTTCATCTTATTGTTCACTTCATGTGCTTTGATTCTTTAGGTGTACTCAGACCATTTGTAGGAGTGTAAGGATTCTTGTAAGCTTTCTCCACATGATATCCACAATACACTAGATATTCTTTCATTAATACTTTCCAAATACCATAATTAGTTCCAGTGAACTTGGGATAATCATAAACCATTTTTCCAAGCATCCCAAACCTTCCTCAAGTGGTTAAGCTCTTCACCAAGGACCCAAGGTCTGATACCAATTGTTGAATAGGACAACTGAGAGGGGGGTTGAATCAGTTGACACATAATTAAACATTAAATTCAATCACCAAAACTAATACTTAATACCACTTAAATGATTAATCATCAAATTCCAATGCAAAAAACTAAATCCAACACATAAACGCAATAACACTAGATTTACATGAAAACCCCAATAAGGGAAAAACCACGGTGAGTATTAACTCACACTATAGAGAATATCAAAACTAATTACAAACAAGCTCACTGCCAAAACAAGGACTCACTGTTAGGAGAAAGGACTCACTGTCCAATAGGGCTAACAACCTAGAGGGATCACTTCCACAGAGATACAAAGAAGACAAAGAAGACTTGTTATAGAGAGACTAAAATCCCAATGCAACAAAGGATTCCACCACAATCACTCACAGACATGCATGAATGATAGAGTCCACCTTTTGCTCACTACATCCAAAAACTCATCATTAAGCTTCGCACTGATCTATCACACTCACATCACATACAAACATACTCAATGAATAGAATTAATGTGATGCAGTACAAAGAGGAAGATAAACAAACTCACTCAATTGCATTAGACAAAACTCAAAAAATCCTTGTTTGATTACTCATCACAAGTACACCTTTTCCTTCATAAAACCCTTAGTTCAAACACTCAAACTTGAAAAATAGAGTTCCAACCTTCTACTAACCTTCAAGATACTTTGGACAACTCAAAATGACTTAATAAGGCCAATTAAAGTTTCCACAAACACTGCCATCTCATCTCTTGTCATTTCTTCACTCAATTATTTCAATGACTCAACATAGCACCAATTAGAATTTTAACTCCTCAGATCCAAACCAGAATTCTTAGACCTTCAATGACCTTCTAAGAACCTTAATCCATCCAAAACAATGCTTTACACAAACTACCCATTCCCTAAATTTACCATTTTCTCTTTGACTGTCTTGATTTCCTAGTTTCACTCCAAATACATACTATTAGAAACAAATTTCATTGTAGACCTCCCTTCAAGACTATAAAGAAATTTTTAGGTTTCCCTTTGAGGTTTTTAAAACATACCAAGATATTGACACTAGTTACTTTAGGAAATGTTGCTCAAAATTGGTCTGATAGTGTGCAAATTAGGCCTAGTTGGCTTGCTCCAATAGTGGCTTATTGATCTTCCTATCTCCTAGATTAATTTCTATTAACCAAGGCTTCAAACATTTCTCTTTTGACCTATACAAGCTTAATGAACACTCAAAAGTCCCTTTCCAAATGTTTTTTTACAAACCCTAAGTACTAACCTCATTTTTTTCCCCAATAAACCTTGTTTTCAGATATAGGGAATTATAATATTGAATCAAACCCTCACCTTCTCAGACTGTGGTTTAGGAATCTTGTAGAATACATCAAAATCTTGCTATCCATTTTTTTTAGAAGATTTCAATGACTAGGAACAAAGAAATGAATTTTTTATGACTTCACTGTTACCCTTGGACAGGGTATTGGCAATTTTCTGAGAATTTACAATAACTCATTCAAATTAGAACTAAAATGCATGAAAGAAAATGGGAATGGAAGGTGATTTTCTATATCATCATTTAAAAACTCTTAAACCTCCATGTGAGCCCGTACAAGGCCATACAATGACTATAAACACCAAAAAATAGTGCCTTTATTCATTCAACTTCAATTACACAATCACCCGCACCTCCTCCATTGGTTACAAGGAATTTTATAGGAATTTACATGTGACATTTTAGTTTCTAACCAACTTGGAATGAACTAAGATAAAGTTGTCTCTTCACCTTCCTTGTTTGCACTTTTACACTTTTACAATTTTGTAATTTGTGCAACTTTCTCTTTGCATACATTAGCATCTTTTGCATTTTTGACTCAAATAACCTCCTAATTACCTAGACACATAGGTAATGACTTAAATAATCCTTATTACAAAGTAAAACATCAAATTGAATCAATTTCTCAAACTTTCCACAAGGAGGCAGAATTGTGTCAAGGTGCTCCTGCACAACAATGTCGCATTGAATTGCACTTTATTTTTTCTCTTTTCACTCTTCTTCTTTTCTCTTGTCTCTTGTCTCTTGACTCTTCTCTCACCATTAACTCATCTTGAATTTATACCATTGTGTCACAAAAAAATTTATCTCTTGCTTGAAATGGGAATAATTAACAACAAATTGGACTTAATGAAGCCTTGATTTAGTGTTGTGAGGTGTTTTACACATCTACATTAGGTATTGGGACCTTGCAAACTGAATAAAATGCATCTAACAATGTCTTGTAAAGGTGTTGTAAAGTGTTGTAAATGACTTTCACACTTTTCTAAACTATTATTAAGCATCTAAGTATAATGGACCTATCTAGTCCCTAATTCAATATTGTAAAATGTATTTAATGACATTCTCACATTAATCTAGATGGCTTGTAAATTAAACTGAATCTTAATCTAGTGTTGTAATGTGTTTTACACATTCATATTGGATGTTGTGCCCTTCTATTCTAAGTGGACCTCATTTTAATGTTGTAAAGTGTATTTAATCACACTTTCACATTGAAATTTGTATCCCTAGCCCTAATTACTCTTTACATCATCATTAATAGGCCCCTATGGCCCAATATTGTGCATCCTAAGGCTTGATTTGATCAAAGACCCAATAAAATCAACATAAAAACTAAAATTCTTCACTCCTCGACAATCCAGCTGGCAAAAGAGCCCCTATGGGACCAAGTCACTCATCTGGTCGAATTAGTCCCATCCAGGTGGGACTAAGTTGAGGTTCTAGCAGGAAAAATAGGATTTTAAGTTTATTTTTCCTTCATGTCAGTAGCCTTGGGGATCAAATCAACAGGCATTCTAGGTGGATTGCTTATATAATCGAGCCTTGAAATTCCAATTCATAATCAATTCATTATTCATTCATCATTTATTTTCTGTCTCAAGCCAAGAAGGCTAGGGTTTTAGCATTCTAAGTCATCAAGATAGCTTTCTAAGACATTCAAAGGAAGATTATTCATCTATTGCTATAGAAATTCAAGATCAATCATCATGGAAATTTTCTAATTCCATTATTTCATGCTTCATTACATTATTTCTTCATTTTGGTTTAATTACCTAAAAGGGGTTTGACCAAGGCAAATCCCCATGCCCTAACATTCAACATTTCTCTCTCTTTCCTTATGTGTTTGTAGATTTAGGTGCCTTGAAGGATTGGAAATCATTGAAGGATAATTTTCAAAGTTTTTGAAGGCATGTCTTTGTTGGCTAGGTCAAAATATCCACAAAAAGTTAATAATAGTGCTAAAAATTAGAGTTTCAGAACTAGACACCTGGAGGAACAAAAAGTGCAGACTAAGAGCTTCCATTTCCACTTTCGGATTTTCAGAAAAGCCAAAGTGGACTAAGTCACCATCAGTGGTGACTTAGTCCCACTATACCTATTTTTTAGAATTTTTTTGTAGCTTTGGATACCCATTTGGTTGAAACGGGCTTCGGTGCAATTTTCCAGATCTTGGACTAAGTTGCCCAGAATGGTGTAAGTGTCCTAGTAGGTCAAAATTTCAAGATCAGTAGCATTTCCAGGCTCCATTCCAGTTTGCAACACATTTCTAGGTGCACACATTTAGTTTTACAATTTTCCTTTTTGTTCCATTTGCATTTCTAGGTCATTTAGTTTATGTTTGCATATCACAATGTTTTTCCAAACAAAGTGCATTTTCTTAGTTTAGCATTAATAATTCATCTATTTTATCAATCCTTTGCATCTGAGGAATTCTATTTAGGCATATTTCAATCATATTAGCATTATTCTTTAGTGAACCCCCAAGTTTTTTTGGGATACCTTTCTTCTTTGAAGTGCAAAACCCTAGAAGAGTAAGAGAGTGGCTTCCTACAAAAAAATCAGTTCATTTTGGTGAACCTAATTTTTGAATACCTTCTTGTCTAATTTGGAGTCCCTCATCATCCTAGAATTAACTTGCATTGCATTTTGCATTAGTTAAGTTGCATTCTATAATTTCAAATTTTGCATTAATGAAAGTGCATATAGGTTACATTTTTGCATCATAGATCATTAAAAATTTCTAAAATTTTGCATTTTCTTCTTAGGTCTACATCATACCGCATAGAACAAATCAAAATCAATCAAAAAAATCTCAAAATTCTGAAAAAAAATCCCTACTAGGACTAATTTGCCACCTTGGGAAACTTAGTCCCTTTTCACCCCTAAAATTTCCTTTCACAACATTGAAAACCTTGTTTTTAAGCTTCTATTTACTGCCATTACCTATCTATATCAATTGGTTGAGTTTCTATAACATGCATTTCATTAGATCTAGCTTAAATTATCTAGTTTCATGCATTGCTTAATTTCAAATTTGCATTTACAACATTTCATCTTTCAGGTTGTTGCATAATGTAATTACCTTATTTCACATCTGAAAATTGCAATTAACATTTCACTTTAAGTCATTGCATTGCACTTTATTTACTTTCTCATGTTAGCATATGTTCTCTTCAATCATTCCATGTTTCTAGAATATCAATTGGCTTGTATGATTCTATTTTTCATGGAAATAATCTAGAACAACAAAGTAAACATTTGATAAGCATGTTGCATACCCTCCTAGTACATATTGGATTTGTAAGAATGTCATAACACAAGAGGATGAAAGTGTAGATAATCATAACAATCATACTTTCTCTTCTCCCAATACCTCTCCTACTAGTGATGAAGGTATCTTGATGAAAGAAGCTACAAGTATTGAGAGTATTGATTATCCCTCTCCTCTTCCCCCTCTAGAAGATATTGGACAACAAGAACATGAGATTATAGACACATTTCTAAACATCGCCTTGCCTAGTCTCCATAACCATGACAATAAACATTGTCCTTCTCCTAATATCCCTCCTCGATGCAAAGAGGATAGGTTGGTGTTAGAAGATATACCTATTCAGAGTCATGAGAACCTTGATCCTCCCTTCCCTAATGCTCCTACCATTTGGGACAATATATTTTAACATCATAGTGGTCCTTCTCTTGATGCCTCCCCTACTTGTGATGAAGCTAGTTTACAAAGTCTCACCATGGAATGTGGTGAACATATTACAAGGTCTCCTACTAGGGTAGATAATATGGAACAAGTGAATGAGACCTTCAAAAAATAGGATGATCAAATCAATCCTAATATCCCCACTCTTGCTAAACAAGAAAATTCCACCATTGATAACTCCCTTACTTGTGATGAAGTTATTTTAGAATAACCAACCCTCAAATGTCTGGAACATGTGATTTTTAGTTCTCCTAAAGACTCTCTTCCTAGGGAGGATATCATGGTGCAAGAAAAGGATAATAATGACAATACTCATATAGTGTCCTTAGATGAAGATGATGAGGTAACTTTAGACTCTCTTTCACCAAGGGATGTTAATATTATTCAACCTCAACTCGTCCTTTACCCAACTACAAATAATTTTTTGCAACAACTGAGTCATAATACCATTGCTCATATATATCCCACTAAAAACAACTTGTGACTGTCACAACCCACCCCAACACCATTACCTTTGCCTAATCCCATCTTGCCTCGTGCTCCTCAATTAACTTCATATGATCTTGTTGAAAAACTTAATAATACCCCTGCAAAGATATCCCTATGGGATTTACTTTAGAATTCACCTAACTATCACACAATGCTTCAAACAGCCTTACAACAAGTTCCTATCCCTTCTAATGTGCAACCAAATGACATATCAGCCATGATCCAAGGAATAAACACTGACATTGTTTTCCACCAAAGTGAACTCCCCTCTTTGGAAGTGCAAAAACAAAATGATGCTTTCATGATCATAGCTCAATACAAACAAAAAGTGATAAAGAGAGCTCTTGTCAAAATTGGTTTTTCCCTTAATTTGTGTAGTGTGAGCCTTTTGGATAGGGTTGGCATTGATAAATCAAACATTCAACCTGATTCATTATATCTTAAGGGATTTTACAATGTCAAAAAGAAACCACTTGGGGTGATCATTTTACCCCTTATAGTTGGAAAGGCCACATTGAATACACCAATCCATGTTATGCCACATGATATTTCATATAATCTTATTTTAGGTAGGCCATGGATTCATGCAATGAATGGGGTTCCTTCCACTCTTCATCATAAAATGAAGTAAATCTACAACAACAAAGTGTACATGCTTGAAGTAGACCCTCAACCAAACAGTTGCTTGAACATTGAGAAAAACAAACAAAATCATTTAAACACATTAACACCATCTACACAAGTCAAACCTATGCAAGACAAAGAAAAAAAAATGAGGGAATTACAAATCGAGACAACAACTTACACAACAAACTTTGACGAACTCAACAACGAACAACCACCCAATTCAAAAGCAATCAAAAAGACTTATGGAAAACGTTATGAACTTATGAAACAACTTGGATATAGTGGAAAAGGATGTGGTTCTAGAGAACAAGGTATCCACATCCCCATCAATCCTAGCGTGCAAGAAAAAACTCATGGTCTTGGTTATTGTCCTTTGATAGAAATAAACAAGCCTTCACTAAACATCACTACTATCACAAAAAATCCTTCTAAGATGACTTTACCCATAGTACATCCTGAACTAATAGACATAAGTGGTCTTGATTGTTCTCCTTTGCAATCATTAAATCAAACAAAGAAATCTTTACTTAATGTTAATGCCATCTCTCAAAACGCTAATGATTTGAGTTCATTAGATTTTACAAACTCCTGCAAAGGAGAGAACAAAATCTTGCAATCTAAAGAGTCTTGGTATGACATCTTGTACATCTAAGATAGAGACATCTTTTTCCCATAATCAAGGAAAATCTACCATTGATCAAGAAGGTATCTTGTTGAGACTCCTCCAAGATCACTTGATATCCCTTCCTCCAAGAACATGAAACAAAATTTCTTACAAGCCTTCATTTTGCACCTATCATAGAGTTCTTGATCATTATACTAATGAATGTAAGGCTTTGAGTAGTAAAATACAACATCTTAAGGAGTTTGGTACTCTCCCTTATGTGAGGACACCTAATCCCTCTCATTGATATTGATTTTCACTCTACCGCACATCTTATCAATCCCTTCAGCACACCCTTGTCCTACACTAAGTGGGCGAAAGGGGTTAGGTAGCCTTGTCCTCATATGTAACTTGTCATTACCTCTTTTGGCTAGTTGTTAACCTTTCATGAACATGTAAGAGCAAGCTTGGAATGTGGAAAACATGCCTTAAGTTGTGTTGTATGTGACATATTATCTTTTTCATAACGTAGTTTATCAGAAACATATGACTTGGCATAGGGATTTTTGAGTAAGCTCTCATATTTTTCTTCTTTTACTTTAAAGAAATTTCTCATAGTAATGGTGTTAGAAACTGCTTTAAAGTGGGGGCATACATCAACACTCACATTTCATTTTGTGATTTTCTTTTTCTTGTGATTTCCTCTCTTGGAAACTTTACGTACAATGTTGTCCAGGATGAGGCATTGCACTTGTCCTCACTTGGAAATAAGATGAGACCATTTGCACTTATCCTCTCTTGGAAATTTTAAGCATGATGTTCCCTAAGATGACACCTTGCATGAACTAAGCAAAATCCCTTTGAACATTCCCGACACTTTCTTGCATTTACAATGTCTATGAGTTTCAAGCATATGAAGTTTTTCTTGCCTCATAAAGCTCGAAGATCATTATTGTGGCACCTTATTAAAAGTTATCAGGAGGTATAACTTTGGTATGGTTGAGCAGGAAGCCCATTCTAAGGCATGTCTTTCCCCATAGCCACTTGCATGTGTGTGAGTGCATACCAACCATGAGTTTATGTATCTCACCTTATAGGACTTCTCACTCAGTAGACAACCGAGAGTTTTGTCACCTCAGAGTGTATGCATTTTTGAACAAACAGCCTAGATCTGATCCACAACGTGTTGGACAAATGGTCAAAGCTTGATCCACCTTTTTATTTTTTCTTCCTTCTAGTTCTTTCCATTGTATGATTAGGTATCTTGTCTTGCTGTAAATCATTCACCTTGTGTGTGTCCTTTTATGCTTATGTTGGTTTGAATTAGGATCTTGGATCCTAGGGTCTTGTGCAACCTCCTTTGATCTTTATCATTCTTTGTCATCCACATTGGTATGATTGGACTCCTCTTGAATGTCTACTTTAGTGTGAGTTTGAAGCAAGTTCATCCTTTCACTAAAGTGGGTGCTAAATGTGTCACAAAAAAATGTATCTCTTGCTTGATATGGAAATAATTAATGACAAATTGGACTTAATGAGGCCTTGATTTAGTGTTGTGAGGTGTTTTACACATCTACATTAGGTCTTGGGCCCTTGAAAACTAAATAAAATGCATCTAACAATGTCTTGTAAAGGTGTTGTAAAGTGTTGTAAATGACTTTCACACTTTTCTAGATTATTATTAAGCATCTAAGTCTAATGGACCTATCTTGTCCCTAATTCAATATTGTAAAATGAATTTAATGGAATTCTCACATTAATCTAAAAGGCTTGTAAATTAAACTTAATCTTAATCTAGTGTTGTAATGTGTTTTACACATTCATATTGGATGTTGTGCCCTTCTAGGCTAAGTGGACCTTATTTTAATGTTGTAAAGTGTATTTAATCACACTTTCACATTGAACTTTGTGTCCCTAGCCCTAATTACTCTTTACATCATCATTAATAGAACCCTATGGCCCCATATTGTGCACCCCAAGGCTTAATTTGATCAAAGACTCGATAAAATCAATATAAAAACTATAATTCTTCACTCCCCAATAATCTAGCTGGTAAAAGAGCCCCTATGGGACCAAGTCGCCCATCTAGGAAAATTAGTCCCATCCAAGTGGGACTAAGTCACCCAACTTGGCGACTTAGTCCCATTTGGGCTATTTTCGAGGTTCGAGTAGGAAAATTTGGATTTTAAGTTTATTTTTCCTTCGTTTCAGCCTTTGGAATCAAATCAACAAGCATTTAAACCCTAATTCATAATCAATTAATTATTCATTCATCATTTATCTTCTATCTCAATCCAAGAAAGCAACGGTTTTAGCATTCTAAGTCATCAAGATAGCTTTCTAAGTCATTCAAGGGAATATTTTTCATCTATTGGTATAGAAATTCAAGATCAATCATCATGGAAAGCTTCTAATTCCATTATTTCATGCTTCATTACATTATTTCTTAATTTTGGTTAAATTATCTAAGAGGGGTTTGACCAAGGCAAACCCCCATGCCCTAACATTCAACATTTCTCTCTCTTTCCTTGTGTGTTTGTAGATCTAGGTACTTTGAAGGCTTGGAAATCATTGAAGGATAAGTTGCAAAGTTTTTGAAGACATCTCCTTGTTGGATAGGTCAAAATATCCACAAAAGGTTAATTATAGTGTCAAAAATTAGAGTTTTAGAACTGGACACCTAGAGCAACAGAAAGTGTAGTCTAAGAGCTTCCGTTTCCACTTTCGGATTTTTAGAAAAGCCAAAGTGGACTAAGTTGCCATCAGTGGTGACTTAGTCCCACTGTAACTATTTTTTGAAAGTTTTATGTAGCTTTGGATACTTATTTGGCTAAAAGGAGCTCCGGTGCAGTTTTCCAAATCTAGGACTAAGTCGCCCAAAATGGAATAAGTGTCCCAGTAGGTCAAAATTATAGGATAAGAAACATTTCTTGTCTCCATTCTAGTTCACAACACATTTCTAGGTGCACACATTTAGTTTATAGTTTCCTATTTTGTTTCATTTGCATTTCTAGGTCTTTTAGTTTATGTTTACATATCACAATGTGTTTTCAAACAAAGTGTATTTTCTTAGTTTAGCATTAATAATTCATCTCTTTTATCAATCCTTTGCATCTAGGGCATTCTATTTAGGCATATTTCAATCATATTATCATTATTATTTAGTGAAACCCCATGTTCTTATGGGATACCTTTCTGCTTTTAAGTCTAAAGGCCTATAAGTGTAAGAGAGTGCTTATCCCCAAAAAATTGAGATTCAACCATCTTCAACTTTGAAATGTATTCAAAGTTGGCCATCCAAATTAGGTTAGTTCAAAACGCCCTAGGGAGGAATAATAATGAGGGTGACCCAAACACACACTTCAAGGGACCTAAAAAGATCCAACATGCTTCATCATCCTTGAAAGTAGTATTTCACACAAGGTCGGCCAAACCAGTGTAAAACACATAGGACCATTAAGCAAAAATATTCCAATGCTGAAACTATCTTCAATGAAATCAAGGCACAAAACTCTAGAACCACAAGTCATAAGACTTCATCAAAGAGAAATATGGACCAACAACATTTCTCCTAGACCTCAGCCAGAAACATAGAAAATCATAGTTCACAACTAGTGAACACATCTTGCACTATACAATGAATCAACAACCAAAAATTTGGATATAGCAACTACTAACAACCATAAAAAAAAATTTTGAACTGCACAACCATAGGAGCAAATCCAAACCAAAACCCAGAACAACCACTAAACACTTGCAACATATCTTTATTACAATTTTCTTAATATCCTTGACATATACAACCAACAAAAACTAGTTGATAACCAATTGACTAGTTGCCATCAATGAAAACACCTTCAATATTTCCACAACACTTTCAAACTTTTCATTCTTGCAATAGAATATGTTGATGAAAGAGTATCAAACTAAGTAGAGATAGTTACAGTTGTAGAGTTCATATTGGAATGCTCTGCATTCCACTATGGATGATCATTATGCTTTGTGGATTTTAGGAAGTTCTTAAATATGTCAAATGTGTGTGTACTCCAAGTTTCAATTGGTTTGGTGGTCCACACATGTGTCAATTTTTTGGATGAATGGTTGGTTCATTTAGTATTTTCTTCACTAGTTTTGTTGTGCAGTGCCAACCTAAGGGTGTTGGGGCTATGTGAGACTAAATTGAGTATGGAAAAAATTCATAGGAGTGATTTTAGGTCATACTGACCTATTTTAGTGAAGAAAACACTTTGGTTACTTTTGTAAGGTATGCATGATGGAGTTTTGAGCTGATAGGTTATGAGGTCACATGTTTCATCTAACTAGGCTAATTTAATTGATGATGAATTTTTGTGTAATATATACATATATAGAAGGTAAATTTATTGATGGTATTATGAGGTGTTTAGTGAAGTCCAAAATGTGATAGTGAGGAATGAAGTGTGTAAATTTAGTTCTTTGAGCCTAACTGGAACTTTATTTTCAACACATAGCAAATGCATTATAAGTAGTTCAAATTTTGGCAGTGAGCCATCCTTTTGTATATCTTTTGTAATTATGGAAGAAGTGGTCTTCCTTGGGAAGTAAGCCCTCCTATTTTATAGATAGTGAGTCCTTTGAATAGTGAACCCTTCATGAAATGAGCCTCAAGTAATCTATTGTAATCAGTTATGATATATTGTGAGTTAATCCTCACAATGGTTTTTCCTTTTCAAGGGTTTTCCATGTAAATTTGTTGTTCTTGCATTGATTGTTGTGATGAATTCTTTAATTATTTCTTTCTATTTTTGTAAGTTTAATAAGATGCTTTGTAATGCACTTTTAACTTAATGAGTTTCATGGAATATTGATTCATCCCCCTCTCATTATTCTAGGTGTTTAACAATTGGTATAAAAAAAGGTTCCTTCAATTTTCTTAATAGTTGAGGTAGATCTTGGAGGTTGGAAACATGACAACTAAAAGGTATCCCATCCCTCCAGAAGAAATTATTATGCAATGGTTTATTGAAGAATACTGTGAAGTTGATATGGAAGGAGAACTCAAATCCTCTCTTGATAACCTGGATAAAGTAGAATGTGAGAATAAAGATATGAAAGAAAATATTAAGGAAGAATATGAGTGTAACAAGAAGTCGAGGAATCAAGTCAAGAAAGTCAAAGAGAAAATCAAGGAAAAAAATGAGCAACTTAAACAATCAAATGAGACAATCACTAATTTGATTGTGCAAGTTGAAGACTACTTGAATGCCAATTTGAAAGACAAGTCTACATAATGCTCAAGGCTTGAATAAGAGATTATGTCTCTGAGGAAAGATATGGAGAAATAAAAGGGTCAAGAGGATAAATTATAGAAGAGCTCCACCTTGCTTGATGATATAATTGCTAGTCAAAAGGCCTGTAAGGATAAAGAAGGATTGGGGTTTGAAAAAGGAGAAATCTAAAGGAAAATTAGTCTACAAACAATGTTGAAAAGGAGAATAACGAACAAAGGAAGATCGAAGATAATAAGAGAAATAAAGAATTTGTGTGAAAACAAAAGAAATATTTCAAGAGACCTCCTATTAGATAACCAATTGTACAAAGGTATCCATCTTTTAAAGGTCACTATTATTTCTATAATAAATTTGGACATAGAGTTGTAGAATGTAGAAGCAGGATGAATCAAAAATTTCAATCATTTTTTGGTCAATGTTATGCATGCAATAGATTTGGTCACAAGGCTAGTGAATGCAGAAGAAAAATGATAAATGGTTACAATAATGGTATGATTCCTCAATTATTCCTTGGTTACTGCTACTTATGCAATGGGTTTGGGCATAAGGATTTTGAATGCAAATCTAAAATGGAAAGAAATAAGTTTTCTTTGTAACAAAGTGTCATATGCTATAAATGTAATAAACTAGAACACATAGCTATATTTTGTAGAGGAAATAATTTGAAACCCTCCATTTGACAAAATAAGATTGATTTGATTGAGGTAAAGAAGGAGATGAACAAGATCTAGAAGAAAAAGGAAGAGAACGATGTGAAGAATGAATTTGCACCAAATTTTGGTGTAGATGTTTCCTTTAGAAAATAGATAGAAAGCATTGGATTAGGTGAAGTTTTAACAAAAACACTTTCTAAATCCTTTCCAAAGATGAGATATGAATGTATTCAACATAGTGGTGCATGTATAGGTTTGTTTGCTTGATCCACTGGTGAAATCTCTGGTGAGAAATATCTTGGTGTTGAGATTTGTGGAATGTTTGGGAGTCCCTGTGATGATAAAGTAAATGCTTGATAGTATTTAACCTAACTTTTCATTGTTGTATTTATTGCACTTTTTAGGTTATTGATGTACTTGAGAGGCCGAGGCCTAAATTATATAAGCATCTATAAAATGAATGGAAATAAATAAATAAGGGGTTCTCTAGGGTTCCTTTAAATGTGATGTACACAAAAGATGTGCAAATTTACGTTCATTCAAATATGGATGAATATGATCACTTGAAACTATTGGATTTTAGGGAAAAAGTTCTAACTATAAATGATTTCGAGTTGAAACTAGAGTGTGCCAGCTTGAAAAAGAAAAAGTTGGATGTGTCGATAGAATTTCCTAATTTCTACTATGAAGACAAGTGGGTGAAGTATGTTTTGAGTAGAATTCATGATAAATTCACGTGGTCAGACATTTCACATATGATAACCAAAGAGGAAATTAAGGTTGTTACTAGTTTGAGCTCCATAAGACATGTCTCAGCATTGAAGGTGGTAAAGAATGAAGTGGTGATGAATCTTACCAAAGCCAAGTTTGACAAGCGTTCCCTAACAGTGGACAACATTGAAGATCTGATGGTCACATATGCTACAATGATGATTGGTTGCAACATATTCTGTACAAATAGAGAGAATTTTGTAACTATCACTATAGTACACATGACTTATAAAATGGTGAAAGAAGGTAGAGACTTGATCTTTGTGAGCTCCTACAATTATAGTTAGAAAATTTATAGAAGATAAAGGATTCAAATACCCTTTTTAGTATGATACTCTTATCATTTTCTTAATGTTTTATTTTCTTAAAGAGTTTCCTAGAGTAAAGAATGTTGTATTGCAAGATAATATTACTATAGTTGTTTAAATTAGAGATTATTTGAGGAGATTTCTTGGTAAAGGGTGTTGTGTTTCAATTTTGTGGGGCTTCTTTAAACCTTTTCAAGCTTAGGTGCAAGTGAGATAGAGGATTAGTTGTCGAATAATCTAAAACTTGTATTGAGTATAAGAAGACAAGAGACAATTGTAGAAGATGTAAAAATGATTTTTTTTGTTGGAGAAGATTGGTTCCTCATTATTTCATGAGGAAAGAGCTAAGTTGTCTCAATTGTATTCCCAGCTATTGAGGACAAAGAAAAGAGGAGATACTCTTATGGGAAAAGACAAGGATGATATAGAGAAGCTAAGGAGAGATATATTACAAATAATTAAAATTATTCTTAAAGAATCAGGAGCCTCTCTAGGTGATGAAGAACAATTGCAGCAAGAAACATCCCTCCTAAAAAGCAATGAACCAATCAATGAGAAACATGAGCAAGAAGATATGTTGATAGATAATTCCCCTCTAGATATAGAGATAACTACTGAGTAGAGCTGAGTAGTGAGTCCCAAAGAATACTAAATCTCAAAAGGAATAAAATACGCCTCCTTTGGAATTTGAGAATATTGTAGAAGTGTTTTGGTAGTGGAGAGAAGGAGAAGAATGATACACAAGTAGAAGAAAGCACAAAACCAGGTTGTGAATCCTCTAGACCCTCTGGAGATTCAGTCAAAGATCTTTTGGATATGCAATTACAGTTCCAACCAATGGTGTTTACACAACTACCACAAATTCCTATGCAACAAGTTCAAGTGTGTTGCAAGTATGCTTCTGGTGTTTTCATTGATGTCAAAAGTTGTTGGTGTTGGTCATTGAGGTCAACTATATGGAGATTATGTGTTGAATTTATTGGAAGGATGCTAGTGTTTTCATATTTGCGGATATTTTTTTCAAGAGCTTGTTGTGGTTTGACAAGAATATGTTATGGTGATTTCATTAGTGTTATCATTGATGTTTTGATGAATAAGAGTTTTAGTTGTAGTAAGTTCACTTGGTTTCCAAGTTCTTTTGAGAAAATTTTAATAAAAGAGATTATAGTGTGATAGAGTGGTGTTCTATGTTGTGCTCCACATTTTTTCATGATTGAATTTATGCATGTGCGGTTTGGATATTTTTATTATAGGTGTTCAAAGGTGTTATATCTAGGTTTGTAGGTTTTGGATCATATGGTAGCGAAATTTGTGTTCACTAGTGTGTGTGTTTGTGAAGAAGATTGTCTGGGAGAAATGAGATTTCTCCACATTTCTTTGCATTGAAGTTTCTTTTCTTACAGATTTGGGGACTTTCTCATAATGTTTGTATCAACTTTCCCTTGAGGTTTCAGGTACTAAGGTGTTATGTGAAGTTGGTTATTGAGTTGGATGTTTGTGCCAGTGTGTCTAGTTGCATAAAATTATGGTGTTATCAATTTCAGGTGGTTGTGGTAGAGTTGCAAAATATTCTAATGATGGAATATTTTGAGATGTTGTATGGATATTGTGGAGTGTTGTTATATGGTCCATGAAGTTGTCTTTAGACCTAGTTAAGCATGAACCTAATTATTAAGGGTGTTAGTACAAGTTTGGCCAACCTAGCGTGTTAGCACTAATTGTGGAAGTGGTGTGTTGTTTGTGGAAGCTTTGTAGAGTGTGTCAATGTAGAATTGGGTCCTAGCTAACCCATGGTGTGTTTTTCCTTTACTTATTTCCACCATAGAAGTGTTTGGTGTTGACTTATTTTGTAATTTCATGTTTGAGGTGCATAGTTGACCTTGGAGAATGTTTTCAATGTTGTAGATGGCATAAATGCAAGGTAGAGTATTGGAGAATGGAGTGTGTGTGTGGTGTGTAGTGGTGTGAAATGTGATCAACTGTTGTGATGTGAGTGTGAGATTTTATGTTTAAGGCTACTAGAAGCAGTGAGCAGAAGGTGTCTACATTTTCAATGTACTTGATGTTACTGAAGGCAATGAGCTGAAGGTTGTGGATGGTTCAGAGTTGGTGTGGTGGATCTTCCTATTGCTCTAAGATGGATTATCTTTGTAGTAGTTCCTTTCTTTCTTCTTTCTAATTTGGTAGTGAGCCATTGGTAGTGATCCCTTCTTTCTTTTGGGTAGTGAGCCTATTATATTCAATGTTGCTATTACTTTATATTGTGAGCTAATCCTCATTGTGGTTTTTCCCTTCTTTTCTTTTCCAATTAAATTTGGTGTTTTATTTTGCATGGTGTTTTTATGTGTTGTTGTTTCACTTGTTTACTTTCATGCTAAATCTTATTAAGGTTTTAAGAGCTAATAAAGATGTGAATGTTAATGAGGGTTTTGATGTTTTAATGTACAATTGATTCACCCCCCTCTCAGTTGTCATGTGCATCTAAAAAATTGGTATTAGAGCATAGAAGAAGCTTAACCGCTTGAGGTAGATCTTAATAACACACAATAAGGAGGCTCCCTTGTTTGATGGGATGAATTATGCATTTTAGAAAGCTAGGATAGAAGGTTTCCCTATTTCCCTAGGGTTCGGAGTTTAGAAGTCAATTGAAGATGGATATACCATGCCTAGTAATGGTCCAACAACTGATGATGAGATCAAGGAATATGAGAACAATGTCAAAGTAAGGAATGATCTTTTGAGTAGTCTTGTTGATTAAGAACTTGTGAAGGCTATGGGCTACAAATCTGGTAAAGAAATTTAGAAGAATCTAGAAAGTGTCTATGAAGGATATGATAAGGTCAAGCAAGCAAATATGCAAAACTTGAAGACTAAGTTTGAAACCCTAAGGATTTTAGAAGATGAAGATATTGCAAGCTACATGCATAGATTGGATGAAGTTGTCAATTCCATCAATGGACTTGGTGGAAAACTAGAAGAAGATGATGTGGTAAAGAAGGTATTAAGAAATCTTCCTAAATATTATAGTTATAAAGTTTTTTCTATTGAGGAAACTCAGGATTTAGATCAATTATAGAGATCATTTGTTTAGAAATTTAACTACTTTTGAATTAAGATATTTTTTGTCAAAATGATTCAAGAAAAGAGATTGCTTTTAAAGCTAGCAAAACAGAGAATGATGATGGATTAGACCCAAATGATCTTGAGGAAATATAAGCAAATTTTGTAAGAACATTGAAAAATGGCACTAAAAAAAACAAAGGTAAGTTACCTTTCAAATGCTTTAACTATGGAAAGATAGGTCATTATGCTTCAAGATGCCTAGCAAAAGTTTCAAGTGATAAATATAAGGATAAAAAAGGTAAATCTATCAAGAGAAGTTATTATGTTAAAGAAGATTCTAGCAAATATGATGATGAAAATGATGAATGGTTGTTCATGGCTCTAAATGTTGGAAATAATTCTACTAACTTTGAAAGATGTATGAAGGAAAATTCTCTGAAAATAAGTCACAACATCAAAGGAACTATAGTGACTAATTTTCATGCTAGAGAGTAGAAAAATCACTGGATAATTGATAGTGAATGCTCAAATCATATGATAGATGATAAGAGTAATTTTTTTAAACTTGAGATGTTTGAAGGTTATCTTGTTAAGTTTGGTGATGATACATCTACTAAGATATGTGGAAAAGGTTGAATTAGTTTTGATGGCAAGCATAATATAGATGATTTTCTTTATGTCAAGGGTCTTTGACATAATCTTCTAAGTGTAGGAAAAATGTGTAGTGAAGGATATATTCTTGTATTTTAGGATGGTGGTTTTGGAATCAGAAAAGGAAGATTCGAAACTTGGGTTGTTGTAGAAACAAGGAAATATGGGAATGTTTATCAGCTCAAAGGTGCTAATTGCAAGTGTTTTATGACTCAAATCTATTAAAGTTGGCTATGTCATAGAAGAATGTGTCACATAAGTTTTGATAGTCTAGTGAGGATTAGGTCTACTCAAGTTGTGAGGGATCTACCAAGAATTACAAAGCCTATCAATGTAGTTTGCAAGGAATGTCAAGTTGGGAAGAAAACAAGAAAGAGGTTCGATATCAAAGAATATTCTACCACAAGACCTTTGGAATTGGTCCATACAAACCTATGTGAAATTACAAGAATATGAATCTTTCAAGGTGATGAGTATTTCATGTTAGTAATTGATGATTACTCTATAATGACTTGGGTAAATTTTCTTAAAGAAAAATTAGAAGCTCTAGACAAGTTTAAATTGTTTAATACTATGGCTGAGAATGAAATGTCTATGAAAATCAAGTTCTTAAAGTATGACAGAGGTGGAGAGTTCACCTCCAATGAGTTTAACAATTTTTATGTAAAGAATTGAATAAAGGGGCATTTGTCAGCTCCCAAAACTCCTCAACATAATGGAGTTGTGGAAAGAAAGAATATGATAGTTCAAGAACCAAAAAGACAATGATGAAGGAAGAAAATATACTAGATGTATATTGGGGAGAAGCTATTCATACTCTAGTATACATAATCAATAGAGTACAAGAAAGAGTAAATAGTTCAAAGACTCCCTATTAACTATGGTATGGAAGAAATCCTACTACCAAATATTTTAGCGTGTTTGGAAAAAAATGTTATATTAGGAGAGATGAAGAAAGCTTTTGAAAGTTTGATGCAAGGTTAGATGAAGGAATTTCCTTGGATATTCTATAGGAAGCAAGGCTTATAGGTGCTACAATAAGAGGATGAAGAAAATAGTTGAAATTGCAAGCGTCAAAGTAGATGAAGAACCACATAAAAATTCAATACTGATAGAAGGATATGAATTTGATTAGTCTAATAGGACTTCTAAAAATATTTGTGGTTCCTGGTCTGAACTCCACATTTTTAAGCTTTTGGGTGAGGTGTATGGATTGGGGTTTATTGAAATAGTGTTTAGGGTTTATGTTGGCTTGTAAAATTGTACAAAAACCTAACTCTTTGGCCATTTTAATTCCTTATATATTTCCACATTGACTGGTTGAATCGCTTTCTAGTTGGTTAAGTTACAACTTGAGTCCTTATGTTCATGTGTTGACCAGCCCTGTTTACCTTGTATTACCAATTTCTCCTTCACCTTGCATATCCTTTTAATATTCCAATGTTCGAGCATTAAATTATGTTTGGCTTAGTCTCTTTTAAAATTTTCCATTCCCTTAAAATATTTGGCCAATGTCCTAAGTTGGAGCTATGCATATTTGCTTTTATCAAATGTCATTCGCTTATGTTACCTAGGCAATGTCCCTACTTTTAAAACAACTTATGTGCACATGTGAAATACCTCACTTAAGATGCTTTATCCCCTCTTAGATTTGACCACATGGTAGAGTCTCATTGCATCACTTGCCTTGTTCACATTGATCTTTCTTCATTCCCCACTAGTCCCTTTTGTGCACTATATGATAACACCATTGATCTATATCCCAAGGAAAATTGTCACAATATTATCTCATTGCTTAGCCTCTTCGCATCACAAGTTCTATTATTGAGTTCCTAGTGCTAAATGTGTTTTGTGCAATTAGTAGTGATTGAAACATGTGGCTAGATATTGTTCCATTACATACTTCCTTTGCATCACAGTTGTGAGTGACTATAGTATAACTAGAATATGACGTGCAATGGGAACAAGGAAGGAAGGGATAAAATAATATTCTTAGGGAATATTCTAGATAGGTGTCTATTACTCATTGCACCACAAGGTCTCTTATCATTGCAGTTTGTATTCCTTGATGGATGGATCAAAGTGTGATATATGCTAATATTTTTAGTTTTCAACGCATGTCTTCATCCTACTCCATCACAAAACCAACATGCATCACAAATATGAATGAATGGGAAGTGTGAAGAAATGTGATGTGTGATGAGAGGAGGGAAAAGGCATATACCAAAGGGAATATTCTATGTTAGGTGTCAACATCTTGGTTTTTCACATTGATCCTTTGTATCACAAATTCAACTCATAGAGCCTAAAACCAAAATGCGATGTGCAATGGCCGTAAAAGAAAGTTGTTAGTAAGGATTAAAGGAAAGGAGGATGCATGGTAGTTTATCATTTCATCACCGGTTTCCTTCACATTTCATATTTACAAAATGGATTTAAAAGAAAAAATCAATGTTGTAAGAGCTTTTGATGACCGTCAATCTTATTCTAAAACAATTTGATCAATGGTCAAGATTTAAATGGAATAACTAACTGAAAGATTTGATTTATCACTCGTGCGAGTCATCCCTCTACAATTAATGGTGTACCTATCAAATCCAAAGGCAATAAAGTTTTGAATTACTTTTTTTTCACCATCTTTACAAGAGTCTTCAAGAATTTAGATGAAATGAGCTCCAAGCAAATAATTTTAGGTGAAGAATAGCTAGGGTTTTCTTGCATGAGTGAAATTTTCCATCCTTTTATATACAAAAATTTAGTTAAGAAAAAATGAAAAAGGGTTATAGTTGTATATGGTGTGAATTGGGGTTGCCAGGGTTTTCTAAGCTAGAATTTCAAAGGGAAATGACTAGGCCCTAGGTTTCTTTGAAGAAATTTGCAAAGTTCTATGAAATTTGAGCTATGGGTTTGCATAATCTTGGTAGGGTATCGAGTTATTATTAAACCCTAGCATTTGAATTGAACTATAAAACCCTAGTTCATTGAATCTTGCAAAAATGAGTAAAGCCAGTTTTCCATCAAAAGCCAAGCCTAAAACCAAGGAGGCTAAGCCTAAAACAAACAGGGTTAAGAGGGAATTTTCCATATTCATGGAATATGAGCTCATGGAATTATTCTTAGGAGCTAAATTGGTTGGAAAAAGGGCTACTAGTGAGATTATTTCACCTGATCATTTGCAGAATTGGGAAAAGCATATTGGAGATATAATAGTGCCATAGAGTGGATGGGAATTGTTTCAATATGCATACAAAAGGTTAGATTTCCCTCATCCATCCAACAATTTATGGACATGTGATATGGGAAAAATCATTGTGCCAATTTTTTTTGTGGAGGTTTATTTAATAAAATTAGTTGCAAAATGTTATGACCCTAATGTGAGAATTATCAAGAGAAAAAAGTTGACTCCATTGATGGATATCAACAAAAGTTAGATTGTGAGAACATTTAGATTAAAAGCCTCTTCCAAAGTGTCCATCCACTTCAATTCATTTTTTCAAGGGTATGAAAGAGACAAATATGGATATAGGAATTATGTATTGCAAGGCATAGAGGAAAGGATTTGGGAGAGAAAGGAGTGAGGTTTACCCCAAAGGAATTTGACCCTTTTAATTGTGATGAGTTTGAAGATTAATTAAAGAATGCATACTTTTTCTTGAGCCAAGTACTTGAGATAACTTATGATATAAGAATGCTTGTTTCTTTGATGATGATGTCAATGGATATCCAAGACAAATATTCTAATAGAGGTTTTTATTATGCTTCTTATCTAGCTAAAAAAATCCACAAGTAATTAAAGGATTTGAAGGAGCCCAATGCCCCATTATAGTTCACACACTAGTCTATGTTGATGCACGTGTTTCTTTGGAGTGGTGAGAAGGAATGGTCCCATTTTATGGACCTAACAAAAAAGGATGAGCAAGGAAATGATCTGCCTATGTAGCTATGGACATTTGGCATTAGAATTTCCCTGATCCCAATTATACTTCTTTTTGTAATGGATTAGTGTATGGTATTTTGGATAACTTGGGATGCAAGACAATGTACAAAATATCAAGATGTATCAAGGAGATTCTAAGGCCTTTGGAATTCAAGGCCAACACCAAGCTTAACCACAATTGGGGAGATTGATATCTCCATACTACATGTACTAGGATTTATGGTGCTTTGGTGTAGCCACAATTATTGCACATTTATTTCTTAGACAAGCTTGCATTTATGGAGATTATGTGGCAAATAGATACAATGGATAAGGAGTGTTGCAAGTATGAGTAAGTTTGGTTGTGTTTTCATTGATGTTGCCATTGATTTCAACACAGTATAGGATGTTGTAGGTTGTACATGTATAGTTGAGACACTATTGAGATGTTCTGAGTACATGGAGCTATCTTTATGGTGTTGTAGGTGTGCTAATATGATGAGTTGCCAAGTGCTTTTGAGAAAATTTTCAAGAAAGAGTTGTGTGTGTTCAGAATGTGCTTCAGTTTGTCCTCCACATTTATTTTGTGTTGATCCTATGCTTGTGCAGATTTGAAGTGTTTTTTATGGGCATCTATTGGTAGTATATCTTGGATTGTGGTTTCTAGTTTGATGGAGAGTGAAAGTTTTGTTCACCGGTGTGTAAACTAGTTTGGAAGATTTTTTTGTTTGTGACTGGGAGAAATTTTTCTACTCCGTACTCCTCTTCTAGTCTATTTCAGATCTTCCAGATCTGGTAGAAGGCTTGAAATGATGTTGTCTATGTTTTGGAAAAAGCATTCATGGTTTGGTGCTCTGGAAGATGAGTTTCAAAATTTATGTGTGTGTTTGTGTAGTCTAGATGGACTGGTGAGAAGTGTTCTGAGTGTGAAGGTTGTTGCATTTGTTGTGGATGTATCTGAAGGTATCTAAGATGTGTTCTAGTGTATGGTGAAGCATATCTTTTCATCGGCATGTTATTTTCTTGTTGGGGAAGTGTGTACTTCATAGTTCATTTGTGTTTTCATTAGGTTTGGCCAACTTGATGTTTACACTTCATATGAAGATTAAGTATCAATTAAGGAAACATTTTTTTTGATCTGAGACATTGTTTTGGGCCTTGGTTAAGTATTGGTGTGGTCCACTCTCATTCCTTACCACCATGGGAATGTTGAGTTTCTGAGCTAATTTGAATTTGTAAATTGAAGTGTGTGTAGCCAACCTTGGAGAAATTTTCTAAGGTTGAAGATGGTAGACATCTATGACAAGTTGAGTTGTTTTGTATCAATCAATCAAGTATGCCATGAACTTGAGAAGCATAGTGTGCGAAAATGAATTGAGGAAACAATTCTTTAATGTGTTAGACTCCTAAAAGTAGTGAGCTAACAGTGTCTACAATTATTTTGATTAGGCTTCAGATGTGTGTAATATGTTGTGGTGGATTATTTTTTGTAATCTTTTGTTTCTATAGGCAGTGAACCTCCTTCTAGATAGTGAGTCCTATCTATAGGAAATGAGCCTTGTATCCGGACAGTGAGACCTCTGGTAGTGAGCCTCTTTGTAATCAATTTTGGAATTATTTTATATTGTGAGTTAATCCTCATCGTGGTTTTTCCCTTATTGGGTTTTCCACATAAATCTAGTTTTTTTTGTGTTGATATTGCTTTCTATTATTTTCATTTCATGCTCATACTTAATAACATAATTAAATGGATTTAAAGTTGATAAGTGTTAGAGATTTGTGATTGAATTTGGTGACAATTGATTCACCCCCCTTCTTAGTTGTCTTGCCTCTTTCAACAATTGGTATCAGAGCATTGGTTCCTTGGTGAAGATCTTAACTACTTGAGGTAGATTCAATGGCACATAAATTGGTGATCCCTATGTTTGATGGATCTGACTACAGTGACTGGAAAGTGTAGATGAGAGGTTACATAATCTCTCTTGGTTATAAGACTTGGAAGGTTGTTGAGATGAATTATGTCACACTAGAAAGTGGTCCCACTTCTACTAATGAGTTTTCTGCTTATGAGGAAAATGAAAAATTGAGGTATACAATCTATAGTGCTTTATCTAAGATTGAGTGAACAAAAGTGATTTCTTTGGGAACTTATGAAGTTTGGAAAAAGCTGGAGGATATTTATGATGGAAATGATAGAGTGAAATTTTCAAAGAAGCTAATAGCTAAACACATAGATGAGAATTTGAAAATGGAAGAAGGTGAAGATATTGCAAGCTATTTCCAGAGGGTTAATATTTTAATGAATGAAGTGAAGATTCAAGGGGGTACTCTAACTGATGAAGATGTGATGGAGAATATTTTGATGAATCTACTAGAGAATTACAGTGATAAGGTTTCAGCTATTAAAGAAGTGTATGATCCTAAGAAGTTTACGAAAGAACAACTATTTGGCACCTTGAATGCATTTGAGATGAGGAAGTTTGAAAAGAAAGAGGAGAATACCTAATCAACATTTAAAGCTACAAAAAAAGAGGATGATCTAGATAGCGATGCTTCAAATGAGTTGGAAGAAAATTTTACAAGGAAGTTGAAGAAAGGTATTGGTAAGTAAAAAGGCATGTTGCCTTTTAAATGTTTTAGTTGTGGAAATATTGATCACTATGCCTCGAGATGTCCAAATAGAGTTGTACATAAGAAGAATAGGGATAATAAAGATAGTAAGGATAAGAAGTTCAAGAAGTTGTATTATGTCAGAGAAGATGCTGGAATTTCTAATGATGAGTCTGATTTTTAGGGTGATAATGATGAATGCTTGTTTTTAGCCTTAGATAATAAATTTGTATCTGCTAACTCTAGAATATAGGAAAGGGAAAGTGGTTTGGAGAACAAGAAGGAAGAGATGGAAGGTACTCTAGTTACTGAATTTCATGCTAGACAAGATGAAGACTATTGGGTGATTGACAGTGGCTACTCTAATCACATGACCAGAGATAAGAGTAATTTCACTAAACTCGAAAAGCATTATGGTGGATTAGTCATGTTTGGAGATGATTTTGGAGCAAATATTATTGGAAAAGGAACTATTAGTTTTGATAGAAAACACAATACTGATGATGTCTATTATGTTAAGGGCTTACGGCATAATATTTTGAGTGTTGGAAAAATGTGTAGCAAAGGTTTTAAGCTTGTGTTTTAGGATAACACATGTGAGATCAAGAAATGGTACAAAATTGTGGTTGCTACAGGAAGAAAATATGGAAAAATTTATCATCTTAAGGGTGTTGATGGTCAGTGCCTTGTATCTCAAGTTAATGAAATTTGGCTATGGCATTGGAGGATGGGACATGTAAACTTTGATAATCTGATTAGGATCAGTTCAAGAGAGGTTGTCTAGGACTTGCTAAAATCACAAAGCCTAATATTGTGTGCAAAAGTTGTTAGTTGGGAAAGAAAGAAAGATGCAAATTTAAAGGAAAAGAGCAATCATCTACTGGAATGTTGGAATTGGTTCATACTAACCTCTTTGGTGCTAAAAGAATAGGAAATCTTAATGGTGACAAGTATTTCATGCTTTTGATTGATGATTATTCAAGAATGACATGGGTTACATTTATGAGAGAGAAATCTCAGGCTCTAGATAGATTTAAAGTGTTTAAGGAAAGGGTAGAGACTGAAGTGAACTTGAGAATCAAATGTTTAAGGTCTGATAGAGGTGGAGAATTCACTTCTAGTGAGTTTAATGCATTTTGTGAAGAGCATGGGATAAAGAGACAATTTTTCACTCCTAGAACTCCTCAGTAGAATGGAGTTGTTGAAAGAAAGATCCAGACTATTCAAGAAGCTGTAAGGACTATGATGAAAGAAGCAAATGTACCTGATGTATACTGGAGAGAGGCAATCCACACTTTTGTTTACATTCTTAACAAAGTTTAGATTAGTGGACTAGTAAGATTCCTACTGTGAAGTACTTTAAGGTGTTTGGAAGCAAATGTTACATTAAAAGAGATGATGAGAACCTTGGAAAGTTTGATGCTAGATGTGATGAAGGTATTTTCCTTGGGTACTCAACTAGTAGCAAAGCTTATAGATGCTTCAATAAAATATTGAGGAAGATAGTTGAAAGTGAAAATGTGAAGGTTGATGAAGACATGCACAGACCTATTCAGATAAGTGAAGTTGGACTAGATGATCCTATATGTGAACTAGTATCAAAAGAGAATAAGGAAGAAGAAGGAGAACAAGTTGAAGAAGAAGCGGAACCTGCTCCTAAGACTCCTAAGTGTGCAAAGAAGAATCATCCTAAAGAATAGATAATTGGAGATAAGAGTGAAGGTGTGAAGAAAAGAAGCAAAGTGATAGCAAGTGAGGTAGATCTATGTTTACTTTTAAAGATAGAATCTAAGTCTGTGTGTGAAGCGTGTAAAGATGAGAGTTGGGTAAGAGCAATGAAAGAGGAATTGCGGCAGATAGAGAAGAATCATACATGGAAACTAGTTCCTAGACCAATAAATAAGAATGTAATTGGTTCAAAGTGGGTATTCATGAATAAACTAAATGAGAATGGTGAATTTGTGAGAAACAAAGCAATACTTGTATGCAAAGGTTATTCACAAGTTCAAGGCATAGAATTTAAGGAGAAATTTTCCCCAGTAGAAAGAATGGAAGCTATTCTGATGTTCTTGGAATTTTCTTCTCATAAAGATTTCAAGGTATATCAAATGGATGTCAAGTCTGCATTTTTTAATGGAGAATTGGAAGAAGAGGTGTACACGGAACAACTAGAAGGATTTCAGTTATTAGATAAACCGGATATGGTCTGTAAGTTGAAGAAGGCATTGTATAGACTAAAACAGACTCCTAGAGCATGGTATACAAGGTTGGATAGATATTTGACAGAGCAAGGATTCAACAAAGGCTCCACAGAAAGTAATGTTTATTTCAAATTTTAAGGAAACAAAATGTTGATAGTGGTAGTATATTTTGATGATATCATTTTTCAAGGAAATGAAGGTATGTGTAAGAGATTTGTAGAGGAGATGCAAAAGGAATTTGAAATGTTTATGATTGGTGAGTTGAATTTCTTCCTTGGACTTCAAGTGAATCAAACTGGTAAGGGGATATTCATTTCACAATTGAAGTATGTCAAAGAGTTGTTGAAGAAGTTTGGAATGGATGACTTCAAACCGGTTAGTACCCCTATTGTGACTGGATGCAAGCTGAGTAAAAATGATGAATCTGCTAAAGTTGATCAGAGCATGTATAGATCTATGATTGGTGGACTATTGTATATTACTACTATAAGACTGGATATCATGCATGCAATATGTTTGGTTGCTAGAATTCAAGCATAACCTAAAGAAGCACATGTTATAGCTATGAAAAGGATATTCAAATATCTTAAGGGCACTCCATATTATGGCTTGTGGTATCCTAAAGATACTAATTTCACCTTAAGTGCTTACACTGATGCAGATTGGGTTGATTGTGTAGATGGTTGAAAGAGTACAAGTGGTGGTGCTTTCTTTCTTGGAGGAAGATTGGCTTCATGGTTAAGTAAGAAACATGATTCAATTTATTTATCCACTATAGAAGCATAATATATTGCTACAACATCTTGATGCACACAGGTTTTGTGGATGAAGAAAACATTGAAGGATATTGGAGTAATATGTGATGAGTTTATACCTATCTTCTATGATAATACAAGTGCTATAAATATATCAAATAATCTAGTAACACATTCAAGAAAAAAACATATATCTATTAGATATCATTTCTTGAGAGAGAAAGTGTTGAAGAATGAAGTCAGGTTGGAGTATGTGTCTACCAAGGATCAGATTGCGGATATATTTACTAAGGATCTTTTGAAGGATACTTTTGAGTATCTCAGGGAGAAGTTGAAGGTCAATGGCCCTCCTCTAAACTAGGTGCACATGAAGGTGCATTAGTCTAGTGGATCTATAGATTCTTCATTTGTCTAGACTAATGAATGGGTCTACTCTGTAGGGGGAGTAGAAAGTTTAATTGTTGCAGTATGAGATGTGTGGGTGCACTCCTTAGAGGGAGTGATATGAGCTTTTGGTATTTTCCATTGGTATCAAAGGGGGAGAGAGAGTCATGTGAAAAATAGTAGAAGGGGAGAGAAAAAGAAGAATTTGAAAAAGAGAAAGTATTGAGAGTGCAGGAATGTTGTGTAGGTTGTCTAATCTAGAAAATAAAAGAGAGTGTTGTCTTTCATAGTTTTTCACATCATGTGTTGCCATCAATGACAAAGGGGGAGATTGTTGCAAGTATGAGTAAGTTTGGTTGTGTTTTCATTGATATTGTTAATGATGTCAACATAGTACAAGATGTTGTAGATTGTAAATGTATAGTTGAGATGTTGTTGAGATGTTGTGAGTACATAGAGCTATCTTTATGGTGTTGCAAGTGTGCTGATATGATGAGTTGCCAAGTTATTTTGAGAAAATTGTGAAGAAAAAGTTGTGTGTGTTCAAAATGTGCTCTGGTTTGTGGTCCGCATTTCATTTATGTTGATCCTATGCTTGTGTGGATATGAAGTGTTGTTTATGGGCATCTGTTGGTGGTATGTCCTAGATTGTGGTTTTTGGTTTGATGGAGATTGAAAGTTATGTTCACCGGTGTGTGAACTGGTCTAGTAGAGTTGTTTGTTTGTGACTGGGATAAATGTTTCTTCTTCAAATCCCTCTGTTGGTCTGTTTTAGATCTTGTGTTTTTGGTAGAAGGCTTGTAATGGTATTGTCTATGTTCTAGAAAAATCATTCGTGGTTTGGTGCTCTAGAAGATGAGTTTCAAATTTTTTGTGTGTGTCTATGCAGTCTAGATGGACTGGTGAGAAGTGTTCTAAGTGTGAAGGTTGTTGCATTTTCTATGAATGTATCTGAAGGTATCCAAGATGTTTTCTAGTGTGTGGTGAAGTGTTTTTTTTCATCCGCATGTTATTTTCTTGTTGGTGAAGCATGTACTTCATAGTTCATTTGTGTTTTCATTAGGTTTGGTTAATTTAGTGTTTACACTTGATACAAATATTAAATATCAATTAAGGAAGTGTTTTTTGATCTGAGACATTGTTTTGGGTCTTGGTTAAGTATTGGTGTGGTCCACTCTCATTCCTTTCCACCATGGGAATGTTGAGTTGCTGACCTAATTTGAATTTGTAAATTGAAGTGTGTGTAACCAACCTTGGAGAAATTTTATAAGGTTGAAGATGGTATAAATATATGAAAAGTTGAGTTCTTCTGTATCAATCGATCAAGTATGCCACAGACTTGAGAAACAGAGTATGTAAAAGTGAATTGAGGCACTAGTACTTTACTGTATTAGATTCCTGAAAGTAGTGAGCTGACACTGTCTACAATTCTTTTGATCAGACTACAGATGTGTGTAATTTGTTGTGGTGGATTCTTTTCTGTAATATTTTGTTTCTGTAGGCAGTGACCCTCCTTCTAGATAGTGAGTCCTATCTATAGGCAATAAGCCTTGTATCTAGATAGTGAGTCCTTTCTGGGCAATGAGCCCTCTGGCAGTGAGCCTCTTTGTAATTGGTTTTAGAATTACTTTATATTGTGAGTTAATCCTCGTCGTGGTTTTTCCCTTATTGGGTTTTCCACATAAATTTGTTGTTTACTATGTTAATATTGCTTTCTATTATTTGCATTTCATGTTCATACTTAATAATAGAATTAAGTGGATTTGAAGTTGATAAGTGTTTTAAATTTGTGATTGAATTTGGTGAAAATTGATTCACCCCCCCTCTTAATTGTCTTGCTCCTTTCAACAAGGAGCACTTTAGGGGTGCTAATAAAGGATCATTCATCCCTAACCAATTTTCTTTTTTCTCATTTTAGAGTCACATCTAAGGAGGTTCTAGGTAATTTTTATGATATGCTGAGGGCCTATAGAATGAAGGTTGAGAAAGTGAGGAATTGTGACCCAGAAGGATTCATTGATAGGGAAAGAAAGAGTAGAAGAAGGTCTGGATTCCAACATCAATTTTTATACATTAAAGATGTGATCAAGAACTTGGTATCTTATGCAAGGGTCAATGAAAGAAAACAAGCATGGCTTCATATGATCAAGGTTGAAGAAGAAATACTTAAGGTGAATCCACTTTATATGACCCCGTGCGCTCAAATTCAAGATCCCTTTCAAAAAGCCATGATGATGTTGGAAGGGTATAAAAATGGCACATTTATGAACATGATAAGGTAAGTTGAGGAAGAAGAAAATATAAAGAAATAGGAGAATTTTTCTATAATTCAAAGTAGGCTTGCTCAATTTGTTGCTCAAGGTCCCTCTATTTAGCCCATGAAAATTGAAGAAGTGTCAGTGGCTCAACTTCTTGTTCAGTATTTTGCTAAGACAAGGGAAGTGGATACTATGGAAGAATAGTCTACTAAGCATGTTCTTGGTGAAGAATAAGTGCATCAGAGATTTCCTATCCCCAAATAAATGATGTGGCAGATTCTTTTGTTCCTGCCAACAAAATTGTGATAACTACATATGATGCAAACAATATTGTTGATGAAGATATCAAGCTAAAATTTTGTGAAGAGTTTATCAATGATGAATCCTTTGTTCAGACAAAGGAGTTTAAAGGATATGTGATTTAGGTAAAAGGTAAATAACTCAAGGAAAATATTTAAAAGGAAAAGGAAGGAGTTGATCCTTTATTACATGAAGAGATTGAGAGGAAAGAAGAGAAGATAGAGGAGATTACAAAAAATTCCCCTACTGATGGCAAGTTATTGGTCAAGAAAATTGGAATTCTTCTATTTCCTGGTTGGGATTTTTCTTTTGCAATTGCCTTGGACACAATTAGAAATGATGCTAAGGAATTCATATCAAAAGAATATGATATATATTTTTTGGTTTTGGCTTTAGCCCAAGGTTGCACACATTAGAAATTTGGAAAATGGGACCAAATATAGGAAAAATGATGGTAATAAGGTTAGTTGGGGAAATAGCTAGTGATTTTTTTGTGAAAAGAGAATCTGAGATTACCCCAACACAAGTAGCCAAGTTGATAGTACATGTTGCTATGTTCAATGTGCATACTATAGAAATTGATGAAGAAAGGCATGATTAGTTACTAAACATTTTCAATAGACTACAGGAAGAATACAATAAGATGAAGGTCAGTGCTCTTTAGGAGAAACTTTCAACACCAAATATGAAAGCCCTTCCACCCCCCACCTCCACACAAGATAGATAGACATTATCTCTCAAAATTAAGAGATTAAAGGAAGAGTTGGATATGGTAAGAGAGAATGAGAAGAAAGATGAGGAAACAAAAAAGGTGGTGACTCACATCATTGATGATGTTTTTGGGTGTACAATTTCCTAAATAATTCATAAGGTTGATGGTGTTGAATGTATATAAAAAATTTCAAAGCTTATAAAAAACATTCTGAAATTCAAGAATTTTTTTTGAATGTGTGGGGAAAATGGAGCACAAGGGTATATTCCTTGAAAGAAATGATGAAGAGTATGGAGAATGATCCAAAGTCACCAACTAATTTTCCCCAATTACTCCAAGCAATTGGATTGTTGGGAGATATTTTAGCCTTCCAAAGTTGGATATACATTTCAAGAGTAAGTTGAAATTTTTTAGGGATATGGAGGAAAAAGGAATGCCTCAAAATCTAGATGAGGAAAGTGAGCTCAAGGATTTCATGAATTGGAAAGAAGCATTTGGGAGCATTGTACCTTCCCTAGATCTACTTTTATTTACTTATTACGAAAGGATGAATATGCAGTGTTAAACAGTTCTTTAGATGATTTATTTCAAATGGAGGTTAATTTGGATGAATTTACAAGAGAGGCTCGAGCTATAATAGATGTGAGGTACAATATACATAATGAAAAGGTGTAAAATTTAATTGTAAATTAGTGGCCAATAGAGGATGAGTACAACACATGGCTTGAAAATTTTACAGATTAAGCCTTTGATACAATAAAGTTTAAAGTTGTCTCCCCCATAATTTGAAAATTGTTTATTCAAATTTGTTGATGTGGATGTTCCTCTTTATCCTTTTCTACTTTATTCTTTAAGTTCTAAAGTTTTGGAAGATAGAGGAAGATGAAGATAAAGGAATGTTTAGTTCAAAGTGCAACCATCCTCTTCAACATGTGCTTTTTGGGAAACATGGGAATATTCTTCAGCAACATGAAAGGTGACTTTTGTCCTACGTGATAAATTCCCGCACAGATAGTTAATGTCCTTTTTTTATTATAATTGAATTCCAAATAATAAAATTATGTACATACTTGGACTAAAGGTTGTTGCTCCCTTGAACACAATGGAATAGTTTTCTAGCAATTTCTCTCTTGATGTACATTTGATAGAAATCATAAATGAAAATTATCAAAGACCTTTTACCTCATCGCCATTTTCTTTCAATTTATGTATGTTCTTATTTTAGCTCTGGTTCATAGAATTAGCTAAATGCTTAAATAAGAATGTAAATTTGTTTGAAGTAATACAAGGATCTTGAAGTATAATTGTTTAGGAATCTTTGAGTACATTAATGTAATGCATTTTTGTAAATCTCTTTAATGTTTGAGTGATATATTATTAAACAACTTCAATTAGTTCTATTTTGACTCCATGCCCTATGTTAAGGAACCAATCATTTGAATTTGAGTCTATGTTACAACTCTAAGGTCATTCAATCAAAGAACACTCACAATTTATAAATTTTTATTTTAGTTATTGTGTTTTCTTGAAGTTTCATGTATCTTCTTATTCTCTCACTGTAAATTGTTCAAATTCTTTAAAGGATTTTCCAAATCTCAAGGTTTTCATAATCGTCAAGAAAATCTACAGAAAACAAATATGCTATTTACAATATATGGGATAATTTGGCATATGAAGTATTACGAACATTGAATGGGATCACCCTCTCGGGTTCTGTAGAGCCAAAAGTGTAGAGGGAAAGTTATTTCAACTTTCACCTATTCATTACCCAATCCCTCCAAATAACTAACCATTAGAAATGGAAAGTCTATAGGTTATTTGTGAGATCTGGTTGGGAATTAAAAACAACCAACAAAGTCCTCTTGTAGAGAAGAAGAAAACTAAGAATAAAATGAAAAGGAGATGTAGGCTAAAGAGGAAGATGCTCTGAAAAGGATTCTTAAGACTCTTAAGTATGTGTAGAAGAGTCATTTTGAAGATCAAATCATTAGTGATAAGAGCAGAGATGTATTGACAAGAAGAAAACTTGTTATGACAAAAGAATAGGTAAATTTATGTCTACTTTCTAAATTAGACCCTAAGACAGTGGTTGAGGCATGTAAGAATGAGAATTGGACCAAAGATATGGAAGAAGAATTGATGCAAATTGAGAAGCATCAGACTTGGGAATTAGTCCCAATAACAACAAACAAGAATGTAATAGGAACTAAATGGGTATTCTGGAACAAGCTAAATGAGAATGGAGAATTTTTCTAAAATAAGGATAGACTTGTGTGTAAGGGATACTCACAAGTGGAAGAAATATATTTTGAGGATAAATTTTCTCTAGTGGCAAGAATGGAGGCCATTAGGATGTTTTTTCCTTTCTAGCACATAAGGAATTCAAGGTTTATCAAATGGATGTGAAGTCTGCATTCCTAAATGGTTGAGTTGGAAGAAGAGGTATACATTGAACAAATAGAAGGATTCTAGTCATTAGATGATCCTATTATGGTTTTCAAATTGAAGAAGGAATTGTATGGACTCAAGCAAGCCCCTAAGACTTGGTATGCACTATTGGATAAGTACTTGTTGCAATATGGATTCAATAAAGGTACCAAAGATAGCAATATTTACTTTAAAGTTGAGAAGGATCAAATCTTGATTATGGTTGCATATGTTGATGACATAATCTTTGGAGGAAATGAGGAAATGTGTGAGAATTTTGCAAAAGAGATGAAAAATGAATTTGAGATGTCAATGTTTGGGGAGATGAATTTCTTCCTTGGGAAAAAAATTAGTCAAATAGAAAAAAGAATATTCATTTCATAGTCAAAATATGTCAAAGAAATGTTGAAGTTTGGAATGGAAGACTCTAAACCAATAGGTAATCCTATGGTTACTGGTTGCAAGTTGAGCAAGAATGTTGAATCTCCTAAGACTGATAAAAAAAAGTATATATTAATGAATGGTGGGATGCTATATCTAACTACTACTAGACCATATATCATGCATGCAATTTGTTTGATGGCCATATTTTAAGAAGATCCTAGAGAATCACATGTGGCAATAGTAAAGAGGATATTCAGATATTTGTAGGGAACTCTAGATCCTATGGTCTATGGCATCCAAAGGATACTAATTTCTCTTTAAGTTCTTATACTGATGCAGATTAGGTAGGTTGTGTGGATGAAAAAAGAAGTAAAAGTGGAGGTTCTTTCTTTCTTGGAAGCAGATTGGTTTCTTGGCTAAGAAAAACTAGGATTCAATATTTTTATCTACTACAGAGGAAGAGTATATTGCTACATCTTTCTGCACATAGGTGTTGTAGATGAAGTAGACATTGGAGGATATCATAATATCATATAATGAACCTATTGCTATCCTATGTGATAATACAAGAACTATAAATATATTAAAGAATATGGTAATAAATTCAAGGACAAAACATATCTCAATCTAGTATCACTTTCTGAGAGAGAAGGTTGTAGAAAGTAAAGTAAATATGGAGTATGTGTCTATAAAGGATTAAGTCATAGATATTTTCACAAAGCTTCTTCCTAAAGATGCATTTGAGTATCTCTATCAAAAGTTAGGGGTTATTGCCTCTCATCTTCTCAACTAGATGCATAAGATTGTGCGTCAGTTCAACAGAGCAATTCAAGATTTATTCTTTTTATTCCAGATGAATGAAGGATACCTCTCAGGGGGAGAAGATACTAGTATTGTTGGTTGGTGAAGTTAGATGGGGCATATGTTGTGCCACTAAGGAGAATGTAGAAAAGTGAGCGTAGTGTAGTTGCTTGATGGTGTCAAAGTGGTGTGTGTAGATGTCAAAATGGAAAATAGAAAAGAAAAATCCTATACAGATGATGTGTGAAAGGTGTAGGTGTTACCCTTTGAATTTTTCCAAAGGTGGATAGCAAGAGAGTTCAATGGAGGAAAGAGACTTGGATGAGTTTATGGCCCTTTTCCAAAGATGTCAAAGGGTGAGAGAGTTGGTTGAAAAGCCATAGTGTAGAAGAGAATATGGTCTGAACACCACATGGGGAGAATTTTCAGGAGAAAGAGTGTTGGGAGCATGAAGAACTCATCAGGTAGGGGGAGAAGAAGTCTATGAAACAAAGGTAAAAGGAGAAGAGATTCCCTAGTCAAGGGAGTGATACTTGTTGCTTGTTGTAGAGTTATTGTTGGTTTCTTTTGTTGTTGATGGGTTTTTAGAGTGCTAGTGTTGACATCAATGACAAAGGGGGAGATTGTTGCAAGTATGTTGCTGGAGTTGTTATTGATGTCAAAAGTTGTTGGTGTTTGTCATTGATGTCAACTATATGGAGATTATGTGTAGAAATTATTGGAAGAATGTTGGTGTTGTCATAGTTGGGGAGATTTTTGTCAATAACTTCTTGTGATTTGATAATAAGGTGTTATGATGCTATCATCAATGTTGTCATTGATTTCTTGATGAATAAGAGTTGCAGTTGTAGTAAGTTCACTTGGTTTTCAAGTGCTTTTGAAAAAAAATGAATAAAAGAAATTATAACTATTGTCCTTTGCATTTCTTCATGATTGAAGTTATTCTTGTGTATTTTGGATATGTTTATCAGAAGTGTTCAAAGGTGTTATATCTAGAGTTGTATGTTCTAGATCATTGTATGATAATGAAAGTTGTGTTCACCAGTGTGTGTCTATGAAGAAGATTTTCTAGGAGAAATGAGATTGCTTCGTATTTCTCTGTATTAAAGTTTCTTGTCTTGTAGATTTGGGAATGTGCTCATAATGTCAGTATCTATTTTACCTTGAGGTTTCAGGTGTTGAGGTCTTCTGCAAAGTTGGTTAGTGAGTTGGATGTTTGTGCCAGTATGCCTGGTGTTCTCAATTTTAGGTGGTTGTGGCAAAGTTGAATATTTTGAAATGTTGTATGGATATTTTAGATTGTTGTTATGTTGTCCACGAAGTTGTCTTTAGACCTAGTTAACCATGGAATTAATTGTTAAGGGAATTAATACATGTTTGGTTGACCTAGTCTATTAGCACTAATTGTGGAAGTTGTGTATTATTTGTGGAAGCTTTGTAAAGTATTTCAGTATAGTCTTGGTTCCTAGTCAACCCATTGTGTGGTCATCCCTTACTTATTTCCACTGTGGAAGTGTTTGGTGTTGCCCTATTTTGTAATTTCATGTTTGAGGTACATATCTGACCTTGGAGAATTTTTTCAAGGTTGTGGATGGTATAAATGCAAGGTAGAGTGTTAGAGAATGGAGTGTGTGTCTGTGTGGTGTGTAATAGTGTGAAACGTGATTAAGTGTTGTGATGTGAGTGTGAGTTTTGATGATTAAGGCTACTAGAAGCAGTGAGCAAAAGTTGTCTACATTTTGTGTACCTAAAGTTACTAAAGGTAGTGAGGTGAAGGTTGCAGATGGTTTAGAGTTACTGTGGTGGATCTTCTTGTTACTCTGAGATGGATTTATCTTTGTAATAATTCCTTTCTTTCTTCTTTCTAATTCAGTAGTGAGCCCTTCTTTCTTTTGGGAAGTGAGCCCTCAAATAGTGATCCTAGTGCATTCAGTGTTGCTATTACTTCATATTATGATCTAATCCTCACCATGGTTTTTCCCTAATAGAACCTTCAAATTTTGCAAATTTGAAGTGTCTATCCTTTCATTTTGATGACAGAGGCTAGGTTTGCATCCTACTAAATATGCCCCAGAGGCCCTCTTTGTTGATTAAAACTTTTCAACTTAGAGGTCATCTTGCAAATCCCTTTGGTAGAATGTTTTTTAATACACATGGTAACACACCTGCTTAGTTTTGTGCCCCTAGGATGGGTTTTGATATGTTTTTTAATCATTTTCTGACTACGACCGGGCTAAATCTAGTGTCCCAGAAATAAAATTTTCAAAATTTGAAGGCAATCCATTTCTCATTTTGGTTTAAAACCTCTTAGTTTCTAGTTTCATAAAAAAGGAGGCCATTTGATGCATTATTTTAATGTATTTCAGTTGCAGCAAACACATTGTATAGGTCAATTTACAAAGGAGGTACATAAATTCTAGTTGCTAGGAAAAATCTAATTACAAACCCATGTTTTATTTAATTGATTATGGTCTCTTGCAAAAAATCTTGCCTCCAGGGGTTTCAATTTGCGTGCAGTGAATTTTCCCCATTTGGGCAGCAAGTGAAATTAAAAATTGTTATATTTCTGAGAGTTTGAAATGCAAATGTTTGAAATATTTTAAATATTTTAAATAATATGCAATGAAGTTGCACATTAAAAAAGGAAGAATTTAGGGCAGAGTTTAATTTTTGTAAACTTTATAAACTTTGTTGTGCCTGCTAGCACACTACATATTTGATCACGATAGAGGAAGGTTGGCAAGGAGCAGGGAAGAATGTTGGGATGAAGTTAAACCATTGCAAAATATTTAATGACCATTGTAAACATTTTAATAGCCTTTGCATATATTATATCAATTTTTTAAAAATGTTTTTGCTTCATAGTAGTGCTTTGCCCACTAGCCCACGATAGCACTTGCTCACATCAACAAAGGCTTGCAGGGAAGTGAGGAGAGTTTGTATCCAACGTGGAAGGGAATTAAAATGTTTTTAAATGGTTTTATTAAAACTTTAAAAGATAGGTTAATGTTTTATTCCTGTTATCACAATGACAACAAATGTTGTCGACAAGGAGTGGAAGTAGGGAAGTGAAGTTTGGCTATGTTTTTGTAGAAGATTTTGCTAAGAACTTCTTTGTTGTCATTTACATATGTTCTAAGTGTGATTCATCATTGTGTAGCGGAGATTTTCATTGTGGAGGGAGTTGAAAGTGATTTTAATCACGTTTTTTGGTTTTTGGCAGATTTTTAAACACATGCAAGCTAGAAAATGTTGGTGTAACCTTTAGAATGATGCCTAAAGCATTTATAATGACTTGGAAGTATTTTTAAGAAGGTTTCTAATGTTTTTGAGTGTATGGTGATGCCAAAAACGCCCAAGATTCACAAAAAATGAACTACACATAGTTCTTTTGCTATGGCTACAATAAAACTGCCTTCTCTCTACTGCAAAATATATGGAAGTGATTTATTTTTTTCAAGCATTGGTTTGGTTAATGATTGTGATTATTTTCTTAGTGCTAACAAGTGTAAGCTATAGAGAAGTAGAATTTGTGAGGATCAAAGTATATAGATAGATGGATTACTAAACAACTACTTGATGAAATGTCCAACTAAATGTAGTATAAAATGAAAGATCTGAAATGAGGTTTGTATTCTTAAAATAAAAATAAAGGTGAAAATGAGTTAGTTGCAAACTAGGTGCACATGAAAGTGGGTTATTGGAAAATATTTGGAAAAATAAAAGAGTTAATCTCATAGGGTTTTTTTAGATGTTTAACACCAAAATGATGAGTTAAAATGCAATTTAAAAGAATTTTTTAACTACCAGTGAAATGGATTTTTACCCAGAAGTGAATCTTTTCACTTGCAAGGTGAAATTGCAGTAGTAAAACATGTTTTTATAAGCAGGTAAAAAATTTCACCTGAACTACAAATGAAGGAAAAATAAAGAGGGAAAATGAAGAATGAGGAGCATATTCTAAAATGCCAATTAGTTTGCAGATCAAATGGAGCTGAGTATGCTGTGTTTCCTCCGTGGATTAATTTTAAGGCTTTTCTCTTCTCTTCTCTTTTCTCTAAAATGAGAAGTTGTTCTCATTTGGTGGGGGTTCTGGTTTCTCCAAGTTAAGAAGATATTGTAATTTTTGTACAGGGATTTGTTTCTAGAGTTAGTTCTTTAAATTTCATAGCTCCAATGGTGTAATCCATTTTTGTTAATGGCAAACAAATCAATTTTTAAATTATGAACAATGTCATATTGTAATGTATCCAGAGTGTATGCATTATATTTTCAATCAAAATAATCAAATATTATGATGGTTTTTATTGCACATTTGCTACAATAAATGTTTGGATTGATGGATTTTGTTCAAAGAATAGATTAAATGTGCTTTTAGTCAAATATTAAATATAGTGTGTTACATTCAAGATCTATGAGAATGTTACAGATGTGTCCTAAAGAGACCTCATTATTGTAAGGCAGTAATGGTTTAATGGTCATAGGTTTTGTGTTTGGGTTATTATTAGATGGGTTATTTTATTTTGACTATGTTATGGACAAGGAACTGATCTAGCATGTTTCCTTTGTGCAAACCCTGGAAGCAATCACCATACAAAAACTAATTTAAATCTTTATTTTTCAGTTTGAATGTATGTCTAGAGTTGAGTTTCATCATATTCTCATGCTCTAAATGTTGAGTGCTGTAAAGAAGTAGACAACTTCTTAAAATATTCAATTTATTGAGCTAGAATATATGAGAGTTTATCTGTAATGTGTAATGTACATGGTCATTTGATTGTATAAATTCATAGATACATTATGTGGGACTACCCTCCTAGGTTTAACAAAGCTTGAAGTGTAGGGGAGAAAAATGTATAATCCATCTCTCGTTCGTTGGCCACTAATCTTGAAGTTCTTAAGCATAAGGACTGGCTATCCTTTAGAGGATTTTCAAGGTTTAGTTGGAAAAAAAACCAACATTCCCTTCTTGGGTTTTATATGTAAATATGGTGTTCTATTTTGCATGGTGTTTTGATGTGTTGTTTCATTTGTTTACTTTCATGCTAAATCTTATTAAGGGTTTAAGGTATAATAAAGATATAAATGTTAATGAGGGTTTTGATCTTTTATTGTATAACTGATTCACCCTCCTCTTAGTTGTACTATGCATCTAACAAAGTGGATATGGATAGGATCTCTCTTCTCCATAAGTTGCAACTTGGTGATGTTTTGCATGCCTCCTCAAGAAATGAGATACTTCAAACTAACCATAAGAGAAAAGAGTTAGTTGATGAAGTTGTTAAGGTGTTGTATGAAGGCTTTCTTGGAGTATCCATTGATATTTCTTTACTAGGTGTGCAAGAGTTGAAATTAATGCTGTGTATACACCTAAAATCAGTCGAGATAATTAATTAAATACAAGGTATTTAATTAATAAACCTCTTATTTCATCTACTTATAAATAAATTCTCAATTTATTTATATAGTTCGCATTTTCTAATTCTTCTATCTTAAATCATATTCCTCTAATTTTAATTAAATAAACAAATTCCAATAGTTTGTTTTATTTAATTAATAACTTCTTACTAAATTTGAATAATTTCAAATTTGAATTTAGTCACATGTCTCAAACTTTTCTTCTTGCCACCTCATCAAGTGTTTCATGAATTTAAATATCTTTAATATTTAAATTGGGATTATCCTCAACAAATTTTGAAACAACCTTGGACACTTGGCTCTTCCATTTCAATTATTCTCTCTAACACTTGGAAAAGTGCTCTATTAAAGGGAACCATCTCCATTATTCCCTCTAACTTCTTCATCCTCCACCCTTGATCTTTCTAGTCAAAACCCTGACTATTGGTTGCTAACACATCACAATATGCCTTGGAAATCTTATAAATACATCATTCTCCAACATTTCATATCCCATCTTTGAGCAAACTTACTCTGCAGAATTTTCATGAGAGCATTTGGTGTTTGAGAGCATTAGAGCATTGGAGCATTTAGCATTTAGCATTGTAGGTTCATATTAATTTAGAATCATGGCTTAGTTATTAACAACATTTCCATTATCATAATAGGTTTATACAAAATTTGCATCATAGTCTTTAGCATCATATCCATTATCATTTACAGCATAAGGACATGGCATCAATCATATAGTTTATTAAACATGTAGGAATATATTTCTTTCATTTTATAGCATTCTACTCCTCAGGTTGTCATTCTAATAGTCATAGTGCATACACAAATCTGAGAGCCAATATGATTTAATGAATCCTTGAAGAAAGGAAACAATGAAACAATTTTAGGGAATACTTATTACTTATTTATATAGTTTTCATTTTCTAATTCTTCTATCTTAAATCATATTCCTCTAATTTTAAGTAAATAAATAAATTTCAATAGTTTGTTTTATTTAATTAATATCTTCTCAGTAAATGTTAATAATTCCAAATTTGAATTTAGTCACATGTCTCCAACTTTTCCTCTTGCCACATCATCAAGTGTCTCATGAATTTAAATATCTTTAATATTTAAATGAGAATTATCTTCAACAATTTTTGAAACAACCTTGGACACTTGGCTCTTCCATTTCATTTATTCTTCTAAACACTTGGAAAATTGTTCTTTGAAAGGGAACCATCTCCATGATTCCCTCTAGCTTATTCATCCTCCACCCTCGATCTCTCCAGCTGAAATCTTGACCATTGGTTGTTGCCACATCATTTTATGCCTTGGAAATCTTATAAATACAACATCATTCTTCAACATTTCATATCCCATCTTTGAGAAAACTTACTCTATAGAATTTTCATGAGAGAATTTGGTGTTTGAGAGCATTAGAGCATTTGAACATTTGTCATTTAGCATTGTAGAATCATATTAATTTATAATCATGGCTTAGATATTAGTTGCATTTCCATCATCATAGTAGTTTTTATACAACATTTGCATCATAGTCTTTAGCATCATATCCATTATCATTTATAGCATAATATCATGGCATCAATGATATAGTTTATTAAACATGTAGGAATAATTTTTTTACATTTTACAACATTTTGTTCCTCAGGTTGCCATTCTAATAGTCATAGTGCATACACAAATATGAGAGGCAATATGATTTAATGAATCCTTGAAGATAGGAAACAATGGAACGATTTTAGGGAATTTGTTGTGTTTCAATCTAATTAGTTTTGTGATTCAATTTCTCTAATATAATACGTTTCATTGATTGTGTAGGATATTTAATTAATTAAATACAAGGTATTTAATTAATTAAATACAAGGTATTTAATTAATTAAATACAAGGTATTTAATTAATTAAATACAAGGTATTTAATTAATTAAATACAAGGTATTTAATTAATAAACCTCTTATTTTGTCTACTTATAAATAAATTCTCAATTTATTTATATAGTTCGCATTTTCTAATTCTTCTATCTTAAATCATATTCCTCTAATTTTAATTAAATAAACAAATTCCAATAGTTTGTTTTATTTAATTAATATCTTCTTACAAAATTTGAATAATTTCAAATTTGAATTTAGTCACATGTCTTCAAATTTTCTTCTTGCCACCTCATCAAGTGTCTCATGAATTTAAATATCTTTAATATTTAAATTGGGATCATCCTCAACAAATTTTGAAACAACCTTGGACACTTGGCTCTTCCATTTCATTTATTCTCTCTAACACTTATCAAAGTGCTCTTTTAAAGGGAACAATCTCCATGATTCCCTCTAACTTCTTCATCCTCCACCCTCAATCTCTCTAGCTGAAATCTTGACCGTCAGTTGCTACCACATCGTTTTATGCTTTGGAAATCTTATAAATACAACATTATTCTCTAGCATTTGGAATCTCATATTTGAGAAAACTTACTATGCAAAATTTTCATGAGAGAATTAGAGCATTATAGAATCGTACTAATTTAGAATCATGGCTTAGTTATTAGCTGCATTTTCATTATCATAGTAGTTTTTATACAACATTTGCATCATAGTCTTTAGCATCATATCCATTATCATATCACCATTATCATTTACAACATAATATCATGGCATTAATCATATAGCTTATCAATCATGTAGGAATGGATTTATTGCATCCTTTAGCATTTTGTTCCTCAAGTTGTCATTCTAGCAATCATAGTGCATACACAAATCTAAGAGCCAATATGATTTAATGAATCCTTGAAGATAGGAAACAATGGAACGATTTTACGGAATTTGTTCTGTTTCAATCTAATTAGTTTTTTGATTCAATTTTCTAATATAATATGTTTCATTGATTGTGTGGTTTTATTACTTATTTACTCACTTTACACAATTCACACAATATATTTTGGCACCCACTGTGGGGCTCTAACCCCTTTTTATTGACATTTTTTGGAAAGTTGTTTTACAAATCTGGACGTGAACTCTTAGGTAGCACATTCATGATTTCTTTTGGTGCATATGAAACATCCTTCAGCAAATCCAGTTCCTATTACGACACATCTAGAGCATCTTTCAACGCATGTAGTCTATATTTGAGTGCATTTGGTTGATATTTTAGTGAATTCAGTCTATTTTTTAGCTCAGTCAGTAGTTCTTTTAGAGCATCTATGTGATCTTTTAGCACATATGAGTTTTGTTTTAGTGCACCTAGTTTACTTTACAGAATTTCAAAATTTTGTAAACTGATTTATGCTTTTTGTTTTGCAAGTGCTTAATATGCTAGTCAAAGACAATTATATCTAACTACTAATGATGTCTGTAGGGGCTGGAGTTGTTTTAATGCTTTCTTTTGATTAAATTAGGAACCTAGTTTAATTAGAAGGTTAATGAACCCATTGTCTACTATGCTTGTAAAGTGATAGGCCTATGATTTTCCCTTCACTGGGTGACCAGAATGTCAAACTCACTATTTCTTGCTTTATGTTAGCAACTTTAGAAGGTCTGTCGTAGTGGGGAAAAGTAATCACCCTATAGGAATAACTAAAGCCAAGTTTTTTGGCCCAGTATAATCAAAAGAAAATTTAGGGAAACTCGCAATTTGACAGTAGTGTGTAAGATAATCATCCCCAAAGCCTTTGTTCTAAAGGTTCAGAGGTCTCCCGAGGGATTTTATCTATTGCCATACCGAATGGAAACACTTACTATGAACCTTAGTGTAGAAGCCAGCTGAGTTAGTCTCCAAACACTTCTAATATCATAGTGCAAGGGGAGGGAAGAATCTTCCCCTAAGATACTCACCATATAACTATTAGGGATTACTGGAAAAAAGTGGAGGATTCGAATTTGGTTAAGACCTTGGAAAGGAAAAAACATGGGCACCTTCTAGGGGGTGACACGACTGTGTGAGCTAACATAGTTCTAAGATGTAGGTTGTGGTATTTTAAGTGACCCTTGACTTTAGAAAAGTGTTTGAATTATTTTTCTTGTGCTATACCTATGGAAATCAAAGGAATCAGACTAAATTCTTAAATAGACACTCAATGTTTAGTTCCTAGGCTAGAAACAATGGTTTTACAACTTTTTGCTGTGTTTGAAGTCATTATTCAAGAAATCATCCATTTAAAACACTTAATCCACATAATTCACAAACAAGGAAACCAAGCAAAATTCATTTTTCATAAGATTATACCCTGGAAACATTTAGATTCATTGATTTAAAAGAAAAATAACTAAATAAACTGTCAAAATAGTGAAACACTTCCAATTTAGCACATGCATTCCCTTTTTTGGTGCATACACTACTTTTTTTGGCACATCTGCGTCATTTTACAACACATTTGGTCTATCTTGTAGCTCATCTAGAGAATTTTCTAGCACATCTAGGGTACAGTCTAGCACATCTAAGTCATTTTCCAGTACATACAGTCCATTACCAACGCATCTAGTTCACTTTCTGGTGCATCTATTCAATCTTCCAGTGCATTTGCATGCCCATTTAGTGCATTTACCTGATAGTCCAACAAAGAGTCAAGTTGAAATTACACCTAAGGGCAGTCTAGCACATCACTGGCTTTTTCTAGCGCATTTAACCCATTTCTTGGTGCATTAGGTTTAGTTTCCAGTGCATTGGGTCCATCTTCTAGCACATCCAGTACATTCTCTAGTGCATTGAGTCCATCTTTTAGTGCATTTAATCCATTTAGTGGCACATCTATGGGACAGTCTAGCACATCTGGTCTCTGTTCTAGTGCATCTATGTTATCTTTTAGTTCATTAATACCTTGTTTTAGTGCATCCAGTAAATTCAAAACTAGAGAGCTATTTTCACCATTTGTCCGACTGTTTGAACCAGAATTAAGGATCTTTGTCAGAACAGAGTCATTCATTAGTGACAACAGTGTCTTAAACTTGTTGAAACTAGTCTTTACAAGTGAAATTCCCCAAACTAAACCAAGATCTAACATCTTAAAGTGCCTAAACATCCATCACACCTCTAATTATTAAGTTGAGTTTCATCATCAGGATCTGTCATCCTTCATCATGAAACAACATTGTATAATCAGATTTAAACTTAGTCTCATTAATAGAATTTGTCATTCTATTTGACTTAGTTATTATCCTTGGCACTCCTCAAACAAAGATCAAAATTTTAGTCAAATTATAACACTTGTATTGCCCGTTCAAACAAGATCCCAAAAGTAGAACCTCAAAGAAAAATAAATTGAAACTCAAAACACCATGGCTGAAGGTGAAGAAAATCCATTTCATAGATTCCACCAACCTGATAATGATGAAATTGCTGAGGATGATATTCAAACAACACAATAAGATCCCAAATTCCACAATTCCATCACTCATGAAATGAACAATTCTATGCTATTTGAATGAAATGAGATCCTAAGATTAAAAAAACAAATTCAAACAACAAGAAGAGATTGCCATCCCATGTTGGAGTGTATTTGCATGATGTTGGGTTGTTCGTATCACTGCAAAATCTCCATTGCTTGTACGCAAAAGCTTGATGATTGATGCTTGTTCTTGAAGAAATGATGAAGCTCTCTCAATGGTGATCTTGAAAACACTTCGTTGCATAAGGTAAGTTGAAATTCTCATCCTCATTTGTGAAGAGAAAGGCTTGTTATATAGAAAAAACAATTTTGAATCAACGGTCGAGATTGCATTGGAGAATATCCAGATCAATGGTCAAAATGAGTTGAGAGGATTTAGACATGAGGGAATTGTGAAAAGTTGATTGCATAATTAGGATGATTGAAGAATAGATTGGATAGTTAGGGTTGAGTTAGGAATTAGATGGTTGAGTTAGTAGAAATAGATTGCTTAGTTAGCAATCCATGATTTCCTCAATCAAAAAGTGGGTGAGGAATATTAATTAATTGATTCCAATTTGATTTTGATTTTGATCTTTTGATAATTTGAATAGTTTGAATAGTTTGATTTATTCAATTATTCAAATTTTGCAGGGAAATGTGATAATTAAATTATTATGATTAATAATTCAATTAATTTTGAGGAATATGGTGCATTAGTGACCTAATCAAATAATCAGTGTTGTTTGACTAATCAAGACGAAATAAGATAAGATTAGGATTTGATTAAATAAAGGTAATTTATTTAATTAGTCGAAATGATGAAATGTGAATTAATCAAATAACGTTGTATTATTTGATTAATAGTAGAATCAGGGTTTTTCAAGACTTTATTAAATAAACGATATTTATTCAATTTGTTGAGAATGATGAAATGTGAATTAATTAAATAATGTTGTATTATTCAATTAATAGAGGAAATTAGGGTTTCAAATGTCATTTAATGCCATTCAATGCATTATGAGATGTTGTGGGATGATTTCAAGATGATTTGAGATGTTTTAGAGATGTTTTGAGTTAATTCAAAGATGTTATGAGTTGATTTAGAGTTGTTTTGAGTTGTATTGGGGTCATTTTGAGACGTTTCAAATTGATTTAGAGTTGTTTCGAGTAATTTTAGGGTCATTCCAAGACATTCAAAATTGATTTAGAATTGTTCTAAGTCATTTCAGGGTCATTCTGAGACATTCTGAATTGATTCAGAGTTGTTCCGAGTCATTTCAGGGTCATTCCAAGATGTTCTAAATTGATTCAAAGTTGTTCTGATTCATTTTGGGGTCATTCCAAGACATTCCAAATTGATTCAAAGTTGTTCCAAGTCATTTTAGGGTCATTATGAGACGTTTCAAATTGATTTAGAGTTTTTCTGAGTTGTTTCAGGGTCATTCTAAGACATTCTAAATTGATTCAAAGTTGTTTTGAGTCGTTTCGAGACATTTTGAATTGATTTAGAGTTATTTTGAGTCATTTTAGGGTCATTCTGAGACGTTCCAAATTGATTCAGAGTTGTTTTGAGTCATTTTGGGGTCATTCTGAGACATTCTGAGTCGCTTTGAGGTTGTTTCAAAACATTCTCAATTTGTAATAAGTGTTCAGTCAATTTTATATGTCTACATTTTGCCCCTCTTTAATACAAAGTACTGGTTTCTTTGATTCAAAGATTCTATTTTTAAGATTATGTATTTTGAGAAAAATTATGCCCCACTGTGCCCCAATGTTTCATGGAATGATGGTAAGACTCTATGCTACCCCCTCGATAGGTTGACTAAAAATTTCAAGTTTTGAGGTCAGGCTCACGACTCTATTTTTCGTTCCGATGTGTTTACGTCATAGAATTGGGTTTATAGGTCCTTCATTTCCTATTATGATGTTTCTCTGAGCTTCTATTTTGAATGTAAAAAAGTTTCCCTAAGTAGAAATTAGGGTTTTTTTGTGGCTTATATAGGCAATTTGTCTTGTAGATAGCTCATTTGTGTTTTGACTCTATAGCTAATTCTTGACTTTCGTTCTCTCATTCTATCAGTTTTTAAGGAGAAATGCCACATTTTCATGTTGTCCCACATTGTTCCAATCTTGGTTAAGAGGTTGGATGGCCTTTAGATGTTGGTGGCCTAGTATGTACCTTTTCTCTTTTTCCCTTTTGTCTTGTTTCGTTCTTGTTTTTCGTGTACAAAGTTTTCTAGGTCAAAAGTGGGGTTTTCCTATTTTCCATAATTTTGCATTGGTTTTCATGCCTTTGATATCAAGAATCCACACCTTTGCAAAATTTCCTTGCCTTTGCTCAGAATCTTTGCTTTTGTTTTCTGAGCTTTTTCTCTAAAAGCTTGCCTTTTCTTTAGAAGCTTGATTTTGCCTGTTTGGCCCTAGAAACTCACCTTTGAATTTTTTCCTTGCCTTTGCTCAGGATCCTTGCCTTTGTTTATGAGAATTTTCCATAAATTCTTTCCTTTTCCTGAAAAGCTCACCTTTTTTTGTGTTGTTTGAGTATTTGCTCAAAACCTTTGCTTTTGATCCCTTCTTTGTTTGACTTTAGCTTGTGCTTGGAATATTATAATTTGTTTGTTTGTCATCCTAAATGTCATTTGTCATTGTGTTTTAAGTTATATTATGTCTCCCACTTGTTTAGAGTGAAGCAGTAACTTTATAGTTTGCAAATGATTGTAGGTTGGCCTTAGCGTACTACAACCTAGGGAGAGACGTCTGCGACATTTGTTCGATCCCATTGTCCATTTTGGTGTGTTAGAGTGGGAATTTCTTGATCATGTGGGACTTCTGCATATTTGTTATATGCATCCTATAGGACTCATACTACCATGATGATTGTATTGGTGGAACGGTGGCACTCAAAAACATCTTTGTTTCATCTACTTATAGGAGAGGCGACTATCACACTTGAGGATGTATGGAGGATACTTCATATTCCTATTTGTGGGGAGTTGGTTATGTATCACATTCGACATGGTATCCTTGCTATGCAACATGTGTTAGGTGATCAACACCTAACGGTGCATCAGTTGGAGATTGATTTGTCTGATTTTTCTGACAGTGCAGATCCTATCTCGCTTGCTCTATGTGGTTTGATTTTGGGACTTCTTGTTCCTGATAGCCGAGGTCGACAGTTTCCCGTAGGTTGGGGTGTGTTCATTGAGAATATTCTCGAGCATGGTATGAGATATGTTTTGGGTCTATTTCTTCTCACTCATTTGTATAGAGATATACACGAGGTCCTGTATCGAGGCAAGAAATCTATTTCTGCAGGTGTCTCACTTTTGCATGTGTGGGTGTGGGAGCATATTACAGTTACTCAGTCAAATAGGATAAAAGATCGTCACCCTGATGATCCATATGCATATCGTTATGGGGATTTTGTGCACTACACCTTACCTAGAGATCTTCCTTACTGGCATCATGTTTTTGATGATATTCCTGATTTTGTGTGGAGACCATATTTAGGGTGTGATGCTTGGCTAGAGGATGTAGATCACCTTCTCTATTGTTGATAGACCTATTGGTTGCTTGGTCATTCTAATATTGTGCTAGAGCGTTATCTACTAGACTGAGTATGTCATTAGTTTGGAGAGAGGCAAGATCGATTTCCTAATACCTATGAGGCTCATTTTGGTTGGATGACATAGGAGGTTCCTGTATGGGGTATTCGGCCTAATATAGATATTTCCATTGCTAAGTTTAAAGCACTTGCCCCAGTTCATTAAGGTTGGTCAATTGGTCCCACAGATCCAGGTACTTTTGATGACTATGATGAGTGATGGTCTCATCACAAGCCTCTGATACTTACTATTCCCAGGGGTGCTCCTGCTTCAGATAGATTGGGTGTTACAGGTCATTGTGGTGAGAAACAACATATTGATTTCCTTGTAGAGTAGTTAGATAGATCTCGAGGTAGAGTTCATCATGATAGAGCACATGATGATCAGGATGAGCAACCACCTTAGGTACAGGGTCGTAGGCATGTTCCAGATCCTCCTCCACCAACTAGGGATGGAGACATACTGTTAGCTCAGATGAATACTACAAAAGATGCAGAGATAGTGATATGACAAGCTGCAGAGGTTCATATAGATATTTTGAGGACTGAGCGGGATAGCAAAAGTGATTGACATCACGCTGCAGAGGATTTTGTACAGTTGCTGACCACAAAGAGAGATACTCTTAGGGAAGAACATGATCATTATTTGTAGAGGTTTACCTACTATCAAACTTTATATGAGGTTGTCATTCCTAGGAGTGCTCAACGTCCATAGTTTGGAGAGCCTAGTTCTATGGGAAGTGATGGTGTAGTTGGTGGTGCAGGTGATCAGTCTGTGAGACAGCCAGATCATTTTGGTCATCTATAAGGTTTCGTCATTTTCTCATTGGGGCCTTATTTTGGGTGCTTGATCTTTATGTTGTTCCTTGTTCATAGGCTTTCTATAGACATGTATTTTGTATGCCTATACTCATTGGCCTAGTCAAGGTCTCATATAGATATTGTGATTTTTCATATCTTATCACACTGATGATGTACTCTCCTTTTTAATGATGATTTATATGATATATACCTTCTTTGATTAAATCTCATTTTATGCTCATGTGATGATGATATATGATGATGTATGTTTATGATGTGAAAATGTATTCCCCATACATGATGTTTTTATTGTTTTAATATCATCACGATGTATGTTACCATTTATTCGTGGATGTATAATGGTACTAATGATATTGCTATGCAGATCTCACTTAGAAGAAATGTTGATGATTTGAATAGAAGTGTGTTGTTAATTATAATAAATTATTGATAGTAGATAGAAATGTGATGTTAATTCAAAAGAAATATTGATGATAGATAGAAATTTGATGTGATTCAGAAGAAATATTGATGATAGATAGAAATATGATGTTATTAGTAGTGATGAGTTGCTTTTTCTTTGCTTTAGAGACTTTGTAGTTTGAACAATCTATTTTGATATAGCAAATAAATACGATGCACCAAGGTATTAATGACCAAGGTGACTTTATATTTATTCCATGGAATTTTGACTCTACAAACAAGGAGTATTCTTGCTCATACTAGATAGACGAAAACCTTGTTAGAGTGCATAGGTGAGAAGCCTTAAAAATATGTCAGACTAGTAACACAAGAGGTATGAAGAACCTAACATGTCACCGTTACACGAAATGTTTCAAAGATGACTTCCACACATAGAACAAAGCAAGTATTTTCCATGGTAGTATAACAAGACTATCCACAAACAAAAAATCAAAATGATTTCCCCCATTCATTCTTCTCTAAATCCTTATGGACATCCTCGAGAGGTCCTAGGAATGAGTCAATAATGTAAATCATACAAAATAATATAACAAAAGATAAAACAATTCCATTATATCACTTGCCATATCTGTTTGGGGTGGGTCTATTATCCAGTGTTGATCATGTTTATCGTAGGAATTAATCCGTTAAGACATATCTTAGGATGTTGTTGGGTCTTGTCAAAAAGATATGTATTTGATACTTGGCCTTGTTTTAGTTCAATTTTGTGATCAAATTCTTATGCGATTGTTTGCTTGAAAGTTCTAACTATTGATGCTTTCTTTGTTTGTTTTGTTTGTTTTTTCAAAGGTGAGTGTGACGATCTGTTTATTATGGGTGATGTTTTATTGCGAATTGTGATGGTAGACATGGGTCTTTTTGATTTTTCTAAGTTTTATGATACTATTTTTGACATTTTTTGGGGACTAACCTAGGGCCTTGGGGGCTCATAAAAGATAAGCCTTGCCTATGTTGTACACATAGAGGTTCGTAGTTCACTTGGTTTGAGTGTTTTTGACCTTTTTTGTTTTGTGAATGTTTTTGGATTTTGTATTTTTGACTGTTTTTGGATTTTGTGTTTTTGACTAAGTTGAAATAAAGCATGTTGGAAACCTAAGGGGACTGACCTAGGGTCTCAGGAGCTAATGAGCCTTTCCTATGTTGTACATGCAGAGACCATGTAGTTCAACCATTTGACTCAAATCATAAATTGTTTTTTGGGTAAACAACATTGATAATTTGGATTGATATTCCACTTATGTGTCAAGAGGATATGTTGCGGGAAATCTACTTTGACTATCTATGAGGTTCAAGCAGATGTTGATATCTTAAACTGTTTAAGTGAAGGAATAATCCCACAATGTTATTTTTTTTTTTTATGTTTTCGAAATGTTTTTGTCCCTTTTGCTATTTTGTATGTTTTTGGATTTTTTGATGTTTTCCAAATGTTTTTGTATTTTTTTATGTTTTAAATGACTATGATAGGACACACAAAGATCAAACCCATGACCAACTTTTTGACCTTTTCCCCCAGTTGTGGACAAGATGACTTTCCTTAATCAGTGACAAGCCATGGTTGAATATCTTGTTTTATTATGAATGGGTGGATGTTATGGATAGTACAGATATATAATTTGATGAAATTTTATTCAAACATAGTGCCTGTTTTTCAAGTTTTCACTATGGTACCTATTCTAAGAGTGCCACAAAGTGGTTTTCACTCAAAGAAAGTTTTATTTCTCTTTACTATTTTTTCTTTCTTTTTGATTTTTTGTATTTTTAATCCTTTTTTCTATTTTTTTGGATTTTTACCCTTTTTCCTAGGGTATTCTGACATACTTCATGTGTAGAACTTCTTGAGGTGGCGGCTATTCAATAGTTCAGCTAAAGGTTCTCCTTCAGGAGTAGCTAACTAATATGCCCTTAGTCGTAGCTCGCTATGATGACAAACCAGCCTAACTAGTTAGGCTCAAATTTTCTTTTTCCATATTGATTCAATTGTACCTTTTGATTCTCTTTGAGGACTAATTCACCAACTTGAAAGTTCTTGTCCTTGATCCTTTTGTCATAGTTTCGCTTGAGCTAATTTTGATAAACCTATAGATGGTTTAATGCGCTCAAACATTTTTCATCTAGGAGTTCTAATTCATTCAATCTGGATACCTTGTATTCTTCATTGTTGACCATGCCTTTTAGTGAAATTCACAATGAAGGGATTTCAACCTCAATAGGAAAGTCGACTTCTAATCCGTAGACCAAGGAAAAGGGTGTGGCCCCAATAGGTGTGTGAATGCTAGTTCGGTAGGCCCATAAGGTTTGGTTTAGCTACAAATGCCAATCATGACCAGCTTCATTAATAGTCTTTTTGAGTATTTTCAGTATGGTTTTGTTAGATGCCTCAGCCTAACCATTTCCTTAGGGTTAATAGGGCGTGGAGAAGTGATGGTGGATAGAAAATTGGGAACAGAGCTCTTTGACATCCTAATTTTTGAATGGGGTTCCATTATCTATTATTATTGTTTGGGGAATTCCATACCTACAAATGAGATAACTCAAAATGAATTTTGATATCTATTTTTTGGTGATATAGGTCAATGGAATTTCCTCTATCCATTTAGTGAAGTACTCTATTGTTGTGATAATGAATTTGTGCCCTTTGGATGAAGCAGGTGATATCTTGCCTACCAAGTATAATCCCTATTGTGAGAAAGGCCATGGTGTAGCTATAGGTCTCAGTTCTTGTGCTGGTGCATGAACAAGGTCACTGTGCTGCTAACATTTTCAACACTTTCTACAATATTGTATGCATTCTTGTTCCATGGAGGGCTAGTAGTATCTAGTTTTGAGCAGTTTCTGGACTAGGTTAAGTCCGCCAAAGTGAGATCTGCAAATACCTTCTTGAATCTCTTGTAAGGCTATTTTTGCTTCTTTTGCATCAAGGCATCGAAGTAAAATACCATCTAGACTATGACAGTATAGGGTATCTCCTAAGATGGTAAAATGGGAAGTTTTACGGGTAAAGGTTTTCTTTTGAGTGGTCATTAAGTCAATGGGTATGGTACCATGTTGGATGTAGTCAAAGGTATCTTGGTACCACAGGGAATTAGGACTAACAACAACACATACTAATTCTGATTATGGGATGTCGAATGCTAGTACCAACAACTATTCCATGAGGAACTCATATTTAGGCATGTTCTATGGAATATCAAGCAGTGAGCCTATTGTTACCATTGCATCGACAACCCTGTTATTGATTCAGGGAATTTTCTCAAAATTTATTCTGATGAAGTATTCCTTGAAGCTATCCACCATCCTTTTATATGGCAACAATTTTTCATCCTTTGTCTGGTATTCATTATTCACTTGTTTGATCACTAGCTGAGAGTCTCCAAAGACTTGTAGCTTTTTCATTTTCCATTCAATAGTCATTTTTAATCCTGTGATAAGAGCTTCATATTCTAAGATGTTGTTCATGCATGGGAATACAATCCTATAGGCCTTGGTTATACTATCTCCTTGTGGTGTGAGAAATAGAATACCAGCTCCTGATCTATGTTGTGTATGGGACCCATCAAAGTATAGAGTCTATTGGTCTATATGCTCTGTCATCAAGATACTCTCATCTGGAAAGTCCACTATGAGAGGTTTATGATCATCTACGAGTGCTTCAGCCAGTTGTTCTGCTATAATCTATCCCTTGATAGCTCTCCTATCTACATATTCTATATCAAACTGACTTAGGATCATGACCCATTTGGCTATTCAGCCTATTAGGACTACCTTTGCTAGTAAGTACTTGAGAGGGTCTATCTTAGAAATCAGCTTGACCTTTTTGTTTAGGATGTAGTGTCTCAACTTTTTTGTTGAAAATACAACTAAGATACATGCTCTTTCAATGGGCGAGTAGTTTAGTTCATATCCCACAAGTGTTATATTGATATAGTAGACTACCCTTTCTTTATTGTTATCATCTAGTTGGGCCAAGAGAGCTCCCAATGCTGCCTGTGTGGTAGACACGTAAAGTATCATTTCCTTTTCTGGGATGGGTGACATGAGTACAGGAGGAGTAAGTAGGTACTCCTTGACTTGTTGGAATGCTTGGTCACATCTCCCATCCCATTTGAAGGGAGTGTCCTTATGTAGGAGATGAGTGAAAGGGTGACATTTGTTTGCCAATTGTGTGATAAATCGCCTAATGGATTGCAGTTTCCCTTGTAGGATCCTCAACTATTTTAGTATCTTTGGTGGAGGAATTTCCATTAAAAGGGCATTCCATTCCAATAGAATGTTCCCCAAGCACAAGTAAATGATGTTTTGGGTTAGTCATCTGGAGAGATATTTATCTGGTTGTATTCAGAGAAACCATCCATTAAGGATAGCATATCATGCCCTGCTGTTAGATCTACAATCATGTCGATACTTGGTAATGGAAAGTCATCTTTTGGACATGATTTATTCAAGTCTCTAAATTTTGTGCATATCCTTATGCCCCTAGTAGGTTTGGATACTAGAACTACATTTTATATCCATTGTGGATAGTCAATGGGTCTAATGAAACCCACATCTAGTAATTTATTTAGCTCTACTTTTACCAATAATGCTATTTGTGGATGCATTTTGAGTTTTTGCTTGATAGGCTTTGCTTTAGGTATTATAGCTAAATGATGTACCACTAATGTTGGATGTACTCCAAGCATGTCAACATAGTTCCATGCAAAATTTATCTTTTGGGTGTTGATGAAAGTTGTGATGTTGTCCTTTTCTTCTGGATCTAGTCATGTAGCATGGTAGGTTATCTTTGGGTCCTCTACTGTTCCAACATTTATGGGTTTTGCTTCCTCTACTAGCAGTGTTGATCTTTCTTGATATTCTAATATGGGGAGATTGAATCTTCCATCCTCAGGTGCCTCTGAAAGGTTTTCACCTTTGGATGTGTCCTTTATTTTTCTCTTTTCAGGATCTAATAAAGCCACAAAGTAGTTTTCTCTAGGGGACTGTATTTTTATGTTTTTTCTTTCATTTTTGTGAATGGAAGATTCAATCTCTCCACCAAATTATGCCTCTTGTTCCAATTCCATGATGAAACCTACCTTGTGGTCTCCTATGGGTATGTTTGTTCAAAGTCCCATGAACTCCACAATTTCCTCATCATTCTGGAATTGATCCAAAATAGGTGAATGTTGTTGTTAATCTCAATCTATGAGTTGCAGGTATTGGAGTGGGAGGTTATCATCTTGATCTACAAAGCCTATGGAAGTGGATGAAAGAGTTAGTATGGCTTGGGTGTCTTTTTCCCAATCGGTGTCTAGGTCATCATTGCTAGAAGTGGGGGAATCATATCTAGTTACAAAGGAAGGGGAATCCCACTTGTATTCATTAGAGTCTATACCGAAATTATAGTAGATGTTGGGAATAGTTTGAATATGTTGGAGAGGGAACCTATCAAAGATAAAGTTATCAAATCTTTAATGGGTAAATTGTTGTCTAAGGTATGATAGGTATCCAGTGCCTTGATGCTAGCAGAAGTTCCTCATTTCTTCAAGAGGTTCATCCAATTTTTGAAATAACCACGTCCTTTGGTTCATAACCTAACCCCATATTCTTCTTCATTTGCTCTAATATAATAGGTTCTAAACATCCTCATTCATGTAGCCCCAAGCCACCTTTTCCATTATATCCCATCTGTTTAACTAATTGATAACCTCTAGTAGTAGGGTCAAAATTATGTTCTGGCTTTTCTGGTTCTTATTTGTCCTCCTTGTAGATCATAGATAAAAATTTCTCCTCAAATATTTCTTCATCTTTCATGTCTCCCCATCTAGTGAAAATAATGGGCTTGGCAATAATTTGTTTTATCTTGATCTCCTTTGGAACTCCATATACTTTGGGTGTTGGTGGAAGCATGCCAATGCAAAATGCTTGGTTAAAAAAGTAATTCCCATTACCCTTGTCAAGTACCTAAATCTTGGCTTCCATTTTTGGTTGAGGTAGATGGAAGTGTTGACGAGTCAACATAAGAAAAAGAGTAGAATGCTATGTCATTTCTAGGAACACGTTGGATTTTGTTGTATTTCTCCTCTAAATTGGCACATAAATGGAAAGGCTCAGGATCGACATATAGTGTTACCTCTTTTCCTTCATGGGGGAATTTTAGGCATTCATGAAAAGTGGACGAGACTTCCTATAAAGCATGGATCTAAGGTCATCCCATAAGGAGGTTGTATGGTAGCTCAATATCTAGTACATGACAAGTGGTTTGTATTAGGGTTGGTTCTATCTGTACCAGTAACTTGACTGTTCCTTTAGAATTTCTTTCTAGATCATCATAAGCCCTTATTGTGATACTTTTTTCCTTTATCAATCACATCGTTAGAATACCCTAGCTGTTTGACAAATTTTAAGGTAAAAATGTTTAAACCTATACCATTATCTATCAGTACTCGTTTGACCATGGTTTTATGAACACCAGCCTCTATGTAGTGGGCTTGGTTATGAAAGGTTCTTTGGGGTAGATCTTTCTTAGAAAATATTAGGTGATTAGTCTGTGTGATTTTACCAACTATAGCTTGGAACTGACTAGGATTGAGGTCATCAAGGACTATTGTTTCTAATGCATTTTCAAGTATTTCTCTATGGGTAGGTGATACTTTTAACAACTCTAAAATTGACATTAAGGAAGGTGTTTTCTTTAATTTTTCTACAATGCTATAGTCATTGGGTGACTTGATTGCAGGTTTGGGTGGTGCTCCTTGAATTGTAACTCTTCCTCGATAGGTGGTTACATTATAGTTATTGTCTCCTCCTCGTATAGTCACCACGTTTTCCCTATTATCATCAATTTGTGAGATGGTTCCTAAAACTGTGCCCCCATAAGTGTAATTGGTGTTATGGTACTCCCGTTTCTTTCCTTTGCCATTCTGCTTGGCATGGTTTGGGATCAGGTTTGCGTAAATTTGTAGGTCCTTATTCCCAGGAAAATGTTTGACATCTACCTCCCTTTTGTCAATTAAATCTTGGATAAGATGCTTGAGTATCATGCATTTGTTTGTGATGTGTCCTTTGATCATGTGGAAATCACACAAGTCCTTTTCATTAAACCATGGTGTTTTGAAACTAGGCTCCTCATAGTTTGGATGGTCATTAGTTTTGAGGAGGTTTTTTGTACTACTTTGCACATGACTGTTTCTAACGACTCACCTAGAATTGTGAATTGCATTCTCGATTGATCACAATTCCTTTGTTGTCCCCCTTGATTCATTTGTGGGTTTATAACCTAATTGTTCTTTGGATAGGTATTTTGGTTGTTTTCTACATTGTTTGGAACATAGATTGTCCATGCTACTTGTGGTTTATTTATAACTATGTTATGTGCTAGCCATAATGTCCTAGCACCAACCATTCCATCGTTTGTGAAATTTTTGTTTTTATCCCAGACTTTAGGTTTCTCATTTGAAGTAAAAGGACTATCTTTTGAGCTATTTATTTCAAGTGATCCTCTTACAATGAGGGCTCTTTCAATATTCAATCCATTCTCAATGGTTTCTTCAAAGTCTATTGGACATAACATTGTGAGCCAATAATTGATCTCAGGTAAGACATTGGTAATGAATATGTCTACCAACTCCTATCAGGAATGGGCCATTTACATCTACTAGCCTTATGTATCCATCACTGTAGATAGGAGATAAAAGATTCTCCTTGATTCTATTTCATTGTGGATAAGCTTGTAATGGTGACATCTTGTTCAATGTTGAAGGAGAAGTGACTTATGAACTTATTAGACAATTGATCAAAATTTTTGACTGGTGGTGTCAAACGGGTGAACCATTCCATAGCATGGCCCATAAGGCTACATGGAAATAGTCTCATGATGTATGAGTCATTGTGTCATACTTCCATGCATGATACTAAGAAATCCCGTATATGCTCTACTGGATCCCCTATTCCTTTATACTTTTTGTCAAACTTAGGTATTTCAAAATTCTTTGAAAAGGGTATTGTAGTAACCGATTGATCGAAAGAGAAGGGACATATATCTTGGATAGTATAGGTTTTCTTTTGTTTTCCAACTTGCATGCCTGCTACCTGTTGGGTGACTACTTATAGTTTCATTTCTTTGTCCATTTTTGGTAGGTTTGTTTGCAATTTTTGTGTATAATAACCTTGCTATCTTACCATGTTTGGGTTGTATATTAGATATTGTGAAGGTATGAGACCTTGGTGACCATTTTGGTTATATATTGGGCCAGGTCCTTGATGGGTGTAAGGAGGGTTAGCTACTTGTTGCTGAGATGAAGCGTACTGAAGGTTACCCTATTGATGTGTTATTGGGACACCTTGTTGGTAGGATGATTGAGGAAGGGTGCTTTGAGGCACACCTTGCTATTGGGTAGGACTAAAATTAAGGTTACCCTATTGATGCATTATCAAGACACCTTGTTGGTAGGATGACTGGGGAAGGGTGGTTTGTGACACACCTTCCTGCTAGATAGGACTAAGCTGAAGGTTACCCTGTTGATGCGTTATTGGGAAACCTTGTTGGTAGGAAGACTGAGGAAGGGTGCTCTATGGCACACCTTGTTGTTGGGCAAGAATAAACTGAAGGTTACCCTATTGATTTATTATTGGGACACCTTCTTGGTAGGATGACTGGGGAAGGATGCTTTGTGGCACACCTTGCTGTTGGGTAGGACTAAACTGAAGGTTACCCTGTTGATGCGTTATTGGGACACCTTTTTTGTAGGAATACTGAGGAAGGGTGCTTTGTGGCACACCTTGCTGTTGGTATTGCTAGTTAAAAAGGGGGCCACATGGTCCACCTTGTTGGTGGTACTGAATGTTCAAAGGGGGACCTTGTGTCCCACCCTGTTGAAGGTATTGACTATTGGGAGGGGGACCCTATGCTCCACCCTATTGAAGGTATTGAATTTTTTGAGATGGTTCAATGTTTGAGGTATTTTGAGGTATATACTATCTAGGCAAAGGATTGTTGGTTGGTGGTTCATATTTTGATGGTCCTCCTTGATACAGTTGCGCTACTGCTACTTGTTCAACCTGAGTTGGTCTTCTAAATAAGGGGTTCTCTTTGGGTTGACCATCATTTTGTGAGAACATAGGTGGAATTTTTGGCATCTCTAGAGGTTCAGTTATCTATCTTACAATTGAGTTATCTCCTAAGGGAATAAGTTCGGCATCTTTGAGAGCTTCTACATTAAAATCTACTAGTAATTTAGCACCACTTTGTGCTAACTTGAAAAAATAGGAGTTTGGATCCTTTCTCAATAGCCTGTCCATTAGCTTAAGAACCTTGGGGTTGTTGGAATGTTCAAATAGTTCATCCTCATTTATTTCCTCCTCTATGTATATCTCTTCTATAACTACTTTTTTTGGGTCTTGGTTGTTTTGTTCAATTACCTCCTTTTGTTTGTGATTTAGTTCCTCTTCACTAAAGTTATTTCTATACATAGGCCTCTTTTATGGTGTTTCAAGATCATTTGGCCTATAGCCCCAAGGGATACTTTCATCATTGATGGTATTAGTTGGTGGGATGTTGGTGTTGGTTTTGTTTGCTTCAATTTTCTTTCTATGTTGTGACCTCATGGTTGTCATAAACAAGAAAAAAATGGTGCTAGACTTCTAAAGTTTTCAAATCCAATGTTGGTCTAAATAAGAGGGTAGCTTTGGGTATGTGAATTTGGTTTACCTCTCCAGAGAAGTTCAGTATCATGGAAAAGACTTGGGTTTTGGCCGAAAAAGAACATGTACAAATATAGATCATTTATGGAAGCACGTCTATAAAAGTTTGCCACTAGTTTGTTTCTATCTTTGCATAGTGATGTAAGGTGTTTCTTGAGAGCCTTTTATTTAAGATGCCTAAGTTGAGAATAATGACTTATAGTCTTAGCTTTGGGGATCCTAACTCTGTGTGAGATCATGGATGAATAAAAATGTTTATTTCCAAGCAGGGGGTGGTAATATGGGTCTCTCAGCTGCTATGTTTTCTTTCGCTTCTTCTTCATCTAAGACTATGGATGCAGTGAGAAATTGGCATGGTGTTTTTTTTTTCTCAAAAATAAATGTTCTCAAATTGTTGATGATGTCGGTTTGGGCACCTTCAATATGTGTGTTACCTTGATGAAAGATTGGTGTGGCTAACCCTAGTTGTTGAATGGGAGTTGTGGATCTCCAAATGGTCATGAGGTATGTTGTATGGTGGTTTATGGTGTTCAATACCTTATCGTAAGGTCATTCACTACCTATTTCCAAGTGGGAGGTAGTAACATGGGTCTTCCTACTGCTATGTTTTCCTTTTCTTCTTCTTCGTTCAAGATGATGGATGATGTGAGAAATTTATGGGGTGTTTCATTTTCCTTGAAAATGAATGTTCTCAAATTGCTTATGATGTCAGTTTGGACACTTTTAATTTGCATAAGGCTAGGTTGTACAATAGGTACTACAAGGCCTAGTTGTTGAACAAAAGTTGTAGGTCGCCAAATGGTCATAAGGTATGGTGGTATGGGGTGGTTTGTTATGAAACTCAAAAACCCTAAAGTTTGAGTGTTGTTTTGGAATGTACCTACTATTTTGGAAATCAAAATGCTAAAGAACTAGGGTCCATATTCCACTTCTTGATATAGAGGATATGTTGTGGGAAAGATACTTGAACTATCAGTGAGTTCCAAGTAATTGCTGATATCATAAATTTTTTGAGTGGAGGAATGATCCTAATGTTTTGTTGGATTTTGATTTCAAATAAGTAGTATGTAAATAATGAGTGAGATTTTATGACCAATCTGATTTTCCAAGTATCTTGTTCAAGTAATGACCTTATAAGCAATCTAAGTGTTTTAGAAAAAAATATTGTGAGTTGGAATGGAAATTTGTAATCTCTTTGTGTTTGATTCCTTTGTGTTCTTGAGTATGGAAAATGATATGATAGCACTGAACTGACTCACAATCATGGACTTTGTGTGACCTGAATGTTTATAACTTGAGTTGTGAAATCACAACACCCAAGCCATAGTTACCAAAGTGTTTACTTTGATCAATGCAACATGAAAATAAAACCAAAATGTTCAGATACCTTTTAAGGATAAATCCTTTCGAGGAGTGCAAACATAAGGATTTTTTTACAAGTATACACTAACTCAAAGGGTTTTTAGTTTAACTATATGGTTCAATGTTTGTTTTGATGTGTTCTTTTTCTTTAAATCAAACACAGAATTTGATGTCACAATTGTTTTTTTGAATGTAATTGGATAAGTTTAACATTAAAAAACAATTACAACCCTAGTGGACAGAAAATATCCTCTTAGGTGGGCCTGCCTCATGCTCCAAAGAGATGATTTTACATGAAACGTATGGCATAGGCTTGTATTCAGACTTGGAAAGTAACTTCTCGGAAGTAAATTTTGATGCACCACTTTGAGAGAATGTTTTGGATAAATAGGGTGGCTTCTAAAACAATTGGCTCTTAGTCATGTTCTAGGGATATTATTTTTGGGAACCTACGCATGCGGTGTTTTGTTCAATTAAGAACCTTCCATCCCTTTCAGGTTTTAAAAATCACAAGGATACTGAGGAAGAATACATCAGTATAGGACATCCACACTCGACAAGTGATTAAATTTCCTCACACTCACAAAAGATTTATATAGCATTCTAGAACGAAAGTTCTGCTTGGGTCACCTATGAGTTCTCTAGCACGAGATGTGTCTCAATAGGAAGGCCCTCTAAGGAGGTAAAACTTTAAAATAAATTTGAAGCTCAAAAATGTTCTTCACTCACCCAAGATCACCAAAATGGTGTAAGGGGAGAAGAAAAAACACTTCGGCTTGCCAATAAATGCATACATAGAGGATAATTCATTGCAAATTGATTCATTTTAAACACCTCGAGTGGTGTTATCCCCAAGAATATGTGAGTAAAAATAAAATGTTCAGGACATCAATCAATTAAGATAGCAATGGTGTGAAAATAACAAAATCATTTTGTTTATTTTAAGCCTCAAAGTTGAAATGTTTCTAAGAAAATCAGGCCTGGTCATTAATGGTCAACAAATATAAATCGTTTGTGCATCAACAGAGTGAAAAATGTTTGTGCTCTTTTTATGCACCAAATTTAAAGGTTCCTAATTATGAAAACATGAAATGTGTTCATTTTTAGAGCCCAAATTTGAAGTGTTTTATGTTCTTTTTATGACCACCAAAAGAGAATTTCTACTTTTAGAAAGCTTCTAATGGTTTATTTTAACAACACCAAATTAAGTGTGAGAATTGTTTGGTTCAATTTTAAGCACCCAAATGAAAATTCCTAACTTAGAAAGCTTTTGAAAATGTTCATTTTAGATAGCACCAATATCAAAATGTGAGATTTGTTTTGTTCAATTTTAAGCACCAAAATGAATATTCCTAAGTTAGAAAGCTTTGAAAATGTTCATTTTAGATAGCACCAAAATATAAATGTGAAAGTTGTTTTGTTCAATTTTAAGCACCAAAATGAAAAATTCCTAAGTTAGAAAGCTTTGAAAATGTTCATTTTAGATAGCACCAAAATCAAAATGTGAAAGTTGTTTTGTTCAATTTTAAGCACCAAAATGAAAATTCCTAAGTTAATTAAAAATACTTATGGATCTAAAAATAATTTGGACCAATCATCTTCCTTGCATAAAACAAGTCAATGTGTTTCAAATCCTGCATAAAATTTATTAGTTCCTACAAAAAAAAGAAAACATTTAGCAAGTTCATTACAATAGTGTAGGATCCATGCACTTTTTTTCTAGAGAAAATGCTTAGAAAAAATATCAAAAGCTCAAACAAATAAAAAAAGCAAAAGCTCAAAATTTCTGGCAAAAGCTCAAATTTTTCGTATAGTGCAAACTCAAAAAAAAAATTAATAGTGTGGTTTTTTAGCAAAAGTGTTGGTATTTGTGCAAAAGTGCCCTTCCCATGGCAAAGGCCTAGATCTTTTGGAAAAAAGCTTAGAAATTTTTCCAGTCAAAAGCAAGCTTTTGTTGGGAAGTCCGTGAAATGCCTCCAAAAGCTCCTGGAACCCTATAACTTGCAATTTAGCTCAAAAAAGTGTTAGTGAGGAGGACCTAGGTCCCATTGGGTGTGCCAGAATGTGTGAGGGGGGAGGAATCCATCAGGAAAATGATACAAAATCAAGATCAAATGTGAGATTGAAATTAGAAACTAATCTAATTCAAAAACACTTAGTCTATCCTATTCCATCACTCATGAAATAAAAAATTCTAAGCTATTTGAATGAAATGAGATCCTAAGATTAACAAAAAAAATTCAAAAAAGAAGAAGATATTACCATCCCATGTTGGAGTGTATTTGCATGATGTTGGGTTGTCCATATCATTGCAAAGCCTCCATTGCTTGTATGCAAAAGCTTGATGATCGATGCTTGCTCTTTAAGAAATTATGAAGCTCTCTCAATGGTGATCTTGACAACACTTCGTTGCATAAGGTAAGTTGAAATTCTCATCCTCATTTGTGAAGAGAAAGGCTTGTTATATAGAAAAATCATTTTCTAATCGACGGTTGAGATCGCGTTGGAGAATATCCATATCAACAGTCAAAATGAGTTGAGAGGATTGCAAAGTTGATTGCACAATCAGGGTGATTGAAGAATAGATTGGCTATTTAGGGTTTTGATTGCTTAGTTAGCAATTGATTAATTAGTTAGAGCTGAGTTAGGAATTAGATGGTTGAGTTAATAGAAATAGATTGCTTAGTTAGCAATCCATGATTTCCTCAATCAAAAAGTGGGTGAGGAATATTAATTAATTAATTTAATTAATTAACTCCAATTTGATTTTGATTTGGACTTTTTGCTAATTTGAATATTTTGATTTATTCAATTATTCAAATTTTGGAGGGAAATGTGATAATTAAATTAATATGATTAATAATTCAATGAATTTTGAGGAATAAGGTGGATTAGTGACGTAATCAAATAATCAAATTTCATTTGACTAATCAAGACGAAATAAGATAAGATTAGGACTTGATTAAATCAAGGTAATTTATTTAATTAGTCAAAATGATAAAAAGTGAATTAATCAAATAATATTGTATTATTTGATTAATAGTAGAATTAGGGTTTTTCAATACTTTATTAAATAAGCAGTATTTATTCAATTTTTTGAGAATGATGAAATGTGAATTAATCAAATAATGTTCTATTATTCAATTAATAGAAGAAATGAGGGTTTCAGATGCCATTTGATGCCATTCAATGCATTATGAGATGTCATGGGATGATTTCGAGATGATTCAAGATGTTTCAGAGATATTCTGAGTTAATTCAAAGATGTTCTGAGTTGATTCAGAGTCATTTCGAGTCATTTTAGGGTCATTTCAAGACATTCTGAATTGATTCAAAGTTGTTCCGAGTCATTTCGAGGTCATTCTGAGATGTTCCAAATTGATTTAGAGTTGTTCCAAGTCATTTTGGGGTCGTTCTGAGATGTTCTGAATTGATTCAGAGTTGTTTCAAGTCATTTCGGGGTTGTTCTGAGAAGTTCTAAATTGGTTTAGAGTTCTTTTGAGTCATTTTGGGGTCATTCTGAGACGTTTTAAATTGATTCAAAATTGCTCCAAGTCATTTTGGGGTCATTCTAAAATGTTTTGAATTGATTTAGATTTGTTCCAAGTCATTTTAGGGTCATTTCGAGACATTTTGAATTGATTTAGAGTTGTTCTGAGTCATTTCAGGGTCATTTTGAGACGTTTTGAATTGATTTAGAGTTGTTCTGAGCCATTTCAGGGTCATTCCAAGACATTCTGAATTGATTCAAAGTTGTTCTAAGTCATTTTGAGGTCATTCCAAGACATTCTTAATTTGTAATAAGTGTTTAGTCAATTTTATATGTCTACAAATCTAAACCACCACCATATCGAACATCCTCAAATCGAAGAAGATTCAAAACTTTGGGACAATTACTAGAATCAACATTAAAGGAGCTTCTTGTAGCCAAAGTTATAACACTACCGAAAGCAAGAGAATGGGAACCAAGAGTTAAACCTTCGTGGTGGAATGATGCACATTATTGTGACTTTCACAGAAAAAAAGGACATAAAACAAATGATTGCATGCAACTGAAACATTTGGTACAAGATTTGATTGATAGAAAAGAAATATTTGTAGAAGGACTGCAAACAAATTTTGATCATGGAGCATTCAAGAATCCTTTAACAAACTACAAAAAAGGGGAGCCCTCTTCATCAAACACCAAAGGGAAAAATGTGAACTATGTTTATGATTCTACCATTCTCCATATTGAGGTAGTTGAGGATTAAACTAAGGATATCAAAATTAAGGGCCAAAAAGACATTATTGCAGCTTAGAATCAAATTAATGACATCACAATTAAGCATGAATAAAGCATTGTTACAACTAAAATTCATCTTCATGACATCAACACCAAATCACATCAAATTAATGACATCATACCAATAAATTTGATCACAATTTTTTTTGCAACTGATAATTAGATTAATGTCATTAAAATCATTGAGAAACAAGATCATCAACTAGTCAATGCAACCACAAGAGGGTAGACAAATGTAATATTGAAAGGAGCTATATCTAAGACACTTGTTGCCCCTGCAACTCAATACAACATAGTTGATCAATTGCAAAAAATCCTAACTCAAATATCCATATTGGAACTCCTCAAAATTTCACTAGGTCACAAAGAAATTCTAGAACAAGCTCTAGTAGCCACCATAGTACCAAATAATCTAGAAGTTTTCTAATTCCAAGCTATGCTGGGACACTTGACCTCACCCCATTTCCTATCATTTTCTGAAAATTATGATGTATCACTTACCCATCCACACAATGTTGCTCTCCACATTGAGGTTTTAATTCATAAACATCAGGTCAAACATGTTCTAATAGATGGTGGATTTGGCCTAAATATCTGCACTTTAAAACTTATCTGTGCACTTGGATATTTAGAAAATGTGATTTATGATAGAAGAAAAATCACTATAAAATCCTATGATGATGAAGAGAGATCTTCCCAAGGATTAATTGTGCTACCAATTCAAGTGGGACTGGTTGTAAAAGATATAATCTACCAAGTGTTAGACAATTATTTGACATACAATATACTTTTGGGATTCCCTTCGATTAATGAGATGCAAGCAGTGTCGTCAATGTATCATCAATGTTTGAAATTCCCCTTCAATGGACAAGAAATCACCATTTCAGTTGATTCTAACAATCCTCAATATTACAATACACTCAAATCATTCCAAGATAATTTTGTGCACATAACAGGGAAGCCATCACTCCTAGTTCATCAAACAAGGAAGGTCAAATCAGTTCTTTGTCAAATCAACTTGAGGAAAAGGTTCAGTCAAAAGATAAAGGTATAAGTGATTCTACTCCATCAAACAATGAAAGAAAACTCAATTCCTTATAAAAATAGTTTGAAAAGATCCAATTGAAAGACAAAGGCCTAGGTGAATATTCAATTGAGCAATCCTTGTGTCTTTCACAGCTACTATTTTCTCCTAAATCCTATGGACAACCATCTACATCAAGAAAACAACCCTCACAACCAACCACGCTCTTTGATGGTAAGTTTGTAAAAGCAGGCACTTTAGTGGATGAATCTAAAGAAAAGGATGTTTTAAATTGGTTGTATAAATATGAAGAGGAATTACAACCATCCACTTCCAATGTGTTAACTAAACCATATGGTAAAGGGTTTACAATCTTAGAGAAGATGGGATATGATCAAAAAGGTCCTATCGGCAAAAGAAAAGAAGGTATCAAAGAACCAATTCAGATTGTCACAATGAATTGAAAGGAAAAAATAGGGCTAGGGTATAGAGAAGAGTCAAAAGAAGAAACTAGGTAGTAGATTGTTGAGAGAATCCTCCAACTGTGAGATAGTTCTGAAACAAATTCCCTCTCTAAAGAATCTTGTCATGGAAAAGAAATCAATGTGATACAAAGGTATGCACCAACACATATGGAGGGACAAAGATAAAGTTCTAGACCTCTTGAAATTGGATCACAACATATTGATGACTCTAGCGAAGACGATCAGACTTCAAGAGAGATAGATCACTCAGAAGAGAGTAACATCATAGACCTCAAAGTTTCTATTGAAAACTTTGATGACATTGCCATCATGACACTCACCCCTTTTGACCTTAGCCAATCTGACAATTCCTTTCCATTGATACACCCTGAACTGATTGAATGGGACCAAAATGAGCCACTTGATATCCCCATCTTTCCAAATGATGAAGCCATTGTGAACTTCCTATGCTCTGATAATCCTAAAACATGTTCCACCAGTGAATATCATAATGAAGCTTTAGATAAGGGGAGTGCCAAATCTCTCAGTTGCAAAAAAATGAATATAAAAAATAGATCTAATGGTGAAAACCATTTAATGGTAGTATTAGATCAAGAAAAAGTAAAAATAAAGAGGGCATATAACGATGAAAACCTCTTTGAGGCACTGAAAGATGGAAGATTTCACACTCTTCCCGAGCACTATCATGAGAGATCTTCAGTGCTGATTAATCCCACAAAATCCATCAACATTGGTATAGTTGAAACACTGAAGACCTTACATCTAGCAGCATCCATGACAGAGGAAGAAAAACAAGGCTTCAAAAATTTCTTTGAAGAGAGAGAAGTCAACTTTTCTTGGTCTTATGCTGACATGCCAGGCATAGATCTAGATCTTATCATGCACCATTTATCTCTACCACCTAGAGTGAAGCCAGTGAAGAAAAAACTAAGAAAAATGCATCCACACATCTTTTGTCTGGTAGTCATCATTCACCTGATTTATGACTAGTTGAGAATCTCCATAGACTTGCAACTCTGTGATTTTCCACTTGACTATTTCCTTGACGCCAATGATTAATGCTTCATACTCAGTTGTGTTGTTAGTATAAGGAAAAATTAATCTGTAGGACTTTGGAATGTTGTGTCCTTGAGGCGTGACAAATAAGATTCTTGCACCTGACCCCTGTTGCATGTAAGATCCATCAAAATATAACATCCACTATTGTGTTGACACTCTAAGGAAATCTACGTATGGAAATTCAATGATCATTGGATGATCATATTGTAATGGTGCTTCTGCTTGTTGATTCGCTATGGCTTGGGCCTTGATTGCTTTCTTATCCACATATTGGATGTCAAACTCACTCAATATCATTACCCTTTTTGCTAGTCTTCCAATTAGGGAAGCTTTGCTGAGTAGATACTTCAATGGATCAATTTTGGCTATGAATTTGATGGTGTGAGTTAACATGTAATGTCTTACTTGTTGAGTAGCAACTACTACCACCAGAAAATAGTTTTCAATAAATGTGTAGTTGATTTCATAGCCATTCAAGGTTTTGATGATGTAATAAATATCCCTTTCTTTTCTTGTAGAATCTTCCTATGCTAGTAGAGTTCCCAAAGAGACCTCAGTTGTTGCTATGTAAAGTAATAATGGTTTTCCTTCAGTTCGCAGTACCGGTATGGATGGTGACAATAGATAATATTTTATTTGCTTCAAATTTTTCATCCCATTTAAAATAAACATTCTTTTGTAACAAGTGATTGAAAGGATGTGTCTTGTTTTCCAATTGTGAAATGAACCTCTTGATAGATTGGAACTGTCCCTATAAAGATCTGAGTTGGCTGATATTCTTGGGAGGAGGCATCTCCATGATGGCTTTAACTTTCGTAGGATCCACCTCAATGCCTTTAGCTGATACAATATATCCTAGAAGTTTAGCTAATGTCACACCACATACACATTTCTTGGGGTTTAACCACACATTGAGCTTCTCCAACTTAGTGGATATTTTATCTAGGATTTCCAGATGTCCCTCTCTAGTGAATGATTTGGATCTAGGATCATTTTCTTCATTTCAACTTTCACCAATAAGGTGATGTACGAATGCATTTTTCTCATTTTTTGCTTCACTGGCTTTACTCCAGGTGGTAGAGATAAATGATGCATGATAAGATCTGGATCTATGCCTGGCATGTCAATGTAGGACCAAGCAAAGTTGATTTACCTCTCTTCAAAGAACTTGGTAAAACTTGGTTTTTCTTCCTCTGTCATGGATGTTGCTAGATGTAGAGTCTTCACTATTTCAACTATGCCAATGTTGATAGATTATGTGGGTTCAATTAACACTGGAGATCTCTCATGATAGTGTTCAGGAAGAGTGTCAAATCTCCCATATTTCAGTGCCTTAGAAAGGTTTTCACCATTAGATGTGCTCTTTTTTTTTGCTTTCTCTTGATCTAATACTACCACTAACTAGTATTCACCATTATATCTATTCTTTATATCCATTTTTTGTAGCTGAGATATTTGGCACTCCCCTTGTCTAAAACTTCACTATGATATTTGCTAGTGGAGCATGTTTTAGGATTATCAGAGCATAGGAAGTTCACAATGGCATCATTATTTGGAAAGATGGGGATATCAATCAGCTCATTTTGGTCCCAGTCAATTAGTTTGGGGTGTATCAATGGAAAGGGATCATTAGATTGGCTAAGGTAAAAATGGGTAAGTGTCATGATGGAAACATCATCAAAGTGTTCAATAGAAACGTTGAGGTCTATGATTTTACTATCTTCCGAGTGATCTATCTTGCTCAAAGTCTGATCATCTTCGCTAGAGTCATCGATATGTTGTGATCCAAATTCAAAAGGTCTAGAACTTGAGTTTTTTCCTTCCATACATATTGGTGCATACCTTTGTGTCAAATCAATTTCTTTGTCATGAAAAAATTCTTCAGAGAGTGAGTCCCATTCATACTCATTGGAATCCATTTTAGAACTATCTCACAATTGGAGGATTCTTTCAACAATCTACTACTTTGTTTCTTCTTTTGACTCTTCTCTATATCCTAGTCCTATTTTGTCCTTTGGATTGGTTATGATAGGTTGTATTGGTTCAACAATTCCTTCTTTTCTTTTGCCAACAATACCATTTCCTTCATATCCCATCTTTTCTAGGATTGTTTTCCCTTTTCCATATTTCTCTATTTGTACATTTGAAGTTGATGCTTGTGATGTTTCTTCATCTTTGTATAACCAATTCAAAACATCCTTGTCTTCAAATTCATCCACTAGAGTGTTTGATTTTACAAACATACTATCAAAGAGCATGGTTGGTTGTGAGGATTATTGTCTTGATGTGGATGGTTGTCCATATGACTTAGGAGAAGATAACAATTGTGAAAGACATAATGACTGCTCAATTGAATATCCCCCCAAGCCTTTGTCTTTTAACTAGATATTTTTCTTGAATTGTTTTGATAAGGAATTTAGTTGACTTTCATGATTTGATGGAGTAGAATCACCAACACCTTTGTGTTTTGGTTGAACCTTTTCCTCAAGCTAGTTTGACAAAGAATTTGATTGAATTTTGTTACATGATGGAGTAGACTCATTGATACCCTTATCTTTTGACTGGTCCTTTTTCTCAACCCACTTCGACAAGGAATTTAGTTTCCTTTCATTGTTGGATGAACTAGGAGTGGGAGCTTCCCTATTATGTGGCACAAAAGTATCTTGGACTGATTTGAGTGTGTTGCAATATTGAGTATTTTTGGAATTAGCTAAAATGGTAATCTCTTGTCCATTGAAAGGAAATTTCAAACATTGGTGATATGTCGACGACGCTACTTGCATCTCATGAATCCAAGGACATCCCAAGAGTTGAAGAAAGTTGAATTGAAGAAACTACTAGATGTAGGATTTATCCATCCTATTGATTATGCTAAATGGATCTCCAACATTGTACCATTTTCAAAACTAGATAACAATATCAAGATATGTACGAATTTCAAAGATCTTAATAGGGCTTGTCTAAAAGATGACTTTCCTTTGTCTAAAATTGAACTTATTGTGGATTTAACAACAATTCATGCAATGCTATCACTCATGGATGGATTTTTAGGTCACAATTAGATAAAAATAGCACCAAAAGATCAAGAGAAAACTACTTTCACATGTCCATGGGGTACTTTCTATTGGAACATCATGCCTTTTGGGTTGAAGAATGTTGGGGCTACTTATCAACTTGCAATTACCACTATCTTTCATGACATGTTGCACACCTTTATGGAGGATTATGTAGATTATTTTCTATCCAAATCATTCACTAGAGAGGGACATCTAGAAATCCTAGATAAACTCTTCACCAAGTTGGAGAAGTTCAATGTGCGGTTAAACCCCAAGAAATGTGTATTTGGTGTGACATCAGCTAAACTTTTAGGATATATTGTATCAACTAAAGGAATTGAGGTGGATCCTGCAAACGTCAAAGCTATCATGGAGATGCCTCCTCCCAAGAATATCAACCAACTCAGATGTTTATAGGGACGATTCCAATCTATCAGGAGGTTCATCACACAATTGGTAGACAAGACTCATCCTTTCAATTACTTGTTACAGAAGAATATTTCTTTCAAATGGGATGAAAAATGTGAAGCAACTTTTAATCAACTGAAATAGTATCTGATGTCACCACCCATATTGGTACCACCAACTGAAGGAAAACCATTATTACTTTACATAGCAACAACTGAGGTCTCTTTGGGCACTCTACTAGCATAGGAAGATTTTGTAGGAAAAGAAAGGGTTATTTATTACATTAGCAGGACCTTGAATGGCTATGAAATCAACTACACATGTATTGAAAAAGCTTGTCTGGTGGTAGTATTTTCTACTCAAAAACTAAGACACTACATGTTAACCCACACCATCAAACTCATAGAAAAAATTGATCCATTGAAGTATTTACTCAGCAAAGCTTCCCTGACGAGAAGACTAGCCAAGTGGGTAATGATATTGAGCGAGTTTGATATTCAATATGTGGACATGAAAACAATAAAGGGCCAAGCAATAGCCAACCAGCTAGCTAAAGCACCACTACAAGATGATCATCCTATGAGCATTGAGTTTCTAGACAAAGATATCCTTACAACGTCAACACAACAATGGATTTTATATTTTGATGGATCTTACACGCAACATGGATCAGGTGTAGGAATCATATTTTTCATGCCACAAAGACACACCATTCCAAAGTCCTCTAGGTTAATGTTTCCTTTTACTAACAACATAGTTGAGTATGAAACATTGATCATTGGTATCAAGATAGTTGTGGAGTGGAAAATCATAGAGTTACATGTCTATGGATCAATTCTCAATTTATCATAAATCAGGTTAATGATGACTACTAAACAAAAGATGAAAAATTGATGCCATACAAAAGAATGGTGGATGATTTCAAGAAGTACATTTTGGAGATCAAATTTGAGCAGATTCCAAGAGGGGATGACAAAGCTGCTAATGCTATGGATACCATTGCCTCTCTCCTAAAAATACTTGAAAAATGAGCTCATTATGAGTTCATGGTACAACAATTGTTTAACCCCACCTATGATAACCCTGAATCCAAACTCATATACTATCTAGTCAAGGTTGAAGCTTCTATCTATGGGAAAATCTACACCTATCTAAGAGATAATACCCTACCACCAGATCTATCCCGAAACTAGAAATGAAACTTTATTCGACAAGAAGCTCAACATACCTTGATAGCCAATGTACTTTACTGATGAGGTATTATTGGTACTCTCCTTCAGTTTCTTGAACGTAATGAAGCTAAAATTACTTTACACGAGGTTCATGAAGGTATCTGTGGAACTCATTCAAGTGAGCTAACTCTCACTAAAAAAACTCATACGCTTGGGGTATTATTGGCTGAATATGGAGGAGTCTTTTTAAATTTTCAAGAAGTGCCAGAAATGTCAAATCCATGGAAACCTGATACATGCACCAACACAAGAGCTATAACCGTTTGCATCAACATGGCCCTTCTGTTAGTGGGGACTAGATCTTGTAGGTAAAATTCATCCATTTCATCAAATGGAAACAAATTCATCATCATAGCCATGAAGTATTTTAAAAAGTGGATTGAAGTTGTTCCCCTAACCACAATCATAGGAAAACAAATTTCCTCTTTTATACTAAATTGCATCATCTGTCGATATGACATTCCTCAGTCCATTGTCACTAACAATGGTATACCTTTCAAGAATCAGGATATCCAAGAGCTTTGTGAAATGTTTCATATCCAACATCATTTTCTACACCTTACTATCCTTAGGGAAATGGCCAAGCAGAGGCCTCAAACAAAACCATTTTGAAAATATTAAAGAAAACCATCAATTGATGTTGGACGTGATTGGCACATTCAACTAAACCCTGTTCTATGGGCCTACCAAACTAGAATTTGCACCCCAATAGGAGCCACACCATACGCTCTTGTATATGGATGAGAGGCCATTCTACCTATTGAGGTTGAGCTACCATCACTCTATGTGTCACTAAAGGGGATCATTTTAGATGAAGATTATCGAGTGTCTAGGGTACAAGAGTTAGAACTGTCAGATGAACTTCATCAGTAAGCTATGGATCACTCAAAAGCCTAACAAAAAAGGATGTCACAAAGTTATAATCACTGAGTAAAACCAATAACATTTTAGGTCGGTGACTTGGTCTTGAAAGAGAATCCACAAAATCAACAAGATCGAGAGAAGGGGAAATTTGAACCAAATTGGCTAGGTCCCTTTGTTATCATATTAGTCTTCGGATTCAGAGTGTATCAACTATCTACACCTGAAGGAGATTTTTTTGATGTGACCATCAATATCTTTCATCTCAAGAAGTTATATAACTAGTTCATCCAGTGCACGTTAAAAGTCCTAAAAAAATACAAAAAAAATAGAAAATGTTCTAAAAAGCTTTTTACCTTGATGAAAACCTGGAAAATAGGCATCTTGGTGACAACAAAAAAAAAGAAAAAATACAATTTTTTTTTTGAAAATACAAAAAAAGTGAAAAAAAATCATAAAAATCTTAAAAAGTGCAATAAAAACAAGTAGTGAAAACCTGGCAAGAGGTGCTATTTGTGATAAATTAGCTTTTCCATCTATTTAAGCACATTGTTTTGACCGTTTTCTTTCGTTATCATCTTCCCTATCATCGCAGAACCTCATGTACATATCTTGGCATGATGGTCGTGTCTCACCCTGGACTGGGGGAAAAATCTTGAACTCACTAGGGGCAATAAACTTTGAGTTTAAACCAAAAGACAAACAACAGTATGACAACACAACAAACACAACGATCATAGTGCAACTTAACATTGAACATCAATCATAAAACTTTACATATCAACCATCCAAATCAAACAACTAAAATCAATCAATCAAAGCAAATTTAAATGGATGGTGTTCTTCTGAATCATGGCTTTATCATGTTAGCATGAATGTTCAACCGTTGTACTTTGATTTTTATTATTCCTTCTCTAGAGTACCTCGATGATGTCCTAAACTAGAGGAGATGGGAAGGAGAATGATATTTTCTTTGTCTGTTTTTTGTGAGTTGATCATTACTACTGTGAAAATTTTCACGAGACGTGCTCTACAAAGTATCATTGATGACATTCTAAATTTTCATAGGAAAATAATTAACTCTTCTTTGTTTACATGAGGAATGCTCAGGTCATCTCGGTTTAATTATACCTAGATGCTTTTGTTAACTTGCAGTATCAAAAATCATGGAAGTAGTACTCAGGTCATCATGGTATAATTATACCATCGATGTTTGTGCTTACTTTCAACATTTTAAAGCCTCAATGATGATAAAATCATGATAAATCAGCTATTACAATGACACCATTTGCATATTTAGATCTTCATGGTTAGATTAGATTGCATCCATATTAGTTTCACATCTGTATTTATAGATTTTCTAAGGATAGCATAATTTTTAAAATGATGTTACCTCTATCATTAATGGATTGAGTACATTTGACATTAACAAAAACATATCATTCTCACATAGTTGCATAATCATTTGCATAACATACATACATTAGAAATATTATTATAACATTCATCCATCCATGCATTACATCATCATATTTGCATTAGAAAACAAAAAAAAGAAGTGCATTGCATCTCACTTGCATAATCAAGTTCATAAGGGGCATCAAATTTTATTTGCATCCATCTCATAGCATAAAGCATCATGCATAAGAACATATAGAATCATCATCATATCACCATTGCATCCATACATAATCATGTCACAATCACATAAGCATCATATAAACACCATATAAACATCATAACATAGAAATCAAATGCATTCATCATAGGCATCCATCATAAATGTACACAAACACATATAGATCACTAATCATTGCTGTGCATCTCATATAAATCTCAAAATAATAATGTCAAGTGTACAATAATGTCCAAATATGTAGAGAGGTGTAACATCAAAAATGGAAGAAACCATAATGTCTCAACTAAATTAGTGTACAAATCATGTCTCAAGTACATCATGAGTGATCATAACAAGGGCTATGTGTTGCTACCCCTAGATGGTGCTGACCTTGTACCTCCTGCTACACCTAATGGCCTTGCCACTAGATCTTTGCACAACATCTTGGTGGCACCCTTGTTGGTAGTGCTGATATGAGTATGGGAACTAGTAGATTGAGCATAGCTGACTCGATGCTTTGGAGGTACTACCTCATGATATCACCCTCTGTAGTACTTAGCTTCCTTGGCAGAGCATCATACCTCTTTGAGGTAATCTATTATAGAGGTACCCTTGGCCACTCTATGAAATCACTCAGCCATGCCCTATGCCTACTCACACTGCTATCTCAAGCTATCTCTCTCTGTGATAAGGGTGGAAATTTGTGCCTGTGTCTGCATCTAACCCTATATCTAAGCTAGCTGACTCTATAAGCCCTATACCTATGGCTGCAAAGAAGCTATCTGAGCCTACTGATGTTGAGAGGGCAACTGAATCTACACATGTTGTTGTGCTGCAACCACCAACAATCACCTCTTTTGAGGCACTCTAAAGTATCACACATCTAGCACTGGCCCACCATCACCCTCATCTCCATCACCACCATCTCCACCATCACCTCCACCATCTCTGCCACCCCCATCACCACCATCTCCATCCCCATCTCCATCATCATTGCTTGCTCCCTCCTCCTCCTCATCACCTCCTCCACCCCTCCTCCATCTCAGTGTTGGCTCATCATCTAAGAATGGTGTTGGTTCATCTAGACGAGATATCCTCGGGAATGGATGTGAAAAGAAGTAATAGGCATACTCTTATTACATTTCAGCCTCTATAATCTTAGCATGATACTCCCATATCACTACCTATAATCCTTGGTACTCCTCAACTACTGCATCATATGACAAAGTTGGTTCCCACTTTGGAATATCCTATCATCGATGTGCATAAAGAGCTACTTCTTGGGGCATACCATGTACCCACTCATACTGTCATAGCACCCTCCCAAGTAGGAATCTCTCTATAACAAATGGGGTCCTCCCAATAAAATATCTGGTAGTGCATACATAGGGTATCTCTTTGTATCATCCTCTATCCACTACTCACAGTCTAGATATGGCCTCCATGTAATAGTATCAAGATCATCCAGTAAAATCCTCCAGTACTCTATTTTTCCTAGCTTATGCTGGACAACTAGGCCCGTGTATCCATGAACATATGGCCTCCTTGCTCAGCGTTGCTCTCTTCCACTAGATAGGTGACATTTATGTGCTCCCACGCCCATATTTGTAGCAATGTAACTCTAGCTAACAAACTAGTTCCTTTGAGATAGACCACCTGATGTAGATCATGGTATAGATGTACAAGCATGTAAGATCCCCACACATATTGTGTCCTCTATTTAATCATGCTCTCCAAAATCGAACCCCATCCAACTGAGAGTCCCTCTGACTTGCAATTTGGACATAGGAAACCTTCGATAAATCCAGCAAGCACACATGGAAATGTTGTGTATGCATCAACCATATCTCGCCATGGGATCTCATAACCACAAATTTTCTCATCCTCAAAAACTCTTCGAAGTGCATCAATCCCTCCCTGCTTAGTTGAATCATACACAACTAGCTTGCCAACAATAGGAATCCTCAAAATCTAATATACATGCTCGGGTGTCACGGTCATCTCACCAATAGGTAAGTTGAAGGTGTTGTGGTTGCTATGCCACCTCTTTGCTAAAGTGGTCAAAATTCCTCTATTAATTCTATGCTGGGGCATATCAATCAGCAAATTCAATACACATCGTCTGATCACATCAAGATCAATCTGCATTGGATGGGATATCAAATCCCAAGTCCTCGGGAAGCACTCCCAAATCTGTAGTACTGACGAAGGCTCCTATCATCATAACATATCACAAACTAGAAAATAAATTAATCATCATCAATCAACCTATCAATCTAATCATCTCTGATGAGACTTTGGTCAAATCTAATGAGCATTTATCATTGAACCTCACCTATCTTGAGGTCAGTCATCATCAATCTATCATTGATCCTCACCTATCATGAGGTCAATCATCATCATTTTATCATTGATTCTCACCTATCATGAGATCAATCATCATCTAATCTATCAACAACATCAAACATCATCAAATCAAAAGCTGATGTGATAAAAAATCATTGAAATCAAGGAGTCTAATCTAAAATCAATCAATCTAGTCTAGATGTGCTAAAACAATGTCTCAAAGCACTAAAAACATGGATGCGTTGCACCATTATAGGGTTTTAATGCACTAAATTACCATATGTGCCATTAAACTACATCAATGCACTATTAAATCACATCAATGTGTTAAAATTCTAACCTAAAGCACTGAAAAAGATCACCTATGCACTAAAAAACCAGTTGCACTACTACATTCATTCAATGTGCTAAATTTATTCCTAGATGCACTAAAAATTTGCATGGATTCGCTAAAAATCAAACCCTATGCCCTAAAAGGCTCTATGTGCTAGAACAGTAACCCAATGTGCTACATCGAGTACCCTATGCACTAAAAAATTCAAATCCTCATTTCAAACATGAAAAAAGAGGGAAAAACGAGATTCAAAATCACAAGGAGGTTTTTCAGGGTACGTACCGGAGGTCCATATGCGGTCGGGCGGTTGTGACATTGCACATGCTCAAATCGATGGGTCTGGATCAAAATCACAATCTTGCTCAACTTGCACTAGGTTGCTTAATCATTCCAAATTTTCAAATTTCCAATGGACAAATGAGGATAAATTACATTCTTTCTACCTTTTAAGGGGGTGATTAAGTGGGATTTTTAATGGGATTGATTTATTTTATTTTTCAAATGGGCTTAATTAATCAATTCATCACCTGATAGGTTCAACATCATTTTTCAGGAGATAAATCATCTCTACATCATAAAATTTGAAAACCATCATCAAATCATTGGAAAATCATAAGAAAATTTTAAAAATTCAAAAAATTCTACAAATTTATCAATTTATCTCCCGAGGGGGGATATATCTGTCATCATTCGAAAATCAGTTTCTAAGGAATATCAAATTTTTCTTTGAAGCAATGTGTAAACACATCACTTAAAAGAGGGGAAAAATGTATACACCTAAAATCAGTCAGGATACTTAATTAATTAAATACAAGGTATTTAATTAATAAACCTCTTATTTTGTCTACTTATAAATAAATTCTCAATTTATTTATATAGTTTGCATTTTCTAATTCTTCTTATCTTAATTCATATTCCTCTAATTTTAATTAAATAAACAAATTCCAATAGTTTGTTTTATTTAATTAATATCTTCTTACTAAATTTGAATAATTCCAAATTTGAATTTACTCACATGTCTCCAACTTTTCTTCTTGCCACCTCATCAAGTGTCTCATGAATTTAAATATCCTTAATTTTTAAATGGGCTTTATCTTCAACAACTTTTGAAACAATCTTGGACACTTGGCTCTTCCATTTCATTTATTCTCTCTAACACTTGGCAAAGTGCTCTTTTAAAGGGAACCATCTCCATGATTCTCTCTAACTTCTTCATCCTCCACCCTCAATCTCTCCAGCTGAAATCTTGATCGTTGGTTGCTGCCACATCATTTTATGCCTTGGAAATCTTATAAATACAACATCATTCTCCAGCATTTCATATCCCATCTTTGAGCAAACTTAATCTTTAAAATTTTCATGAGAGAATTTGGTGTTTGAGAGCATTAGAGCATTTGAGCATTTATCATTTAGCATTGTAGAATCATATTAATTTAGAATCATGGCTTAGATATTAGTTGCATTTCCATTATCACATTACCATTATCAATGAGCCAATTGATTTAATGAATCCTTGAAGATAGGAAACAATGGAACAATTTTAGGGAATTTGTTGTGTTTCAATCTGATTAGTTTTGTGATTCAATTTCTCTAATATAATATGTTTCATTGATTGTGTGGTTTTATTACTCATTATTTACTTTACAAGCCCATTTAAAAATTAAGGATATTTAAATTCATGAGACACTTGATGAGGTGGCAAGAAGAAAAGTTGGAGACATGTGACTAAATTCAAATTTGGAATTATTCAAATTTAGTGAGAAGATATTAATTAAATAAAACAAACTATTGGAATTTGTTTATTTAATTAAGATTCTAGAGGAATATGAATTAAGATAAGAAGAATTAGAAAGTGTGAACTATATAAATAAATTTATAATTTATTTATAACTAGAAAAAATAAGAGGTTTATTAATTAAATACTTTTTATTTAATTAATTAATTGTCCTAACCTATTTTAGGTATATACATTTTGCCTCTCTTCGAAGTGACGTGTTTACACATTGCTTCAAAGAAAAAATTGTTGGTGATGCTGACAAAAAAAAAATCGATATGCCCCAGACACTCATTTTTGAATGATGATGGATATATACCCCCTCGGGAGATAAATTGATTAATTTTGATTTTTTTGAATTTTTTGATTTTTTTATGATTTTGGGAGGATTTGATGATGATTTTCAAATTTTATATGATGTAGGAATGATTTATCTTCCAAAAAATGATGTTGAACTTGCTAGGTGATGAATTGATTAATTAAGCCCCTTTGAAAAATAATATAAATCAACCCCATTAAAAACCCCACTTAATCACCCCCTTAAAAGGTAAAAAGAATGTAATTTATCCTCATTTGTGCATTTGCAATTTAAAAATTTGGAGTGATTGAGCAAGATGGTGATTCTAATTTAGACCCACCAATTCGAGTGTGTATGACATCATAACCACCCCGACTGTGTATGGACCTCTGCTATGTACCCCGAAAAACCCCCCTCGTGAATTTTGAATGACATTTTTCCCACTTTTTTTCATGTTTAAGTTTTGTCTTTTTGTGTTTTGGTGCATAGGGTACTCGATGTAGCACATCAGGTTACTGTTCTAGCACATATAGCCTTTTAGTGCATAGGGTTTGATTTTTAGTGCATCCATGAAAAGTTATAATACATCTAGGCATAAATTTAATGCATTAGATGAATGTAGTAGCACAACTGGTTTTGTAGCACATAGGTGATCTTTTTCAGCGCATTAGGTCAGAATTTTAGCACATAGATCAGTTTAGCACATTGATGTGATTTAACAACACATTGATGAAATTTAATGGCGCATATGGTAATTTAGCACATTGAAACCTTGTAATGGTGCTTTGATGGAATTCTCTGGTGTATCCATGTTTTTAGTGCTTTGAGACACTATTTTAGCACATCTAGATTAGATTGATAGATTTTAGATTAGAATCCTTGATTTTGATGATTTTTTATCATGCCAGCTTTTGATTTGATGATGTTTGATCATGTTAATAGACTAAATGATGATTGATCTTATGATATGTGATATTCAATGATATGATGATGATGATTGAACTCATGATAGGTGAGGATCAATGATAGATTTATGATGATTGACCTCATGATAGGTGAGAATCAATGATAGATTGTTGATGATTGACCTCATGATAGGTGAGGATCAATGATAGATTGATGATGATTGGCATCATGATAGGTGAGGATCAATGATAGATTGATGATGATTGACCTCATGATAGGCGAGGTTCAATGATAAATGCTCACTAGATTTGATCAAAGTCTCATCAGAGCTGATTAGATTGATAGGTTGATTGATGTTGATTGATTAATTTGTTGATTTGCGATATGTTATGATGATAAGATTCATCAACAGACTTACAAATTCGAGAGTGTTTCCTGAGGACTTGGGATTTGATACCCCATCTGGTGTAGGCTGATCTTGATCTAATCAGATGATGTGGATTGACCTCATTGATTGATATGCCCAAACATAGGATTAATAGGGGACTTCTGACTACTTTGGAAGAGAGGTGGCACAATGACCACAACACCTTCCACTTACCTACTGGTGAGATCACAGTAACACCAGAGGATGCATATTATATCTTGAGGATTCCAGTCATCGAGCTGGTTGTGTATGATTCAACTAAGGAAGGAGGGACTGATGCACTTTAGAGAGTTTTTGAGGATGAACAGATTTGTAGTTATGAGATCCCATGGTGGGATATGGTTTATGCATACACAACATTTCCATGTGTGCTTGCAAGGATCGAGAAATGATCTCTGGGAGGAAGACCATGAATGAATGTGATCAGATGGAGTGGGAATGAGATAGAAACCTAAAACTATTGTGCATGGAAAATCATTTTAAGATGTATTTCAAGAATTTTCCATGCATTATAAATTATCAACCTTCTCTAGCTAAACTACAGTGCATGGAAAATTAGTTTAAGAAAAGAAGTGCTTCAAGAATTTTCCATGCACTGACAATTCCTGATCTTTTCCTGACATATTTTGAAGATAGTAAGAATCTTCAACTCCTTTTCCAGTGATAAAAAAGGGTCATATCCATAGAGCTTCAAATTTTCCATGCTTCCCTTTATCTTGAAACCTTGCATTCCATAATAAGATCATATAATTCTCTTCAAACTTTCCGTCCTTTTCCCTTTTGTCAAATAAATATTTCATTTGTGATTGCATCTTTTTGTTTTTCTCATGGGCCAAACTTCTGATTTCATCTAGTTCTGCCAACTGTTATATTATGTCCTCCATAGGTTCAGGGATGTCTAGGTCTTCTTGAACTATGAATTTGTATGTAGGCAAAATATTTTGCATAGGAATTTTGGCTTGTGCCCCATAAACTAGTTCAAAGGGTGATTTACTAGTTGACTTCTTCATAGTGATTCTATCTGCCCATGCTACCATCCTTAATTTAGAATCCCATGCCTTTTTGTTTTTTTCCGACATCCTCTTGGTGATTTTCAGGATATTTTTGTTACTTGATTCAGCCTACCCATTCGCTTGTGGATGATAAGGTGAGGCATATGAAATTGTAATTCCATATGTTTCATAGAACTTTCTAAACTCTTCTGATCTAAAACACATACCATTATCTATAATTATCCATATTGGTGTCCCAAACCTTGTAAATGATATTGTCCATCAAAAAATTGGTTACAACTTTGCTAGTGGCCTGCTTAGTTGGGATGGATTCCACCCATTTTGTGAAGTAATTAGTCGCAACTAATATCCATTTTCATCCTCCACTAGATTTTTCTGGTATCTCCCCAATAAAGTCAATCCCCCACTAATGAAAGGGAGCTTCAACATGCATTGGTCTAAGTGGTAATGCTACTTGATATTTTATTTTTCCAGAGAACTTCTAGCAGGCTTCACATTTCCTTACATAGGTGAAAGAGCCATTAAAAACCCTAGGCCAGTAATACCCATCCCTCAAGATCTTATGGGCAGTGGTTTTGGCTAAAAAGTGTCCCCCATAGACTCCTTCATGTATCTCACTTAATACATGTTTTGCTTGAGATTCATCCAGGCATAACAACAGTACTCCATCTCTATTTTTCAAATATAAGTCACTATCCATGAAAACATATTTAGAGGCATGTAACTTCAAGGTTCTCTTTTGATTTTCATTCAGGTGTCTGGGGCATTTATGGTTCTTCAAGTAATACAATATGTCAATGTACCATGTAGTGTTCTCTATGCTGGCAATCATGGATTTCTCCTCCCTTATGTTGCAGATTTGAGATGCTTCAATATTCGACTCATCCATTAGCTTGGCTAGGCCTTACCCTCTTACAAAATTAGTGATTTTAATCTCAATATCAAACTCTTGAATTCTATTGATCCACCTGCACCTTCTCCCTATGACTTCTATTTGTACAAACACATCCTTGACTGAGCATTAGTGACATATGAAATTATTTTGGCTCCTATCAGATATGGACTAAAATCCTTTATAGCTTTGAAAAGTGCATATTCTTGCTTCTCTATGATATCATACTTTAATTAAACTCCTTGGAGAGACTTACTAAAGATTGATATAGGTTGCTCATATCCATCATCATTCTTTTGTAACATTACAACTACAATGATATGGTATGAGGCAAATGAAAAGATTTGAAAAGGCTAACTAAATCAGGGGATTTTAATATTGGGGCTTCTTTGATTGCCCTTTTTATAGATACAAATCCATCGAGTTATTCTACAATCCAGTCAATTTTGGCCCCTTTCTTCAACATTTTTGAGATAGGTTTGACAATTTCAGCAAAGTTTGCTATGAACCTTCTTACAAAGTTTATTTTTCCAAAGAAATATTGAATGGCCTTAATGGTCTTGGGAATAGGGATATTATCTATAGCCTCTACCCTCTCTAGATCAATTCTAACTCCTTCCTTGGACACTATGTGCCCCAATAAATTTCTCTCTATTACAACAAAATTACATTTTTTAGGGTTTAGGGAAATTCCATACTCTAGTGATTTGAGGAAGATCTTCTCAAGGTGTGCAACATTGTCCTCTACTTTCTTGGAATATGCAGTGAGATCATCTTGGTATACCACCATTATCATGTTGATTAGATCAACAAAAGAAACATTCATAGCTCATTGGAATGTGGCACCAACATTTGTTAGCCCAAATGGCATCCTTACATACACATATGTGCCCTAAGGGGTGGTAAATGCAAACTTATATTATTTTGATTCCTTCACCTTCACTTGGTTATACCCTGAAAATCCATACATCATGGACAATAGTTCACAACCTATCACCCTCTACAACATGGCCTTCAAATTCGGGAATGGGTAATTATCTTTAAGGGAAGAGACATTCAAATTTCTAAAGTCTACACATAACCTTATGTCTCCATTCTTCTTTCTGACAAGCACCAAAATAGAGACCCAAGTGGAATGCCTGACAGGTTTGATGATACCTCCCTCCCTGAGCTTTGTAAGTTCCTCATGCATCTTGGGCTCTAAGGTCAAGTTTATTAGTCTCTATTTTTGTCTAAAGGGTTTTTCATTAGGTTTAAGTGGAATTTCATGTTGGAACAAATATTCTATGTATGCCTTAATATCATCATAAGACCATGTGAAGACATGCTTATACTTCCTTAATATTGTAATCAACATCTTCCTAATTGTGGGGCTTATCTTTTTCCCAATGTATACTCTCTTTGGTGCCAATTTAGTGCCTAGGTTGATTTCTTCAATGTCTTCCCTTCCTACTGTATTTGTTTCATAATTGCTCGATCATTCCCATCAAACACCATTTCCAGTTCCACTACTACTTTAGGAATCTTGTTTTTCTTGAGCTGCATAACTTCCTGACCAAATATAGTTTGTTTACCATCTACTTCTTCCATGAATGCATTAAAATCAATCTCTTGGGCCTCGTACCAATCAATGCAATGTAAGAACTTGATCAGATCAGTGTCATCATTAAAAACTTGCCAATTGTAGATGTTATCAGGGATTGCTAGCCTGGTCTTAAGTTCAACTTGTGAAATTCCTGGTAAGGTGACATCATCCCTTTTCAAAGCTACATTCGCCAAGAAATCAGCCATTAGGTTCTTAGATCTATCTATCCACTCAATGGAGAAAGTGTCAAATAGATCAATATTGTCCCATAAAACATTTCTATATTGCTTCATTCTTTTGTTCTTCATGGAATATTTTGATCTCACTTGTGAAACAACTAATTCAGAATCCCCAAGGATAGTTAATAATTTAATCCCATGTTTAGTAGCCATGTTTAAACCTATCAGTAGGGCTTCATACTTTGCTATATTATTTGTGCACTCAAATGTTAGCAGAAATGAATACTTGAATGTTGTGCCTTTAGGTGAAATGAAGACAATTCCTGCTCCATTCCCTTCTCTACTACAGGCTCCATCAAAGTACATTTTCCATATGCCATGTTCATTCTTGGATACATCCCTAGTAATTGGATATGTGTTTAATAATTTGAGGTTTGAGTGTTCAATTCTAAAACTCCCTAAGTCCACATCAAAAAAGCAATTCATTTGATTGGGATCAAAGAGTTCAATGACATGTTTAGACCTAGGCTCCCTATATAATTTGACTTCCTTCCCATTCATAGGAATCGTGGAATAGGAAAAGTCTAACTAAACATTCCCACCAACTTTTGTTGTCCATTTCCTTGATAGTAACATCCCATAGTAAGGGGGAGTATCTACCACAGTAATGTCTATCCGATATGTTGCCTCTAGATATGATGCTAGTTTCAGATCTACATCCCATATCACTCCTACTATAGGGACTGATCTATTATCCATGGCATAACATTTCCCAGATGTAGTATTCACACATAAACCCAGCTCTTTCATGACAGCCAAGGACATGATGTTGATTGCTGCCCCTGAGTCAATCATACAATTCTTCATCAACTTGTTGATGACCAATGTAGTGTAAAATGGATCTACTTGGGAAGGATTCTTTGTGATTGTATCTCCCAAATATACTTCTAGTGCATTTGTAATTTCCCTTTCCACAACATCTACTTCTTTCTTCTAATCCTTCTATTTCTGGGATGTGTTGGTGATTATTCTAAGGATTGTATCTTTGAATTCCTCAATCTTCATCAACTCCATTAAAGGGGCTATCATTTTTGTTTGAGCCAATGCTTGGGATGTGTAAAATGAAGGGGAAATGATACCTTGTTCACTCTTCTTATTTTTAGTAATTCTCTTCCCTTCATTATGGACTTTGCCATCTTTTAGTGTCTTCTCAAGTTCAATGTCCGTAGTCTCCTTTTGAACATCTTTTTGAGGTTTCTTTACTTCACCCTTCTTTTGATTAGATGGGACATTCTCCTTGTTCTTATGTTCTTTGATGAACATGATCCTTGGTGTCCCTCAATCTCCATGGTGGCACTCTCAAATTTTGCAAATTTGAAGTGCCCCTATTGGAAATTTTGCCTCTGCACACTTAGAAATGCACTTAAATTTTTTTCCTAAGTGACCTACTTTGGAGGGTCATAATTTGGCGCCTATTGATTTTCATGTAAAACCCCTTTGTGAAATCACTAATATGACATATTTTAATGTGAATGTCAATCTTTAGCTTCCCATGATGAGTTTTGTCAGGGTTTTGAAAGGCGAAGCTGAAGGGTTTTTGTACTATTTTGTTGTTTGCAAATTTTCAGTCCTACAAAGTAGCTTCTTGTTAGAGCTTGCATTTCAGAATTGGATGATTTTCATGTAAAATGGATTGTTGCTCTATTTTCTATATACATAAATTTACTCCCTGGTCTGGTTTTAGAGCCTCTTGATTTGATTTGTTTATTTTACTAGGCCAAAAGCAAATGCAAATTTGTTCAGTTTTGCACCTGCATTTTCTGAAACTTTGTAGGGAATTCAACTTCGACCTTCAATATATTTTGATGAATGATGATTCAAGGAAGACCATCTTGCACATGTTTTTACTGCATCTAAATGAGCCTATGTTTCCAGTGGTAGCCTTTCAGAAGCTAATTTGATATTTTTTCGAGGAGGTGACTTGGTGAGTTTTAATTGACTTTGGACATGTACATTTGTAGAAAATTCTAACTGGGTAACTTTGCAATTGAATAAATTTCAACTCGAGACATGTTTTTTTGAGCCATCTATTTCATTCCATTCTTGGATCAAATTTCTAAATGCTTGTAAGTTTCTATGGCTCTAGGAGGTCATTTGTCTAGTTTCCCAGGTGATTTTAGAGCCCACCTAGCTTGATTGGCTCACTGTGAGAAAAGGTCAGAAAGCAAGTTTTAGTGACAACCCACTTCAAGTTTCTCATGCCAAAGCATTCAGGAGCATTTTCAGGACAATTCAAGGATAACGTGTTTCAATACAATTTTTTTTTAGCTAGGCCTACATGGGGACATGACATGCTTTACACGGTTTTGAGCTTGTAAGAGCATTCATACATTATTGTGGGAATATTAAGAGTCGGGATTGTAAGAATTCATGTTGAAATACAATCTCTTGAGGACAGAAGTATAAACTCATGGGTAACCATGTCATAAAGAGGATAGTCAAAATGGAGTAAGGGCTTTGAAAGGAGCAATTTGTTCAAGCAAAGGATAAGTGGAGTTCTGTGGGATATATCAATACTATATACCCTAGTAAATGTACATGCAAGTATGGAAGCATATACATGATACAAAATATTTGATTCAATGCCTCAATGGAATATCAAATTCACTAGTTTTCATTAGAAAGGAATATTTTTGACAGAAAGGAGTTGAATAAGAGCAATTTGAGACATGGAAATTATCCCAGTGATTCAATTCATGGGGATAACATTCAATATTTATTGTGCCTTCTCTTAATGGAATAAATGTTGCTTCTATTTCACCTACATCATTTGTTGATTGATTGAACTCCAAAATAGCATCTATGTGAAACAAACAAATTACTTTGTGCAAAGTAAATCAGAGGGGAAAATTTTACAAAAAGAATATGCGAATGAAATGGGAGGGGCCACCATGGATCACAGAGAAATTGTAGAGAATGAGAAAGAAAATACAAAAAATGGATTTGTTGAAAAGGTCTTAGAAACTTCTAAGAAAATGCAACTGCCAAACAAACTTAGCAATCTGGAATGCCGTTAGAGAAGGAATGTATCAAAGATGCATATGCATAGAATGAATGTGTTGAAAAGAATTTAGAAAATTTCAAGCAAATGCATTGAGGTGGGTGTCATTCATCCAAAGTAAAAGGGAATTAAATGTGCAGGGTGTTTGTGCAGAAGAGGATGCCATGGTTCAAGTGTTGAAGCTTCAGAGTAATTGTTGGCACAGAGGTCTGAAAATATTTGTGGAAAGGAATCTTTGCCTTGATGATACAATATGTTGAATGCACCATGGATCATGTAGATGTGTTTTCAACTTTGACACTTTGATGGCACAAGTAAATCGTTGATGTATCTTTTTTTGCTGCCATGGTCGAGAGAAACCTGTGTTGTAGAGCATAGCGAATTAAGAGAAATTAGGGAAAATTGGTCCAAAATAAAATAACTAGCTAACACAAAACTGAAGGAGTTTCGGTGGATGGTGCAAAACCCTAACTTTCCTGTCACCCATCATTGGGAATTATTTGCATTCCTCTGTGTAACAAGCAATGCACTATGGGTTAGCGAGGGTGTGGGCTTCCATCTCCCATTACTAGTTGGATTCTCTTTTCTGGAAAGAACAAGCGATGCACTACGGATTGGAGATGGCATGTGGAGGGCCCATAAAAAGTGGAGATTTCATTATTTAAAACAATTTTAAATATAAATGGTGAAGGCCCGATGGTTTTTAAGAAAAGAAGCCTTTAAAGAAAAAGGTAAAATATGAATGGTTGAAATATAATGGTGTGGGTAGTTATTTTTAACTAGTGAATAAATTTCTTAAGTCCTCATCATTTAAAAAACATCCACCATTTAAAAGAAGGTAAGTGTGAAATGAAAATGACATGGGTAATATTTGCATTTTGCATTGTATGTAAATTAAATATTCACTATGGAGGGAATTATAATATTTTCCTAGGAAGTAACTTTTTCTACAGCCAATGAAGAGTATAAATGAAGTTTTTGTGGGAAAATATTTTCATTGAGGCCCAAAGTCAAGTATTTTAAAAAGTCTGCACCATGAAAAGGAAAAAAATTTAAGATGAAATAAAAGGGGTAAAGTGGAGAGCTGAGGAGTGAGAACATTTTACAGGTGAAACTAAGCAAGAGCACGAGAAAATGAGAGGTAGGGTAACTGATTTTTACTAGTGAATATTATTTTCCCAGGAAGGGCATGATTAATTCTGGGGGGGAAATTTTGTTGCAGATGAATTAAAACTAAATTTTGAATTGAAATTCAAGGCCAAATGAAATGTAATTAGCCAATAGCCTGAAGCTTTTTTTCTCCTTTAATGATATAAAAAGGAATTCAAGGCTATTTGGAAAGGGTCTTTTTTCAAATTCTAGATCTAGAAAATGCATAGTGAGAACACAGAAAATATACATTCTGAGTTTGTAGCTTAGGTATTGAGTCGAATGAGTAAATTTTGTCAATTAGGTGGCTTGTAACAATGTCTGAATCAAATATGCAAATCTTTTGAGTCTATTGTCTCTCCAACTATAATATCCTCATATGAATGATTAATGAGAGTTGATCAAAGGTTATTTTCATTAATTTTCATTATTGTTTACAATGAAATATGCTTTAGATTTGGCTCTGGTTCAAGGAATCACTTAAATACTTTGATTAAGGTGTGAATTCATATAGGTATTTAGTGGATCTTATAAGTAGTGATAGAATCTGGGTAATGATGTATGGATTGTAATGCAATTCATGAAGATCATGGCTGCTTAGAATTAAAATTTCCTTGTAGTTTAGTTTTCTTTGTTTTGAATCCATGCCCTAAGATATAGCACTGATCTTAAAGTGTTGAATGTATTTCCTATATTTCTAGTATTTGATTTGAGAACAATCATTCATTAATGCACTTTCGATTGACCTATTGTTATGGTATTTGATATTTTTGGTTGTAGATGTTTAAATTCTCTCAAGGAAATGCCAATTTCTTGAAGGGTTTCATATATTCAATCCCTGATGAGAATATATCTGCTTAATATGCAATGTATATGGAAATATTGTGAAGGAATGTTATAGATACGTTGTGGGATCACCCTCCCTAGTTTTGCATGAAGGAGTTTAGGTAAACTCCTCAAACACGCTAGAATCACTTGCAAGACAAAATAACTCCCACAAGAGAGAAATGGAAGAAATATCATGCTATCATTAAGATGCAAGAATTCCAAATTGAATATGAGATGATTACAAATGTACAAAATGCTTTGAATATATAGGCATGAGTGAAAACCTAAAATGTGTGAGATGTTGCCAAGTGTTAAAATCACACTACATGTGACAACATGTGAACCCTATCTAGGAAATGGTAAAAAGATAGAGATAAGTTCTACAAGGACAACTCATATTCTAGAAGGAATCTTATCTCCTACAAACAAGGGGGAATTACCCCATTATTAAATGATTTATCTAATTATGCAACTTAGGACTTAAAATATTACCTAAGTAAACTTATGCAAAGTGTAATTAAATAATTAATTACACCAACACCCCCCCATAAGTGCAACTTAGGGAGAAGCAAATTATTATGCAAAGATGAGTCCCAACAACAAGGTTTGATTAGGTACTCATTTAAAAATGCAATGTAAACTAAACTAAATGGCGTAAAGGAGAAAACCACATGGGAATACAACTCCTCCCAAAAATAGAATGCAAAAAAAAAGCTAAGTGATGAAGGATGGAGGACTCCATAAGATCCCCCAAGGACACCATCCATCACAAAGATACATAAAAGAACCCCCCATAAGAGAGGAAGAAAGGGGCCACATAGCCCCCCCAGAATGAAGTAGCTCCAATAAGACTAAAGAAACCACATCTCTTGAAAGAAGTGAGAGGGAAAAGGCTATGGGAAAGAAATATCTGAAGGTGAAGTAGGTGTAGCCCAAGATGTCTCCACTAAAGTAGATAAGACCTCAACCAATGAATAATTCAAAGAAGGTGAAGACTCAAGAGTATCCTCCAAAGATGAATGGTCAACATCATGTTGCACTAAAATAGAAGAAACCACATTTGTAGTCATAGAAGTATCAACAACAAAAGGAGGAGATGGAATGGATGGCTCAAGAATTGAATCCGAAGAGAAACACCAATGTTCAAGAAGCCAAATGTCTCCTTTGAATGATGATTCACACTAGAAGTGTGAGGAACAACTGTAAGAACAAAAGAACTATCAGTAGAAAAATATGCAAATGAATACAACTGAGATGAGTGATCCACCACCCCAGTAGCAATAATCGCTCTACTCTCCAAGTCTCTGATGATAACTAAATCAGGTGTAAACTCCACAGATCTCCCATTTCATCCATGTGTGATTTGATATATGGAAAGAAGGTTGTTTATCAAATGAGGAACACACAAGACATCCTGAAAATTGTTGTCCCCAAAACTAATAGACCTCTTCCCTGTAACACTCATGTATGTATTGTTTCCCATCAAAATAGGAGACATAGTACAAGGCTCAAAGGAAGTGAAAATAGATTCAAGATTCCATATGATGAGAAGCTCCTGAATCGAGAAGCCATCTTCCTGATTCATGACTTGAATAAGTACAAAGAGCATGTCCCTTCAAAACTGATGCAGTATGCAAACCAGTTGTGCCTATGTCAAGCTGCTCTAAAGAAGGAGGAGGTGAGGAAGATTATATAGACATCCTTGAAGGAAAATCAATCTGATGTTTTTGAAGAAGATGCTTCATCTCATCAATATCCTTCTTGTAGCATCTATGTTCTGCATGTCCATCCCTCTTGCAATAAGCACATGTAACTTTCTCCTTCTTAGATGATTTCCCCTTAGAAGAGGAGGATGAATCTGAGGACTCCTTTTGTTTCTCATGAGATTTGGAATCCTTTTGTTTTTGTTTCTTTCCTTTTCCTAAAGAAGCCTTTTGATCTTTCGGCTCCTGAGATGCAATGAGTGCCTGTGATGAAGAAGGTTTCACCATGCCCATGCTAGCTAACTTAGCTTGCTCTCAAGTGAGAGATGAAGAAAATTCATCAAGAGATGGCATAGTCAATCTCATACCAAGAGCATCCTTAGTGGTATAAAAGGTAGAGACAAAAACTAAATATTCTAGTCCAAGCTTAGAAAGAATGGGCAATATCAACTGAGATTTTTGCTTCTGAATACCACACAGTGTCAACTACAAATGAAGAGACTTGAGTTTTGTGAAGAACTCCTGGATGTTGTCAAAATCTCTAGGATTTAGACTAATGAACTCATTTTCCAACTGGAATCCTCTCATAGTATCCTGCTTCCCAAACAAAGACTCTAAAGTAGTCCAGATTTGATTTGGAGAAGTACAATACTCAATATGGAAAAGAAGATCAGGAGAAATAGACAGGCATAAAGTACCAAAAGCTTCATCACACCTATTAAACCACTTTCTCTTTTCAGTAGCACCTGCAAGTTCAACTTCAATACCCATGGTCACTTTGTACAACCCTTTGTGCTTCAAAAGAATCTCCATTTTTTTTTCCAACCAAAGTAGTTGAATGGAGTAAGGGGTGCAATGTTTTGTGAATCCATGAAAAAATAGCAATATATACTCTCAAATGCAAAAAATATTCCCCTTTGATCTCAAAAAATCTTGATTACATGTTTCCCAAGAAAATAACCTAGAAAGCAAAGGCTGAGTTCTGACAAAAAATCAAATACCTTGTGAAAAAACTAGAAAAATCAGGTTTGAGATATGTGAAGATGATGAAACCAACTTTCTGATGATATCTCGTTTGCGAAAATTTGACACCATGGCCAAAAGTTATTTTTTTTTAAAAGAGCTGAATTTAGCTTTCAACTAGGAGAAAAATAACGCATGCTTCTTTTTGTACAGCTAGTTTGTTCAGATCCATGAAAAATATCAAAAATTTAAAAGATACCCAGTTCAAATTTTGACCCCGGCTACAAAACCCATAAATCGTTTTTCCTGCAACTGAGAGGAAGCTGGATTTCTGAAGCAAAAAGTGAAAATGGACTTTAATAAAAGGTTGCTTGCATCCAGCAAAACTTTCATGCCAAGATTGATTCCTCATATCTGGGAAGAATTCTACAACACTAAAGATCTGATACCATGAAGGAGTTTAGGTGAACTCCTCAAACACCCCAGAATCACCTATAAGAAAAAATAACTTCCACAAGAGAGAAATGGCAAAAATATCATGCTATCATTAAGATGCAAGATGCCAAATTGAATATGAGATGATTACAAATGTACAAAATGTTTTGAATATATAGGAATGAGTGAAAACCTAAAATGTGTAAGATGTTGCGAAGTGTTAAAATCACACTACATGTGACAACATGTGAACCCTATTAGGAAATGATAAAAAGATAGAGACAAGTTCTAGAAGGACAACTCATCTTCTAGAAGGAACCTTATCTCCTACAAACAAGGAAGGGGGAATTACCCCATTATTAAATGATTTATCTAATTATGCAACCTAGGACTTAAAATATTACCTAAGTAAACTTATGCAAAGTGTAATTAAATAATTAATTACACCAATATTGCAGAGCCCAAAGTGTAGGAGGAAAGCTAAATTGATTTCTCTCGTTTGTTGGCCAACCCTCTTTTAGATTGCTAATCATTGGAATTTTAGAATCCATAGGTTTCCTTGAAGATCTAGTTGGGATCTAAAATAGCCAACAAAATGGTGACTCTGCTAGGGAGAAATTTGAATCTCCAAGTGTAGACTAATAATTCACAGAGTAATATTATTTGCTAATCTGGATTTGGTTGAAATCTTGAAGAATTTTAAATCTGGAGAAGGAAATTGATGCATTGAACCTAAAAGTTTCACAATCTATGGTGCTCTATTGGTGAAAGGAACTCAGAAAGAAATTTACCTTTGAAAGGGCTTCATTTTACTTGAATTTCAGTCCTCTACCAAGAGAGGTGGCGAATCTATCAAAAGAACCTATTGAAGATGTGAAGAAAAGTTCTAGATCCACAATGCTTCCAATCAAGAAGAAAATTTGCAGCAGCTGCAACATTTCCAACTATTCTTTGCTTTTGGTTTTCAAGAAACTTTTGTATGAAAACCATATTTGAAAGGCTTGAAAATAAATTTGGTTCCCTATTAGGTGAAGTAGCACTAAGAAAGGGAAATGATAGTAATATTAAGTTTGCATACTTCTGAGTTGTAATTTACAACTTATGTATTACGTTGAAAGTATGCTTGTTCTTGAAAATTTCCCACTAAATAGATCTTAGGTGTAGAGGCATTTGAATTATGCATTGTGGTACTCTAAGATCATGATGAAAGCTAGAAATAGGGAAATGAATGATCAACTATAGGGTTGATGTTTGAGTTTTGAAAGAGGTGTGTCAATATGCATCAATATATGCATCCTAGTATGGTTCCTAGTGTAACCATGGTTTGTGATCAGCCCCAACTAGGTTGTCAAAGAAGCTTTAGTACTGAAAGGTACAGAGCCATCAATTTTAGTGAGATCAATGGTTACCCAAATGGCATTCCACCTAAGATCACGGACTAGTAATAAGTCTGAATTAGTAAATAAACATCTGCAAGAATTCAATAATGTGATGGATGACTATGAGGTGGATCACGAAGATATGATCATGAGGTTATTTGTTCAATCCTTAAGAGGAGATGCATGAGATTGTTTCTCTTATTTACCCATATCCTCTATCTATTCTTGGGAGGAGTTCAAAGTGGTGTTCATGGAGCAATTTTCTGAAAGGATTTATCCGATCTTAATAAGAAAAAAGTTCATGAACATGGAGAAAGGACAAGATGAGTTAGTTCCCTCTTTTAATCTCATATTTTCAAAGATCATAAGGGAGATTCCTGAAAACATAAGACCAAATGATGCTAAATTTTTGGTAGTGTACCTAGGAGCATTTGACAAAAAGATGAGTTATCTATTAAGAGATAAAGAGCCCACAACCTTGCACAAAGCATATCAAATTGCTGTAGATATTGAGAACAATTTGAGATATTCAATGATGAAAGGACATAGGGTTGTGAGTGTTGGTCATCCTAACACACCTTATGCAAATAGAACTCATGGATTAGATAACATAGATGATTTTCAAGATGGTAATGTTGCTGCTATTCCAATTTCTCCATCATCATAACATGCAAGACATTGTGAGTTCCATGTTAAATGTCATCAAAATTTTAGCAATGTTGATCAAACATCTTTTGTTCAAGGATTGTCAAAAATGAAAAGAATCAAAGGAGAATCACTACATGATTTGTTCTCAAGGTTTTTGGATTCTTTGTTGAAAGTCCCCATAAGTTTTAAGCCTGAGGACTCAATGTGCATTGATCTATTTTGTGAAATTTGTGATTTTGGGCTGAGTGCCTTGCCTAAGGAGTTGAAACCTCATAGCTTGGACCAGGTGCCTGATTGGATAAGGATTATTGAAGGAGCCCAACATAATTGTGAAAAACATGTGATGTATCAAAGTGAAGATAGCAGTTTCCCTTTTGCAAAATTAGAAAATGAAGATTTAAGTCGTATGAATGAGGATGTTGATTGTAATTAGCTCACAATCAACACATGTGCAAATCCATACAGTAGTGATGAGGACAAAGATATATGGCATGATGATAAGATAGCTATGCATGAAAATTCTTCTTGCAATATCTTGGGTGATGGAGAAGTAAGAGAGATGTGAGATGTCATCACATGTCATGTTTTGGTTGGTGAAAATAATGCAATAGCTGATTGCATTTCAGCACAAATCAGTGATCAAGACATTGAAGATAGAAGTTCAAGCACTCACTCCAAAGAATTTGAGCATGATTTATGTAGTGAAGAGTCTTCTTGTGATGAGGATTATAATGACAACCAACCTAATTGTTTCTCTAAGGTTTTTCACTACTACTATGAAGATAACTCAAAGGTATTTGGTTCACATGAAGAATGCAATGATAGCAAGGCTCATGAAGTCACTTGCCTCCAGTATGTTGATCCTGAACATAATACTAGAAATGATGAACATGTTGATGAACATGTTGATGTCCCAGCTGCCCACGATTGCTTATATGAAGTACAGGTGGAAGTGTCAGATATACATGAAAAGGATAATGAGGTGCACATTGATGAAGGAAGGAGTTAATTTTTGAATGATAAAGTTATGGATTATGACAAACACATGGATCTAGGATTATCATTATCACCCATAGATAATGTGAAAAAATTTGATGGAGTTTCAGTTTATGTTGACATTGCTAAAACTTTTGATCAATGTGTAGAGCATCCATATGATGCAAATGACAGTGGGTGTGATGTTAGTAAATATGAAATTGAATATGGTTCTTTCTTTGATGATCTCTCTCATCTTCATGGTATGGAAATGGACATGTTTACTTTGAATGAGGAGTGTAGTAGTATGAAAGAGATTGAGGGTTCTAGCTCTATTGTTGATGAACAATTTTTTAGATAAGAGTGAGTTCCTGGCACATAAGTCAATATCCATATTAGCTGAAAGTGCACATGAGGTTGCTAGTGCACATGAAATTCTTTCTATTGACCCTGTTAGTTTTGAAGGGGATATCATTCAAAATGATTCATACATCAAACATGTTATGAAAATTCAATGTGAAGATTTTGGCTCAAGCCGATAAATTTTGAATTATCGGAATTTTTCTTTGAGACATTCCATATGCACTTGTATAGTGATTTGAAGAATGAATTTGACACCATGTGTGAACCTAGGACAAAAAACATTGCTTATGCAATGGATGTTGACATTTTTGTTGAATGTCATGATTTGAATAAAGATGAAAGTACTTTGGGTGTTGATAAATCTGATTTTCAGAATCTTGAAACACATGACAATGTACTTGGGCTATGGTATTGGGATGATGGTAAAATGACTTATGATGCAACTCAATTAGAGGAGATACAAATGGGTGAGCATTATTTTCTCAACACACAAGAGGATTGCATTTTTTTTTTTCATCCATGATATCTCCTCTGAGTATGATCATTATGAAGGGGTTGGCGGATGTGATAAGACTATATTTTCATGTGGTCTTGATCCCCATCCTCAAATCTTGCCAATTGATATAAAATCAGAAAATGGGGAAATGGATGCTGATGTGGCCTACATGATTTGGCTGCCATGTGACAACAAAGTTAAATAAGGAGCAAGTTTCCACTTGCATAAAGGTAGCCTGATACTGGTATTTGCAAGTACGAGGTCACTCATATTGTTGTGGTGTGACAAAGGCCAACATGAATTGAGGGATATCAGCTCCTTCAAAAGATTGGTATTTAACAGAGGTAAGAATTGATTCCTCTTTTTTCGTTGGGTGGCCTGGGTTCATCAAACGAGGTGAAGAAAGGAAGATGAATAAAGGAGCAGTTTGAGAGCACCTAATGGACTCAACATTTAGTCTACTCACCAGAGATCTAGAATCTTGCTATGCCCGTAGGGGGCATAAATCCCTAGTTAGATCCACTAGTAGCACTCTCAAATTTTGCAAATTTGAAGTGCCCTTATTGAAAATTTTGCCTCTGCACACTTAGAAATGCACTTAAAAAATCTTCCTAAGTGACCAACTTTGGAGGGTGATAATTTGGTGCCTATTGATTTTCATGTAAAACCCCTTTGTGGAATCACTTATATGACATATATGAATGTGCATGTCAATTTTCAGCTTCCCACGATGAGTTTTGTTAGGTATTTGAAAGGCGAAGCTAAAGGGATTTGGCATTGTTCTGTTGTTTGCAAATTTTCAGTCTTGCAAAGTAGCTTCCTATTCGAGCTTACATTTCACAATTGGATGATCGTCATGTCAAATGGTTTTTTAATCTTTGTTCTCCATACATAAATGTACTCCCTAGTCTAGTTTCAGAGCCTCATGATTTGATTTTCTATTTTTACTAGGCTAAAAGAAAATGCAAATTTGTTCAATTTTACACCTACATTTTCTAAAACTTTGTAGGGATGTCAGCTTCAACCTTCAATATCTTTTGATGAATGATTATTCAAGGAAGGCCCTCTTGCACACATGTTTACTGCATCTAAACAAGCCTATTTTTCTATTGGAAGCCTTTCATAAGCTGATTTGATATTTTTTCAAGGAAGTGACTTGGTGAGTTTTAATTGACTTTGAACAAGCACATTTGTAGAAAAGTCTGAATGAGCAACTTTGCAATTGAATAAATTTCACCTCATGACATTTTTTTCTAAGCCATTTTTTGTATTCCATTCTTGGATTAAATTTTTGCATGCTTGTAAGTTTTTATGGCTCCAAGAGGTTGTTTGACTAGTTTCCCTAGGCGATTTCAGAGCCCACCTGGCCTGTTTGGCTCACTATGAGAAAAGGTCAGAAAACAAGTTTTAGTAACAACCCACTTCAAATTTTTCATGCCAAAGCATTCAGGAGCATTGTCAATACAATTTAAGGATAAAACTTGTTTCAATACAATTTTTTTTTTAGTCAGGCCCACATGGGGACCCAACATCCTTTACATAGTTTTGAGCTTGTAAGAACATTCATACATTATTGTGGGAATATTAAAAGTTGGGATTGTAAGAATTCATGTTGAAATACAATCTCTCAAGGATAGAAGTATGAACTATTGGGTAACCATGTCATAAAGAGGATAGTCAAAATGGAGTAAAGGCTTTGAAAGGAGGGATTTGTTCAAGCAAAGGATAAGAGGAGTTTTGTGGGATATATCAATACTATATGCCTTGGTAAATGTACATGCAAGTATGGAAGCATATACATGATACAAAATATTTGATTCAATGCATCAATGGAATATCAAATTCACTAGTTTTCATTAGAAAGGAAGATTTTTTACAAAAAGGAGTTGAACAAGGGCAATTTGACACATGGCAATTATCCCAATGATTCAATTCATGGGGATAGCATTCAATATTTATTGTGCCTTCTCTTAATGGAACAAATGTTGCTTCTATTTCACCAACATCATATGTTCATTGATTGAACTCCAAAATAGCATCTATGGAAAACAAACAAATTACTCTATGCAAACTAAATCAAAGGGGAAGATTTTATAGAAAGAATATGTGAATGAAATGGAAGGAGCTGACATGGATCACAAATAAATTGCAGAGAATGAGAAAGAAAATGCACAAAATGGATTTGTTGAAAAGGTCTAAAAAAATTCTAAGCAAATGCAACTGCCAAACAAACTCAACAATCTAGGATGATGTTGGAGAAGGAATGCATCAAAGATGCATATGCACAAAATGAATGTGTTGAAAAGACTTTTAGAAAATTTCAAGAAAATGTACTGAGGTGGGCATAATTCATCCAAATTAAAAGGGAATTAAATGTGTAGGGTGTTTGTGTAGAAGAGGATTTCATGGTTCAAGTGTTGAATCTTCAGAGTAAGTGTTGGCATGGTGGTCTGAAAAATGTTTGTGGGAAGGAATCTCTACCTTGATGATTCGATATGTTGAATGTGCCATGGAGCCTGTCGATTCTTTTTTAGGTTCTATAGTTTGATGGAAAAATTAAATTATTGATATCTCTATTTTTTCCGCCATGGTCGAGAGAAACCCGTGTTGTAGATCATAGTGAATGAAGAAAAATTAGGGCAAAAGGGTCCAAACTAAAATCAACGACCAAGACAAAACTGAAGGAATTTTGATGGATGGTGGAAAACCCTAACTTTCTTGTCGCCCATCGCTAGGAATTCTTTGCAGTCCTCTGTGTAACAAGTGATGCACTATGGGTTAGCGATGGTGTGGGATTCCATCGCCCATAGCTAGTTGGCTTCTATATTTCCCAAATGAATAAGCGATGCACTACGGGTTGGAGATGGCATGTGGTGGGCCCAAAAAAAGTGGAGATTTCATTATCTAAAACAAAATTAAATATAAATGGTGAAGGACCGATGGTTTTTAAGAAAAGAAAATCCTTCAAAGCAAAAGGTAAAATATGAATTGTTGAAATATAGTGGTGTGGGTAATTTATTTTACCTAGTGAATAAATTTATTAAGTCCTCATCATTTAAAAAATCTCCACCATTTAAAAGAAGGCAAGTGTGAAATGAAAATGGCATGGGTAATATTTGCATTTTTCCTTGTATGTGAAATAAATATTCACTATGGAGGGAATTATAATATTTTCCTGGGAAGTAACTTTTTCTACAGCCAATGAAGAGTATAAATGAAGCTTTTGTGGGAAAATATTTTCATTGAGGCCCAAAGTCAAGTATTTTAAAAAGTCTTCACCATGAAAAAGAAAAAAAAAAGATGAAATAAAAGGGGTAAAGTGGAGAGCTGAGGAGTAAGAACATTTTATAGGTGAAACTAAGCAAGTGCACGGGAAAAGGAGAGGCAGGGTAACCAATTTTTATTGATGAATATTGTTTTCTCAGGATGGGGCTTATTAATTCCGGGGGAAAATTTTTGTTGCAGATGAATTAAAAGTGAAATTTGAATTGAAATTCAAGGCCAAATGAAATGTAATTAGCCAATCATTTGAAGCTTGTTTTCTCCTTTAATGATATAAAAATGAATTCAAGTCTATTTGGCAAGGGTCTTTTGTCAAATTCTAGATTTGGAAAATGCATAGTGAGAACACAAAAAATATACATTCTGAGTCTGTAGCTTAGGTATTGAGTCGAATGAGTAAATTTTGTCAATTATGTGTCTTGTAAGAATGCTTGAATCAAATATGCAAATATGTTGAGTCTATTGTCTCTCCAACTATAATATCCTCATATGAATGATTAATGAGAGTTGATCAAAGGTTATTTTCATTAATTTTTATTGTTCTCTACAATGAAATATTCTTTAATTCTAGCTTTGGTTCAAGGAATCAGTTAAATGCTTTAATTAAGGTTTGAATTCATATAGGTATTTAGTGGATCTTATAAGTAGTGATAGAATCTAGGTAATGATGTATGAATTGTAATGCAATTCATGAAGATCATGGCTGCTTAGAATTAAAATTTCCTTGTAGTTTAGTTTTCTTTGTTTTGACTCCATGCCCTGAGGTATAGCACTGATCTTAAAGTGTTGAATGCATCTCCTATATTTCTGGTATTTGATTTGAGAAAAATCATTGATTAATGCACTTTGAATTGACCTACTGTTATGGTATTTTATATTCTTAGCTGTAGATGTTTAAATTCTCTCAAGGAAATGTCAGTTTCTTTAAGGATTTCATCTATTTAGTCCTTGATGAGAATATATCTGCTTAATATGCAATGTATATAGAAATATTGTGAAGGAATGTTATAGATACATTATGGGATCACCCTCCCGAGTTTTTCAAATCCAAAAGTGGAGGAGGAAAGCTAAATTTTTTTCTCTCGTTCGTTGGCCAACCCTCTTTTAGGTTGTTGGTCATTGGAATTGGCATATCCATAGGTTTCCTCAAAGATTTGGTTGGGATCTAAAATAGCCAACACTCCATTTGTGGCCTTACTTATCAAGTTGTATCTCCTCCCTTTTGCCTCAGCTACAATTTTTTTTCATGATAGCCCTCTTTTATTCCTCTATTGGAGTTCTCAACTGAAACTGAGGTTTTGTATTGTATGCATGTGTTGCTTCTTGTGGGTTTTCTTCATGATCAGAAAACACCTCTTGCTCCATATTCACATTGTACTTTTGAATGTCAACATTATATCCATATCCTTCTTCTTCAGAAGAGTATCCTTCCTCATTTATATAAGAACTCCATCTTAGCATGCTTACAGTGTGGCCACCCCTATCTTGCTCTTGTGACCACTCATCTTGACAAGCTTGAGCCACTGCACAATGTTCAAGTTCATGGGGTCTATTACAAGGTGAATTCCATGGTGTAGCATCTAGCAAATGTGCTCCATGATTTTTCAAGGGATTAGGAGTCTCCTTCCAATTTGATCTTTCTACTAGCTTTTCATCCTTCCAAGTAGAATTGTAGGGAATGTCATGTAGTCTTGGTCTTTCATTTCTATACTAATTCGCCTGTCTATTTTGGGGGTTGTTGGGGTTTTGTGGGATCCTAAGATTGTCCATTTTTCCAGTCATGCCTATAGCCTTTCTATTATTTTCAATTGTTAAGGCTGCCTTTTGTGCTTCAGTCAAACTTTTAGGGCACCTATTCCTGAGTTCATACCCTATTTTTGGATCAAAGGCCTTTAGATAAATACTCACAACTATTGGATCTATAAATTTGGATCCATGTGGTATTTTATTATAGAACTTGGAGAGCCTTTGATTGAAATCATAAACTAATTCATTCTAGTGTTTCTAAATACTTATTAGTTCATGTAGAGTGAATTCAAGAGCACATTGATTTCCATATTGCTCTAGAAATTAATTCTGGAAGTCTGCTATAGAGGTGATTGAAGCATCAGGTGGGCTATTGAACCGATCCCTTGCTTCTTCAATTAAGGACATCATGAACAACCTCATATTCACATCCTCATGTTCCATGCCTATGTCTTGCACAAAGGCATTGAATTTTTTGATATGTTCTTCAACTATTGTGACATTATTCCCTATGAAATTTGGGGACAATGTTTCTCTAGTTGCTATCAATTGGACATGGATATAATTGGTATCCTAGTAGATCAAATTGTATGCTTATGCTCATGGGGTTTTGTGGACAAGGAATTTGAGGTGGTGGAATGGGGTAATATTGATATCCGTGTTGATGTTGTTGGTACACATTTTGTTGGGGATTATGTTGAGGGTACTGCTATGGGACATGATGGTGTGGAATGTATTGTTGTCTAGGTGGTGGAATATTGGTATTTTGTGATGGTGGATTTTGTGGTACATGTTGTTGCATAGGTTGATTTTATCTTCTAGCTATGTTATGGGATGCTCTTGAAGAACTTGGACCACCTATATTTTGGGATGACCCTTGTGTATTGGTATTGCTTCCTTTTGTTGGTTTTGGTGCATTAACATCTAATTGGGAAATTTTTTGATTTAGATCTTGACTCCTTTTTATCAGTTGTCATATTTTCTTAATCTCATCTTCTTGCCATTGTATGTATTCCTTTATTTCTTGAGTGGTCATCCCATCATAATTCTTAACAGGAAAGTAATGACTCATAGAGGCATGTTGGGCTTCTCCTTCTTGCTATGATGAAAATATCTAATCATAGTCCCTTTGTATTTGATCCCTTTCTTCCTCCAATTAGGAAATAAATTCATCTATTTTTTGTGGATCAATGTTGAGGTGGATAGGATGACTATTGTTTTCTTGTCCTAGTGGAGTCTGGGGATTCCTGCATAGACTATCTTCATGATGTTCTAACCCATGCAATGGGTCAAAGTTGTTGTACAATGTAGGTGGTTGTTCAAAGGCATTCTCCTGATTAGTGAATGTTGTTTCTAGTCTATTAGATGCAACTTTGTTCTTGTTAATGTCATACTTTGAAGTAGGAAATCCATGTTTATCTATCCACCTAACATTGTTTTTCTTGGGACTCTCCTCATGCAAGGATCTCCTGCCATTCATGTTGGATGATATGGTGTATCTTTGGTGTCTATGGTCTATCCTTTTTGATAGAGTGTTAACTTTATCAATCATAAAAAAATTTCAAAGTCACCACCTACCTTTTCATGAGTGGGAAAGTTTAGGGTTTTGAGTAGGTTTGTCCTTTTCCCAGTAGAGTCCTTAATCTATTATAATTCTTTTGCATGACTCTATGATTGAGGGCTCGAGTTTAGAATTGTCTTGATCCCCAGTAGAGTCTCTAATCTGTTAGGTCTCAAAAGTGTAGGTTTTGAGCCTTAAGAGGGTGCCAGTCTCTTAATACACTTTTGGACCACAAACAAGGAAAACAAGGTTGTTTACCTCCTACTCTTCAAGCTCTGCTAGACCTAGGTGAGTATACCTAAACAATAGGGAAGATTTAAAGTTGGATGTGGCTCCTAAATTGGGCAATCTACTCACTATGGCATGTGAGTGTGGAGTAGATGTAGAGCTTGATAGCTAGTTCTTACTAAGAGTATTTGAAGAATCAAGAGTGTGAGTTGTATTTATATAAAATATCTTAGATATGACCAATTCCTATGGTGATTATGGAGATAGATTGTAGGATAAGTAAACCTATTATTTAGCTTAACTCAAACTATTGGGCACTTGAGATGTCTTCACCTTGTGAAAACATGTAAGTTTGTTTATTACAGTGCTCTTCTTTAATAATACCAGTGATATCCCCTCAAGTTACCGTGAAAGCATGAAAGTAATTTTAATTCTTAAATTAATGGAAAACAATCAAAACAACTTCTTTAGAAGGAATTTTAATCTTGAGCAGGAACCAATTAAAGTAAATTATTTGAAAGGATTTTTAATTCACATCAACCAGAAACTAATCATAGCATCCACACAGTAACAACAAATGTGTCGTGATAAATCTTGCTGACTTTAATAACTTGAAAATACCACTTTGGAGACAACAAAGTAATAGATAAGCATGAAAATTGACATAGTAATTTAACATTGAAAATGGATTATGAATTAGAAGTAGTCTACTCCATTATATTTCTTCAAAAAATAAAAATTTGTAACAAAAGTCTTTAGTATGATATGGATGGGTGGATTGTGCAATCTATCTTCTAACTAATACCTACTCTAATGGATGATATGATGATGATGTCAAAATCGGGCCTTGGTTTCCCTATTTGTACAGGAAGCAACAAGCTTTAGTCCCTATCACAAAAGTCACACCACTTCATAACTAAAACATGATTATCATAAACATAAAAATATTGAGAGTTTGTTAGTGGATGCACCACAATCTGTTAATCTCCAACAAGCACCTGTGATCACCAAAAACCTATTCAAGGCTCATGCACCATGAACATGTATCCAAAACCACCAAACTCCAATCCCTATTACTCCCTTTTCACTTGGCCTATGCAATAAATAAGTTGACCTTCGACAAGTGCTCAATGTACCCACTCTTGGCATGAATGTCTACATTATGTATAATATCCTTCATTGCATATTCTAGTTCAAAAATTCTTCCAAGTTGTTCATGTGTTTTCTTGAGCACCTCATCTTCATCATTGATTTCATTAAGAACACCTAACAAATAATGGGATATCTCATATTTCCATGCATCTTGATCTTTCAAATCTGTTTCCTCAAAGAAGCTGGGCAAGGCCATACTTAGTAGCTAACTAAAGTCACTTAACTCCTCTGTCAAGATGTTATGGAAGTTTTCATGTGCTTTCATAAGCTCTTGATATTCTTGGAGCATAGTATTGTTATCTCCCTTATTTTCTATGATGTGAGACTCCACTTCCTTCTTCTGACACACAATCTGTTGTGTTCTAATAGTGTTGCATATGTTTTGTCATGCATATGTCAGACCTTTTTATCATACTTATACATATCTTTGAACCTCATGTAGACTATTTCTGATGCCATTTCAAAGATGGTGGTCTTGATCTTTCCTTTTAATTATTATTATTCCTTTTGAGCTTTCTCATGTCTATGTTTCCAATAGGTGGTCTCTTGCATTGCTTCTAAAACCTTTCTTTCATGCTCAACCAGTGGAGAGTAAAGTACTGAGGAAGAAGGAAGTCTATCTCTATAACTAACCAGCTCCTATTTTAACCTTTCATTCTCTTCTATCAATCCCCTGCTATCCATTACCAGTTTTTGAATTTGAGCCTTGGTGAACTTGGCCACATTTACATTCAAGTCAGCAGTTTCCATTGGGTCTATCTCCTCTACTCTTTTCACCAAAAGATGTCCAAAAACTTGATCATGATCAACAAGGGAAGGCTTTTTCCTAGTGGGTAAAGTTCCCACATCTGTAGAGTAGTATTATCAGGGTTATATCCTAATATAGTATATATTTTATCACCTGCCTCATCTATCAATTGCAAGATTTTGTTCTTTCTCTTCAGAAATCTATTAAACACAATGGATAAACTGATATCCCACCTTGGAAGGAGCATAACCCAAGCTTCTTGCTATAATTCTCTTCCTCTTTCAATAGTCATATTCTTCATCTCTTTATCAATATCATGTTGAAGTTCTTTTAAGGCATACAATTCCTTTTTAGGGTCAATGTCTTTTAACCTTTCTCTTACTACTCTTCCTTTATACTCATAAATGAAGGCCTTGAATTTAGAAGTTTGAACAAATGTGTCATATACAATGAATTCTTGACTAGCACAATATCTCACATCATCAGATAACTCATTTGAAGCTTCAAAGGTAATCACTTTCCTTTCTAGTGGAATTTCGTATTGGGAGATGACAAGAGTGTTGATTTGTGTGACCTCTTCCTCCCCCTCAATATCATCTTCAATCATGATTGGGGTGTCAACTGAGAAGCTTATGTTTGGAGTAGGTTGTGATGACAAATGGCCCAATGGTGTTATATTTTCTACTTTCCTCCTAGAACCAACACTTGTTCTCTTTTCAAATGCTACCAGAGGTACATCCTTTGTTATTTCTTCTTCATGAAAAATTAGTTGTTCAATTCTTTCCATAGGATCTTGGGTTTCATGAAAGGCTTCTACATAGGATGGGTTATTATTCATTCTCGAAGCCTCAACCATAACAATTCTATTATAGGCATTCATCCTCATTATCACTTGATTTTCTTCATAGTTTTTGATGACATCATCCACATGGAACTCGTGCTCATATCCTTTCAATTTTGGTGAGATCTTGGCATCATAAATGAAGTATTCAGTGTCAAATTTTTCTCTTTTGTTTCCCATCGGCAATCCATAATAATCTAGCTTCCTACCAACCAGGTAATATCCTGTGTCAACAATAATAGTTAAGTCACCAAAACACAGAGTAGAAGGCATAAAATTTTGCCTTCCACAACTTTTTAGATGCATGAAGGCTAAATAAGATAATTTTCTTATGATTTCAAGGTATGCACCCTATTTGGCATAGTCTTAGGCAGTAAATATGGTGTTGCCTCAAATACATATACTCTAATAACAGTACAATTTGCAAATGCATACCAATCCCCTCAATTGTGACTTATTTTTCCTTCAAAACCCTTCTCTTTTTGTTAGAGGAACCTTTGTATTTATGGGGATAAATTATAATCACATTTGTTGCCAAGCGACTTGTATAAGGGTTTGAAAAAATGTTCGTCAAAGTACAAGTAGTGGAATCTCCCACACCTACTGTCCCATACAGATGTTCACATTTGCACTAGTCTAGAATTCCCATCACTATCCAAATCTTTTATTCTCAATTCTTCTCCCCATATTTCCATCACCTTCCCTTCATATAGTTTCATGTGCATAAGAAGTGAATAGTGTTTGAAGTTGATAGCTTCACTATTGTTCTTGATAGCATTAAGATCACTATTGATGGCCTCAGATAGATATTTTGCATAGTCATAGGGCCTGGCATCTTGGATTTGGATATCTATAGCCAAAACCATGGGAGCCATATTCATGTTAGTAGGGGCATCAACTCCTAGTACTTGGCTAGCTGAATAGTAGGTGTATTGATAGTATTCTTCAAAAAAATCTATAGGGAATGGGAGCCTTTCATCATTAGAAAAACTCCTGGGTTGATTTCCTAGAACTTTAGGCCTATGTAGAGGTAGCTTCCACCTCTTGTAGCTCATATCCATAGTGCGATATTCTTCCAACAAGTCTTTCCTCCATAATTTTGTTTTCAGGGAGGTATCTAATTGGAAAACCATACAAATATAGTCCCGTGTTATAATCATGAACTATGACCCATTGTGTAAGTGAATTTCCCTTGTTTTTGGATTGTAATTCATAGCCAGTGCTTTAATCAATTCTACATTCACAAAAAATTTAGGCATCACAAGCTTCCCCAAATTCAAGTTCCATGGGTTTGAAACTAGCCTATGTCTATACTTCTTCATATAATGATAAATGAACAAGTCATAACCCCTATGTGGAGTTCGTACATCTCTGAAATTCTTGTGTTTATCCTCTAGAATTTCACATGATGGGTTTAATTGAGTTGTTATTCTTGATTTTGGCCTAGACCCAGGACATTGGTCTATTAAATCCTGTTTTAGTGGCCTAGTCTCTATTTTTTGCCTTTTTTCCCTTGGCTTATCTAGGGTTTTATCCATTTTAACCCTACTTCTCTGAATATCTAGCCATAATTCGTAGTGATTTATGATTTCTTAGAGGCTATATTTATCAAAATTTAGAACGCTCGAGCTAGCTTTGGTTCATAAATGGCGCACATGCCGCCCTTCTAATCAACTTGCATATTAGTAGTATTTGTCTCTTTGATGACTTCATTAATCAAATCAATCCGGTGAACATTATTTCATATTTGTTGAAGAGATTTTAATCATGATGCTTATTTCTCTCTTCGATGTATCCTTGACCATCTTTTGAAAATTTTCTAAGAGAAATTTAGATTTCTCTCTTGAATTTTGCAAGGTCTCTTAGATATTTACATTTCAGGCTCTTCCCTTGTGGACCCCTTTTGTCAATGAGACTAGTGGATATTTATCACCAACAAGCCTATGTCTCCTTGACATACCCTTATCTCTCCCTTCAGCAGTATTACTTGTTAATGATCTCTATGTGACTTTGTCATGTCCAAGAGGCCTATGTTCACCTCTCTCCAATGTCTCTTAGTCTAGTCGATAGTATGTGTTTATATTTGTGCTAGAATGTTAGGGAGACTTTTGATAATGTCTACTCGATACTCCTATGTCTCCTCAACATGTCATTGTTAGGATGTCGATGAGACCTTGATCAATGTTTGTTCAATGTCTTTATGTCTCTTCAATATTTTTCTCCTTGAATGTTGAAGAGACTTCCTTACTTCTCTCCTAGATATACTGATGTCTCCTTAATACTACCATTTGTCCATGTTGTTTTACCAATGATTTACCATTTATTTTATGATAATCTCTCGATGTCCGAGACATGATTTTTTGTTTCCTAAATGTTGAATACTCCACATGATTTTTCGGTGAGACATGTTAGATTTTCTCCTCGGCATGTCTAAGTCTCTTAGACATGTCATTCTTTAGGCTAGCGAGAAGACATTTGAATATGTCTCTTAGAAATTCATAGGTCTCATCTATATTTCTCATCCACCCTTCCTGCTCATGTCGAAGAGACTATGTTAAGACTCTCTTTGATATGGCATTATCTTGGTGACAAGCCATGTGATGCTATGGGAACATTTTAGACATGGAATTCACTTCAATGTTATGATCAAAGGGCTAGATTTATTAATGTCATCCACTATGAAATGAATGAAGATGGAACATATGGTGAGTGTGGGAGGATGGGTGAAAATGGACATATGCAAAAATAACCAAGGTGGATTTTTTGGCTCCAACAAAATGAATATGTACCTTAGTCTAGGGTAGATGGATCCTCTGATAATTGAAAAGAAAGTATTGGCTCAGAGGGAGTTACAATTACAAGTTTTTAAAACCACTATATAGTACTAGATGTTGAATACTTTATCATAATAGTTATTGTTGACATGGATATGTTTTCTCAAGGTTCTGGAGCAAATAAACTCTCTCTAGAAGTGTGCTAAAATATTATAGATCTCTATGATATCTCAGAAAATGAAAAGCTACTAGTGTCAAGTACTAAGCATTGTATTTAATTTAGAGTAACTAGGGTTGGAGTGAAGCATATTTAGTTCCTATTTGATCAAAATTGATTTCATTTGAAAGATATCAAGTGCATGCAAGATATAAGGAAGTTAAGAAGGATTTCAACAATTTGTGTGTAAACCCTAATAGTAGTTATTCTCAGGTATTCCTTTGGTCTGTTTGTAAAACCCTAGTATTAAAAAAGTGTTGTCATGGCTACACCAATTTTCATTGACCTTGTTGAGAATCCAATTCCAAAATTCAAGAAATATCCATACATATCTACTATAACTAACAAATATGGAGCATTATCTCATGCTTCAATCAATGTGATTCATTCCAAAGATATTTGCATTTATATTTACTCTCTGTTGACTGAGTACAATCATCTAAAGATGGAAGAGTTCAAGTATAATCATCTCTTGGGTGATTATTTTTAGCTCAAACTTGAATATGTGAATGTGGAAGCAAGTAGTTTAGTTGTGTGAAAGGGTTTTCCTATTTTTTTCTTTGAAGATTAATGGGTCAGAATTGCCTTGAGCTGGATTCAAGAAGAAATATTTTGGCTTTATCAACCCCACCTAATCACAAAGGAAGCCAGCAAGGTTGTGAATAGATTGTTCTCCTTTGGACCCATGCCATCATTAATGGTTCTAAGGAATGAAGAAGTTATGAAGCTTACCAGAGCTAAATTTGACAAAAGAAGCCTAACTATGGATGATATTTTTAACCTAGGGGTCTAGTACATGCTACGATGGGAATTGCATATAGGGTTTACTATGAAAATAGAGAATGGTATGCTACTACCACCACCATCATCATTTCTCATCAGATGGTGAAGGAAAATATTATGACCTTTGTGAGCTTTTGCGGTAGTAATTGTTAGGAAATTTGTAGAAAACTAAGGGTTCATGTAATTTATGATATGGCACTTTGATAATTTGTCTTATATTCTATTTCTTGAAATAAATGCTCAATCTAAAGAATGTAGTGTAAAGAAGATGTATTCTTGTGGCACATTAGATTAGGGATCATATGCATAGCTTTATAGACACTAAACAATGTGACACAATGTTCTGAGGCTTCTTTAAAAAATTTCAAAATGAAATTAGAAGAAGGATAGGATACCCTCACAAATTATGGAAAGATATAAGAATGAAATCACTTTAATGGTTGATAAAGATAATTGTTATATGAAGTTAGTTAAACTAAGGACTTCATGGATAACAAAGCTTCCCTATGAGGTCTTCAGACCTGACTGGATTACATATGTTGTTATTTTTCTTAGAAAATCTAAGGAACCCACTATTGAAAGGTTTGGCACATATGATGAAATGAAAAACAAGAAAACCAAGAAGAAGGTAGAAGAAAAGGTGAAGAAAAATGTGGGGAATATGATGTCTAAGTTGAAAAAGGTGTTTGGCTCTCTGGAGGGTCCTACAGAAGCATCTCAGGCCACTACTACTACACCAGGTCCTAGAAGGACAAGTAAATCTATCTCTTCCATTGCCATAGCTTTCAAACCTACTCAAACACCTCCTAGCATAAGAAGATTTGCTAATGAAATATCAACACAAACCAAGACTGCAAAAATAAAGAAGCCAAGAACTAAGAAGAAAGAAACAAGGGAAAATATTAATTTTGTGAATATGGATGTTGATGAGGTAGATGAAGAAGAAGAAATGAAATATTACATTTTGAAAAGAAGAAAAAAGATAACAAGACAAGAAGAAGAAGAAGAAGAAGAAACATCTAAAGAAAAGGGAATGAAAGAAGTAAAGAAAAAAAAGAAGGATCCTCTTGAGATACCTAAACATGAACCTCTATAGGTTGATGCTACCATCAATGCAATTATATAGCTTGATGCATTAAAAGAAGTTGTTGATCTTTATGATGTAATGTCTCCTATTGACAATACCACAATTGAAAAGGAAGTAGTTATATATATGAATAGATTGAATATGGATTTGAATGAAATTATTGATCAACTTTCAACAATCCTTGTAGATGTACTAACAAAAGGAATGAAGTTATTGTAGAAGAAGCTAATATGAGGCAACAAGTATTAGAGAAGGCTAGTGTATCTATTTCTCATGAAGAAAGGGTCAAATTATATCAATATTGGGGAGAATAATTCAGAACCAAACAAAGAATATATATTCTAATCGAGAAGGATAAAGAAGAAATAAAGAGGATGGAGAAAGAAACAAACGAAAAGACAAAAAAAATATTCAAAGAATTGAATAATGTTGAAATAATCAAAGATTGAGTTTCTTTGGATACTTTAGATCTAAAGAATATTCCTGATGTGTCTAGTCATGACATAAACCTACCAAGTTTTGAGGAAAATATGATTGGAGGTGTTAAGAAAATGAAAATTCCAAACAAAATGAGGAGACTTCTCCTCTAAATAATACAAGTGGACATGATGTATTAGATCAAAGTGAAGAGGGTGTCTCTCCTCTAAAGAACACTAGTTTTGGTAAAGAACATAAAATTCCTCCTTTAGAGAAGTCAAGAGGTGGTGAAAAAAATAAATAGGGTAATCTTGAGAATGTTCAGGATGAAAAGAATAATGCAACAAAAAAGGAAAGTGTTTTTATAGATAAAGGTTAGGATTCTTCTTCTTTAGATTCTTTCAAAGACCTACTAGGACTGTAGATGTAGTTTCAACCTATGTTGACACCCCAACTTTTGCAAATCCCTACTCATGATGGACATGTTGACTTGTCAAATATTTCTTCCCTTCATAAGTTACAAATTTTTGATATTTTCCATGCTTCCACAAGGAAGGAAATTATATAAGAACATGTGAAGAAGAGTGGATTAATTGATGATGTGAAGATTATTTCGAAAGGTTTATCTGAGGTAAAAATTGATGCCTCCTTTCCTCCAAAACAAAAGTTAAAATTTTTAATGGATTCTTTCAAAATCACTCCTCTCACTTGGAGAAAAAGGTGGAACAAAAGGCCTTGATAAATATAAAATACAAAAGAATGGTTGATGCCTTTGATCAGTGTGCTAATGCACACAATAAAATTCAATAAAATTTTAAAAATGTTTAAAGTGTTTAGATGATGTTACTTCTTTGTATTAGTTTTTCTTGAAGTGGCCAAGCTCCACCAAGAACATCAAAGATCGGATTGACTCCATTGAGTCACAAATTACTAAATTGGTTGAGGCATATGATTTTTCAAAGGATATGGATAGATCTATAAGAGCTCAACTATAAAATATTCATTTGTAGTTGACATTGCTTTAGTACCATAGAGAGCAGTTAAAAAAACAATTTGGTCAGCTAAGAGAAGCAGTCAACTTGATACTTTCTTCACTATCTAGATTTCTTGTGGAGTAAGAAAAGGTTGGTAAGAAAATAAAGGCTCTAAATAATGTGGATGAGGTTGAGGATTTATGTATGCAATTTTAGTGTAAAAATCATATTCTTACCTTAGCAAAAGAAAACTAGGTTGCAACTCTAGCACACCTCAAGGTAATCTACAAGAACATCTTACCTTCTAAGGGAGTTGCAAAAGTGTAGACAAGAAAATTTTGGCTTTGTACAATTTTTTTGAGGATTATAATATATTTTTGGTTAAAATACTTGTACATAGCATTGATTTTTGGGGCATCTTCATCTCAAGGGGGTGTATAGAGTAAGGGGGAGTTCATACATTTTTTGGGTGTTGTAAATAGGAGATATCATGCCCTTTGACCTTGATGTCAAAGAGGGAGAGAAGCATATGTGTGTTTCCATTCATTAAAAAGGGTGAGATTGTTGTCATTGATATCAACCCAATGTAGGATATCATTGATGAAAAATGTGTGCATTGAAGATATACTCCAGAGATAGTTGTTGTGCAGTGATATCTATTGATACAGTCAACAATGAAGCATATGGAAGAATAGTGATTATCCTAGTGTCTAAGTGTGATGTAGATGTAGATACATATGCTCTGATGTGTCTACACCATGTTTGCATTAATATCATTGTAGATTGATGTACTGCACATGGAAATAAGCTTCAAATTTTTTTCTAAGGCATTCACAATGCATACCCTAAGACAGGGTCATGATGTTTTTGTCAGCATCCTTTCGTAGAGAAAAATATTTTCTTGTAGCTAAAAAGATAGGATGAATGAGATGTGAAGGTGTTATATTCAAGAATTTAAGTCATTACACTTTGTATGGTGAAAGATATAAGTGACATATTTTTGGTTTGTACTCTGGAAGATTAATGTGTTAATAAAGTTGTGTTGGAATGCTCTATATCCCTCCAAAAGTGAAGTTATGGCCTTGTGGTTTTGAAGGCACAATCAATAACTTTAAAAGCACACTACTTTGTAGTATCTAGTGTTTAGGTGGTTTGCAAGATCAGTTTTCAAATGACGATTTGCTATAGTTTTTCTAGAATGCTCTATTCCTATGTATTCAATGGGTTTCTTTAGTTGTGCTAGCATATGTTGATTAGACACTTCAAGAAAAGGTTGAAGAGATATTGTGCATGAACTCAAATGATTTCATCTTGGTGTGCATGATTTTTTTGGCTTCTCCCCAGTGGTGCAAAGTTGAACAGTTGGAAGTTTTGGTGATATTATTATTGTTTGGGCCAATAGGATTGTTTTCTTCATCTGTAGTTGGTCTTGATTAATTAATCTTGCTTTGCAGGATGTTTTGAGATGGGTTTTAGTCGTAATATTTCATGTGTTGATCCACAACTCATTTTCTCTTCATATTGTATTTGTTTGGAGCCGACCTATGTGATATCATATATTTCTTCTAAAGGTCATCTTGTAGCCAACCTAATCAAGGTTTTATGTTTTTGTAGAGTATATTTATAGAAGATTGAAATCATTTGTGAGTGTGGTGTTGTTGTTGTTGAGTTGGAATTGTGGAAGGTAAGTGTGAATTAAGCAAAATATTGAATATGAAGTGTGCAAAATCGGTATGATGATGTAATTGTGTGAAAAGGGGATTGTAATATCAACATAGGTTAGATTTTTCTTTCATAGTAGTTCATATTCTAGTTTCTTATTATAATTTTCATGTATCTTGTCTTGAGATAGTGAGTCTCAGAAGGTCCTTGTATCTTTCCCTAAGGTTGTGTGCCTTAGTCTACAAGTTCTTAGGTAGTGATCCTTAGACAATATTGTAATTCTTGTAAGAAATGAGCCTTATATATTGTGAGTTAACTCTCACTATGTTTTTTCCCTTATTGGGTTTTCCACGTAAAATCTTGGTGTCCTTGTGTTGTGCATGTTTTCATTTCTTCTCTTCTTTCAGTTAATGTGATGTGATGTGATTTTTAATTTACAAATGAGAATGGTTAAGTTTTAATATATGTTGATCATCCCCCTCCCCCTTAGCACTGCAGTGTGTTCAACAAAAATAGGACTAATTAAGCCCAACTCAAGGCATTAGACTACCAACGCCCTAAACTATTAAAAAAAATATTAGTCAATATAGTAAATATAAATATAATATATGGGTCTATGCAAGATCATGGGGATCCAAAAAGTGGCGATATGATAAAAAAGATGTCTTTCATTTGCCCAAAATTGTGAAATTTTTCTTTTAATTTTACTAGGTTTGGGTAAAAAGTACATATTGGTATGATAAGAACCAAAACAAAATGGATACCAATTACAAATGGATATTTGTTTTGTAAAAATTATATAGAAAAGTATTAATATATATATATATATATGTTATATGATTTATATATATTATATATATCATATATGTTATATGTATAACATATATTATATATATAATATATATTATATTATAATATTATATATATTATAAATTATATTTTATATATAATATGTAACTTGTATATAACATAACATGGGTGTCATCTCTTATAAACTAAGGTATGAACCTAACTTTTTTTTTAAATCATTTAAAAGGAAACATATATCTATTTCTTGTTGTATTAATAAAAAGACTAGCAACCAAAACCATTTTATATAATATTAATATATTAATATTATATTTTATACCTATTTCCTATTGTCTTTCCTGCTTTGCTAGTTTGAATTTATTGCACGCATGGTGGAATCCTCCTTGGGGGTACCCCATAGTCCCCCCCTATCCCCCACTGACCATGTGTTGGCCTTTGCACATGCTCCCCCCCCCCCCCAAATTCCTCGAGGGACCCTCTCTCTCTTTTTTCTAAGGATGTGCTCATGATTCTTGTCCTTCCAAAATTCAAAGGTTGGAAGAACGTCTTACTCAACTCCTCCCAATGTCCTACTATGGATAAATCTCATCCTCAACCTGAGTTTGTGGACTATATCTTTGGTATTGAAATCTCACTCCTAGATTCCACAATAGACAATATAGTTTCTTTCATGGATAACACTGTTGTGGGTAAATTTTTTCCCTTCTACCCTACTATTGAAATGGTTAGAAGATGGATTGTAGCTAAATGGAATCTTAAGGACAGTGTTGATGTTTTTGCTATGGTTGGAGGGTTGTTTCTCTTTAAATTTATAGCTTCTAAGGATTTTCTTTTTGTCCTATCTTTGGGTCATTGGGTTTATGGGATGCATAGCTTGTCTCTCTATCGTTGGAAGCCTAGATTCAATCCAACTATCAAATTTAACAAATATTCTCTTGTTTCAATTCTTTTGTTGAGTTTTCCTTTGGAATACTGGGATGAGTCAATATTTCAATGTATTGGGGATTCAATGGGTCACTTCATTACTTCATATATCATAACTAGAATGAAATTCAAGTTATTTTTCACATGATTTTGTGTCAATATTGATATTAAAAATAATTTATCCACCTGAGTGATGTTGATATCTAAGTTGGGTTTATGGAACCAAGTGTGCTATGAAAAAATTGTTGTTTATTGTAAAAAATGTTCTAAACCTGGGAACCTTCTTTTTGACTATAAGTCCTCTGTAATAATAAAACCCATCATGAAAGACCCCTAAGTGGATGAAAGCACAACCAACTACCCATTCATATTTGAGATCTTAAATATTATAGATTCCCTAGCCAAATCTAGTCTTTGTGAAGACCCTATCACAAACTTGGTTGTGACATCACCCAATAAACCCTTTGGAAGCCATACCATGTGACCAAGTTGCTACTAGTGAGTTGAAGGTTGAAATTTTGAGCGACCAGCCTAACCCACTAGCTACCCATGATCTAATCAAAGAGATGGCAAAAGGTGAAATACCTAGAATTATTTTAGATGGGGATAGCTCTAGTACCAAAGCGAAAAAAATAGTTGTTGAATCCCAATCTCATAGCCAAAACAATGATGAGGACGGATGGTCAACCCCAAAGAAGAAGGGAAAGAAAAAGAAGGAAAATGTTGGTTTTGAAACCAAACTAGGTAAACCTAACCAAAGATAAACTAGAAACAAAGAGACAACCAAAGAAATAGCCATTGGAAAGTAGAGGTCATTTGAAGCATCCTTAAAGAAGATGTCAAAATGAAAGTACTATCCTAGAATATAAGAGGGCTAAATAGTCCTCATAAATAGTTGGCCCTAAAAAATTATGTTTGGGAGCACAAGCTTGACATACTATTATTACAAGAAGTGAAAATGAAAAAAACAAATTTTGATCTCATTGCTAAGAATATTTGGCCTAATGCTCACTTTTCTTTTAGTGATACAGATGGGGCCTTGGGAAGCTTGGAAGTTATGTGGAATCCTAATAGAATTTGGGGAGATGAACTATTTCAAAAAAGGAATAGTTTGGGTGTTTAGTTCACCCATTCTAGGTCTACTGGATCCTTATCAATATTTATACCTCCAATGTTAGTAATGCTAGGAAGCTCTTTGGCTAGAAATTTCAGATTGGATCAAGAACAAAAAATAGGCTCATTGATTAGTAGCAGTGGACTTTAACTCTCCTTTATATCCTTTTGAAATGTGTGGGGCACTTGTGGACTATTCTAATAGTATGGCAGACTTGGTTGATCTATTAAGTGTTACAAGACTTGTGGATATAGACTTACAAGGTCAAAATTACACATAGACCACTAGGAGAATGAGAGATAACCTAATCCAGGTACTTGACAGATTTTTTGTTCTCCCCTAACTAGGTTGCTTTACTTAGCTCAAACATGTTGGCAATTCCCAGACTGTCTTTGACCATAATCCTTTGCTCCTTATCCTAAATGAGCATGTTGTTGTTGGTCCCTTTCCCTTCTAGTTTGAGATAATGTGGAGCTCTCCCCTATACTTTAGGAATACAATTTTTGGATGGTGGAATATACCTATCCATAGCTCCCCCATGTTTAGAGTCTTTCAAAAACACAAGCATATCAAAAATATGGTTAAAGGATAAAATAAGTGGGTGTTTGGGGATGCCTTCCAAAAAAAATGTGAGCTTTCTAATAAACTTAAAGAGATCCAAACAAGGATAGATAAGGGGATGTTTTTTAGAAGACTTATCAACAAGAGAAATATTACTACACAAAATGGAAAAAAATTTCAGAATTCAATGGCTGAAATAAGGAGATCGCAACACTTCCTTCTTCCACATCTCGATTCTAAAGCAAAGAAAAAGGAACAAAATCAAGAAAATGAAAGATGATTTGGGAGTAGAAGCCACAACTCCAACTTAGATTGTCTAATTGGCCTCTAGATATTTTCAACATGCCTTATCTAGGCCTACTGAGGCCCATAACTCTATTGCTAATGACCTATTACTAGACTCCATCCCTGTTTCTCTAACTAATTTGGATAATGCTGCTATTCTTAGAGCTATCACTCTTGAGAAAGTCAAACTGGTAGTTTTTAGCATTGGTGCCTTCAAGGCCCCTAGATTAGATGGCTTTCATCTAGCTTTCTTTCAAAAGCATTGTGAAATTATGGGAGAGGACCTATTCCTTGCTATCAAGGACTTTTTCAGGTCAGGAAAACTCCTAAAACAACTAAACCATACTTTTTTAGCCCCAACCCCAAAACTATGGCCAATTTTAGACCTATCAACCTTTGTAATACAATCTACAAGATCTTGTCTAAAATTTTGGCTAACCACCTGAATCCTTTTCTTGATAAAATGATTAGCCCTTTCCAAAAAGGTTTTGTTCCTAGTCATCACATTTTGGATGTTGCAATTTCCACACATGAAATCATGCACTCAATGGACATAAGTAATTGTGTTGGTATGGATTTTAAGCTTGAAATTTCCAAAGCATATGAAAAAATTGTATAGAGTTTTCTCCTTAAAGTGTTAACTAGTTTGGGCTTCAATTAGACTATGGTGAACCTCATTTATGAATGCATATCTACTATGAAGTACTTTGTTCTGGTCAATGGGGTTCCACATGGCTTTTTCAATGTTGGTAGAGGGATACAATAGGGAGATCCCCTTTTGCCATATCTCTTTATTATGGTTGTTGATGTCCTAAGAAAGAATGTTTCAATGATGCTAGTTGATGGCTCTATTATGGGGATCAAAACAACCACTTCTCTTGAACCTTTGACTATACAACAATTTGTGGATGATACCATCATGCTCTATGGTGGAAGCTAGAAAATGGAAGAAGTGTCTAAAAAATTATGCCTCTAGTTTTGGCCAATGTATAAAATACAACAATAGTACGATCTACTTCTTTAACAACACACAAGCCCTTTAGAATAGGATGATTGTTGTTTTGGGCTATAAGAGTTCTTCCCTTCCTTCCATGTACCTTGGACTCTCACTCGTGGTTAAAGAAGTAACACCTAGATTTTGGAACTTGGTCCTTGAAAGAATGCAGAGAAAATTGGTTGGATGGAAATACACTACTCTTAGCCATGCTATTAAGCTAGAAGTTTTGGTTGTTGCTCTCCAAGGGATACCGGTCTATTTTCTATCCATCTTCAAAATCCCTGGATATATTGCTGAGAAATTTGAAAGAATTCAAAGGAATTTTTTTTGGTTTGGTATGAAGGGAAAAAATAAATTGTCTCTAATAAGTTGGGACATGATTTGTCTCCCTAAATTTGATGGTGGCCTTGGCAGAAGAAAAATTCAACCTACTAATAAATTCTTGCTTGCAAAGGTTGGATGGGACCAACTGAGGAATATAAAGGAATGGTGCAAGTTTCTAAATATGAAATATATCAACATAATTCCACTAATTAGGTGTCTCTCAGATGACCATCCCAGTGGTTCATTGATTTGGAACAATATCTACATGGTTAAAAATATATTGCTCTTTGGTTTGAGATGGAAATTGGATAATGGCAGAAAAATTAGATTCTAGGAGGATCCCTAGCTACTTGAAATCCCCCTCTCTCCATATGAATTTAGGAATTTGATGGTACCTGTTGAGTTGTTTTTTGGATGTGAGAGACTACTTGTGTGGGATGTATGGATCTACGAAATGGAAAATGTTGGAGAACTATCACCCTCATTCCCTAAAGTTAAGGCATCAGGCTAAGACTCTGTAGGACATCTTGTCCCTAACCAAAACACCCATTTCTTATACCCTGGAGGATGAATTCTATTGTACTAAGGAAAACAAGTGTAATCTCATAGTAAAGTCTTCCTACAGTTTGTTGTCACTACAAGAAACTCATATTAGTATTTGGAAATAGGTTTGGAATAGACAACTTACACCAAAATAAATAAATTTGGTGGACGGTGATTCAATAGGATACACACTCAGGACAATCTAAGGAAAAGGGGATTTCAAATCCTGAATAGAGGTATATTATTAAGAATGATGAAGAGATTATTCCTCATTTTTTACTCCATTGCCCATTTAATATTGAAGTCTAGGAGGCTTCCTTTGAGAAATTGGGTATTTATTGGACTATGAATGGTGACCTTAAGAGATTTGTTGATAGTTGGATCACCCCCTATCACCATCCTCTTCCTAAATAAATTTGGAGACAACTTCCTCCTATTCTATGTTGGTGTTTGTAGAAATAAAGGAATAATCAAATTTTTAGAAATGTGGAAAAAGTCGTAAGGTGTTTGGTATCGGTCTTAAACTTATCACTAAGATTGTATCCTTATATGTTTGGAAACCTCCCTTTGTAATGGATATCAATATGGCTAAATCCTAGAACAAGAACTTGGATCTCAACTCATTTGAAAAATCTAAAGCATTAGCTAGGCATTAAACGATTTGGAAACCCCATGATAATGGTTGAAACAAACATAACTTTGATGGTGATGTGAAAGGTAATCCTGGTTTGGCTAGCATACAGGGAATTATCAGAGATTCAAATGGCAATTTGGTGGTTGGTTTTGTTGGTGGCATTAGGATACAATCCTTTATGACAACAGAGGCAAGAGCACTCCTCATTAGAGTTAGGATTATTGTTAGTCTAGGAATAAAACACCTACATGTTGAAGGAGACTCTAAAGTTGTGATTGAATCCATTAATCACAATTATTGCCAAGGATGGAGTATCAAGGAATTCTTATTAGACATACAATTCTTACTCAAAAAATGGAAAGAAAAAATTAACCCACACCTTTCATGAGGGAAACAATGTGGCTAACTCTTTGGCCAACCTAGGCTCTTCCTAGGTTGTTTCCAAATGTTGGAGAAGTATGGTGGTGCTCCCCATGAATATCCAAGGAATAATCCTTGAAGAGAAAAAGAAAACTACTATTGATGATGAGATCTAAAATCTCCATCATGGAATGGTACACTTGGCTTCTCACCACAGGTCTCATCATGATGTGGATGGACGTAGGTGGGTGCTTGGGTTATGGTTGGGGTTTATTGTGTTACCTATCTATTTTTTCCATGAGTTTCATGTGTTGTCTTATCATTGGTACGAAGTTCTTGATTTGAACCTTGTTATAAGGAATGCATTGGCAGCCAAAATATCCATAAAACCTTTAATTAATAATGAGCCAATAAATTTAATGATGGCATTTATCTATGCCTCAATGTACTTAATCAATATTTACAATGGCCTAGCAACCCTATGCATATTGGAAATGCCTATTGGTATGTTTGGAAATCTTAATGCCTTAATTAGGCAAGATTTTTAGATTTTTTATGATAGAGGTGATAAATGTTTTTTGCACATTGGTCATTTCCATTTTGAAAAAATTCCTACTTTTTTTCTAGTGAATGAATACTATTTGAGTGTGAAAATGGGAGGAGACCGGGTTAGAAAAAAACTAGGATCATGTGAAGAATTCCATTGAGACCCTTTCGTCTAACATATATGTGTGGAAGGAGGTATTGCTCCATTAATGGAGTGCCTCAAAGGGCATGACAAGAAGATTTTTGCATAGTTTGCAAGCTCATGGTGTGATAGGAGAGTCACAGTGGGAAGAATTTCATTTGAAATCAATGAGGAGGTCATTGCTAAGGCTATGGGGATGTCATGTTTTTGTCAAAAACTCAAAAAACATACAAAGGTGCAGGATATGGAAGCCTACAGACCTTCTTCCATAAAAATGAAAAGTCAACCAAGCTGCATACGAGGTTTGAGCAGAGCAAGCTGTTGATGCCATGGGACTAGGTGTGTTTGGTTTTAATTAAGTAAATTACTCTTGAGGGAAGGTTTAAAGTTTTCTACTTTTATCACTTTTGATTGCTAAACCACCTTTGCCATAGAAGCTCAAACTATAGAACTTGTAGCTAGGAATCCTAAAAAACCTTTCTCGTTACCCCTGCATCAAGGTCTCATTCTCCATCTCTATAATTTCCACCTTTCCCTCTACCCACCTAATCCCATCTCTTCCATTCAAATTGAGGAACCTAAGACAGTTGACTAATCTCCTACTAAACCTTCACCAACTATTTTAGTTGGGCCTAAAAGAAAGAACACTCCTGCAGCTATCCATCCCCAAGATTCCAAACTTAAGCCCCATGCCAAAAAGAAGAAAGGTGGCATGGGGCTAGCTCAATCCAAAGCTATTGAAGGGCTTTGTGAGCTAAAAATACACCCACTAAGAAGGATGATAAATTTCTTGCCAAAGCCAAGCCTGAACTGAAGAAGGGTTGTGAGGGTGTGGTCAGTTGCTCATGATTCTTCAACATTTTTTCTCCCTTACAACTCCAATTCAGGTGGAGTTTGGGTATGCTAGTGAGTCTTTGCTACAATGTATAGGGTACTCTTAGTAACTTCTCCTATAGAGGTGGAGAGGCAAGCTGGATGATGGAGATTATCTACTACATCAACATGTTAAAGGTTGTTGTTTTTGATACTTGGTGGGTGGCCTATTGGCTTATTATGTTGGTCATGAGGCCTATTTTGATGGTTTTTTGGGTTTTTGGTCCCATTAAAACCCATATTTAATGGTTTTATGTTCATCTAATTTTGTCAGCCCTTGGGGTGGTTGTTGTTGGCTGTTGTTTTGTTGCCTAGTGAGTGGCTTGTTGGCTTGTTTTGTTGGTGGTGATTCTTGTTCTACTTTAGATGCTCTGTTTGGTTTAGATCTGCTAGCCATGAGAAATTTTTCTTGTTGTTGTCCCACCTTTTGTTTGTTCCTTGTCTTGTACTTATTGATGAATCTTTCATGATGTAAAAGGGATCATGACCCTTTCAAAATCCCTTCTTTTTCAATCAAAAACATGGGTGCCATCCCTTATAAAATAGGGGATAGACCTGACCTTTTTTTAAATTGTTTAAAAGGAAATTGATATTTGTTTCTTGTTGTATTAATAAAAAATCAATGGTTGAATTCATTTTACCCTTTTTACTTGTTGCACTACATGACTATGAGCAATTTTGGTGAAATGGATATCAGTTTGTAACAATTTTCGAGCACCAAAATCTCCCTCCAATCACGAGTAAGTTGAATTTTATTGTTTTTCTTCAAAAAATTTATTTTTGTATTATTTTTGAATAAATTAGAGAAAAAATAGGTTTTTTAATATGCACATTAGTTTGCATTAAAAAATTGTTAATTTTAAAAATTTTCAACATCAAACAAGTTTTCCAATGGTTGAGAATCCTAACCCCATTACAGATGAAAACCCCATGCAACCTAACCCTCCTACACCACCAAATTCTCCATTAAAAAATACACTAACTATCCATGAAGATATCCATAGTAATTTAACTAAATTGAGAAACATATCATAGCTATACGAGAGGCACCCTCACTTATGTGATATGAAAACCATGTTAGAATAATTTCCAATGTTGAAACTCTCACAAACCAACATATTATCTTTTTAGAGTGGAAAGAGTCCATGAGGCAATGATATGTTGATGGCTTATTGTATGATGAAGTGAGGGAACTTGACATTACAAAAGACCAATTAGCACAACTATTTATCAATCCTAAAACTAGACAACTTGTTGATGTGTGCAAGCCTAAATATTTGATTAAATGGTACACACATCGAGGTATCCTAGATAATTTTTGGGAACATTGGTGGATGGTTTTTGATAAACCACCCAACAACAATCTTGATGTCCCACAATATTTTTTGTGAAAACTATATGCTTAATTTGTCCTAGGTAAGCATGTCAACTACTTTAATATGTGATATTTCCAAGGTGTGGGTAAAGGAATGCCTCAAGATAAACCAGGGGCACATTGAATAACCCCACTTATTATCCCTCCACCTATTACTTCCTCACCTCCAATACCTTACCCAAAGATTGTTGCAGATGGAGCTAGTCAATGTTTCATGTCCATACACACTTTGAGTGGCCATTTGATCACATAGACCTCACAGTCTGTGTAGCTGCATGATTGTGATACACCTGTTGCATCAACTGGTATTGGTATACCCTCCTCTTTGCCACATATTTGTGTGCCCCATCATTGCATTATGTGTCGTCATGTATGTTTGGGTCCTCTTGGATAGCCTAATGAGGCTACAATGCACACATCCAACTATGAGGTCCATCATATGTCAAATATAGGATATGAGAGAGAATGGAGCGAAGCATTTCCAAGAGAGACATCAAGTGTGAGATATGACATGGATGCACCTATAAGGCTTAAAGTAATTTCATAGTGCATTTTATCTTTTATTTCATATTTTATAAAAGATATTAGTATTATTGTATATTTATGTGCTAGAATCTTTAATAGTAGTTGACAGAGGATCAAATTTCATAGGTCCAGGAGGGTACTCAATTTACCATTTCATTTGGCCTAGAGAGTCAGTATATGGTATACTTTTCTGCACATACATGTTTACATTATTTTATTTTATGTGCATATCATTTAAATTATGATTTAGATGTTAACTTCTGAAATATATTATGATTAAATACATGTACATAGATTGATAGTCTTATGTATTCTTTTCTTTTTATGTAGCAATCTGGTACTTTTACAACCATGATGACTACTTCTGACACATTGAAAGGAGCATCATAATAAGGTTTTTTTTTTAATTCTTGAAATTATGATTATATGTACATGTGCATTTAAATTGTCTTACATTCTTGTCATTTTTAATAGTATAAAATATCTTAGTTGATTCATCCAGCATGATCCCTTCGAGAACAAGAGAACAAGCATCATAGGAGGTATGTGTTTATTTTATATTGTAGATACATACATTTAGATAGGAGTATATATGTGCTTAGTAAATATGATTATTTGTTAACAATTATATATTATTTGTATCAAATTTATTTTACCTACTATAGTCCTCTACCCAATTAAGCAATGTGACAAATCTAGGACCATTTTGATATGCTACGACTCATGATCATCCTTTGAGACAATCATATGCCGAACATCTTCCAAAAGAAAAAAGAGAAAGACTTGAGGTAAACAAGAATTGAATTTTAGATATATTATAGTTCAATATATAGTGATTTTGATGTTAAATTTACAATTTCTAAATTATAGTATATAATTTTCTATTTAGTAGTCCAACTTGTCAACCATTGAAATAATTAATCTAATTTTTGGTTTGAATTGTTATTGTGTAGGAAATTTCAAAGCCACCAAGTTCTTCGAGGAGGCTCAATTTTGATGATCCAGCACAAGATTAGAATTTTCTAGAGATTGATACATTTAGGGATTGATACTTAGCTCTTCGACATGCATATTGTATATTGATCTTGAGATGGCATATATGCCACATTTTGTAAAACTTGTTTTGAGTTGGCATATATGCTAAATTTGTATATGCACATACACAACTATTCTATAATTTGATATATATAAAAATTGATATTCAATCTAAATTATTCCTCATGGCATGTTTTTTTACTTTGAAACTTAAAATTAGAATATATAATCAATTTATAATGGTTTTAACTTATGATCAATAACATCTTATAGATTAATTAAATTGCATTTTAATAGAATTTATGAATTACAATTGGTAATCCATCTATGTTAGTGTTAAATTTAGTTGCCTTTGGAAACTTAAAAAAATTTATGACCATTTATCTAATGTTATCACCATTTTTTGAATGTTGAGCTCATAGTGGTTATGTGGAAGCTCTAGGTCAAATTTTGAATTCTAGTTGCAAGTTGAACACTCAATTTGGCATCAATAACACTAAAAAGTATAGTAATATAAGATAACTCAATACATTAGAATTTGTACAAAATGGGATCAAATAACTCTTGTACAAAAGAATACAAATGATTTAAAGCTCTCTTGAATGAATCTACATTTGACATTATTTAGTTATTTGAACTCCTTTAACGAAGCAAACATCTAGTTTTTTTTTAAAGAATCTAAAATTAATGAAAAATTGTATGAGAAGCACTTTATAATATTTTTTGATGAGTTAAATCTGATACTAACCATATCCAAATAAAAAATAAAGGTAGTGTGAGATTATTCAATTGGAATAATGATAAAAATTATGGAATGTTTTTTACCTTTTCATATCTCTACCAACTATTCACTTATTGTATTTATTTTTTAGTATCCTCAAATTGTATATTTGTGTTCCACGCAATTATAAAGATATTGTAGGAGGTAGTTCATTCATACTAAGGTTCACATACAATACATTCAAGAGTTCATTCATACTAAGGTTCACATACAATACATTCAAGAGTTCATTCATAAACAAGTCTAAAATCTTCACCATTGCTTGACTATTAAGTAGTTGCCAACATGAACCAATGTAAGAATGTGTGAGTGAATTTGATGTCAAAATATATACATGTGTGACATTCATGAACATACATAAGTAGGTGCATATGCATAATCATTAATACAACTAATAATGCCCATATAATTTTATCAATGTCCTCATGTACAAATACATCAATGCATCTTGCTACCAACTATCCTAGATACATAAATAATATGTACCCAGGCTAATACCCTCACTCTGTAATGTATATCTCAAACCATTGCTATTTTCAAAGACACCTACATTGCAATATTACAAGTCAACTATTAAAAAATAGAAAAATCACCGAGTAAAAGTAATAGAACAATGAAAGCAACATGAACTCCAATGTTGGATGCATTTCCATCGAACCTCACATCCTACTCAAAGATTATGTTGAGTAATACCTACATGTAAATATTATGAAATTATGGATTATAAACAACATGAAAAACAAAGTCACTTGATCATTCTTTTAAATCAATAATGGTCAAAATTAAACACGAATAATGGAAAATGCAAAATTGTTAATTTTTTAATATTTTTGATGAATGGGTAGTGTGGAAATGTTGAGGTAGGCAAGTAAATACTAGGAAAGGTTTGACTTCATTTGCCAAGTCACCTAATCATTCTGCAGTGTTCTTTCTAGGGTAGTCTCTTAAGACTCCTAAAAGCCAAAAAAATTTAAACTTTGACGAAGTCATTCTGGGAGCTTGTGGCACGTAGGAATTATTTTTCTAGATCTATGGGTGGATATTGAATCCCTTCAAACCAACCTCTCACAGTTTGGGTCAACTCAACACCGTTTGTGTGTTCCAGTGTTAAATGCATTCTCACAAAAATTGTCACTAGAAAGTAGTGCAAAAATCAAAAGAAGCTTTTTTTTTGTGGATAATGAAGCAAAACTAACTATACCAACACATCAAGGTGGGAATTCCAATTCTATGAAAGGCCTCTTTTTATCTCCCAATCCCCCTATGATTCCTAAGTGCACTAATCTGAGGTAGTCTTGAAAGTGTCGTAAGAGCAAAAAATGCAAAATTGTTAATTTTTATGTTATTTTGAAAAATGGGTAAAATGGACACATTGAGGTAGGAAGTTAAATACTAGTGAAGGTCTGACTTTTTTTCCCAAGTCACCTGATCGTTCTGGGGTGCTCTTCCTAGGGTAATGTCTTAAGAGCCTTAAGAGCAACAAAATGTAAAATTTGTAAAATTTATAGTAATTTTGATGAATGGAAAGCATGAACACATTGAGTTAGGTGGTTAAATACTAGGGAAGGTCTAATTTTTTTCCCAAGACACTTGATTGATCTGGGGTGCTCTTTCCACAATAGTCTCTTAAGAAGCTCCTTAAGAGAAAAAAATGCAAAATTTGTAAAAATTTTAGTAATTTTGATGAATGGGTAGTGTGGAAATGTCCAAGTAGGCGAGTAAATATTATGGGAGGCTTTTCTTTGTTTCCCAAGTCACGTGATCATTATGGGGTGCTCTTTCCATGGTAGTCTCTTAAGAGCCCCAAAGCAAAAAAAAATCAAAATTTGAAGTCATTCTGGGAGCTCCCGACACGTAGGAATGTTATTTCTAGAACTATAGGTGGATATAAAATCCCTTCAAACCAGATTCTCTCAGTTTGGGTCAACCCAACACTATTTGTGTGTTCTAGTGTTAAATGCATTCTTGCAAAAGTTGTCAATGGAAAGTAGTGCAAAAATGGAAAGAAGCATTTTTTTGTTTTGTACATATAAGAAAAAACCAACTATACCAACAAGTTAAGGTGGGAAGCCAAATTCTGTGGAAGGCCTCATTTTTTTCCCAAGCCCACCCATGATTCCCGAGTACACTAATCTAGGGTAGCCTTGAAAGTGTCGTAAGAGAAAAAATGAAAAATAGTTAAGTTTTCAGTTATTTTGATGAATGGGAAATGTGGATATGTCGAGGTAGGTAGGTAAATACTAGGGAATGTCTTAATTTTTTTCCCAAGTCACCCAATCATTATGGGGTGCTCTTCTTGGGGTAGTGTCTTAAGAGCCTTAAGAGAAAAAATTGCAAAATTTGTAAAATTTATAGTAATTTTGATTAATTGGCAGTGTGAACACATTTAGGTAGGAGAGTAAATACTAGGGAAGGTCTAAATTCATTTCCCAAGTCACTCGATCGATATAGGGTGCACTTTTTTGGGTAGTTTCTTAAGAGCCTTAAGAGCAAAAAATGCAAAATTTGTAAAAAAATTAGCAATTTTGATGAATGGGAAGCGTGGACACATAGAGGTATTCAGGTAAATACTATTGGCATATTGTTGTCATTGATGTCAAAAGGGAGATTTCTATGGGATATCCTGCCTAGGAGACTATTGATGTTTGGCTAACATGATAACTTCAAATGTGTATAGTCTTGGTGTTGAATGAATCTTATATTCCAACGATGAATTTCTATTAGAGGTTGTGAGTTCCTTAAGTGAAAACTTAATCCCCTGAGTTCATTAGGGAAACTAGACCCTTTTCCTTGTGCCTACTGGCTTGACAAATATTCAACAACCATAATACTTCCCTAGTCATGAGGTAAATATTTGTCCTCAATAAGATCTATGGCATTGGTCAAGGATTAAAGATCCAATGCTTTTTCTAGGTGTTATATGAGAATATTGTATATTCTTGTCTTGGTTCCCTAGAATAGTGTAGCATAAGCATGGTGGAACTGACAAGGGTGAAAGATGGCAATAATCCGCTAGTCCACTAGAGATTTGATGGGATCGTGTCTAACCTCGTAGAACTATGGGTATGTGAAGCGAGTCTTTTGGGACCCACTCTTGGCAAGCTGCTTATATCGATGACAATATTCAAAGCAAATCATTATCCAACAACCATATTTTATAGGGCTAAATGATGGATATTGATCGATGGATCATCATGTGAAAAGTGTGGATCAATGACTCATGTTCAAACTGAGAATCCTTAATAGCTATGGTAGTGTGAACTAGGGTTTTGACTACAAACTACCTCAGGAAGAGAATTTGATTGGCCCAATTGCTCTAGCTACCAATATTAATGAGGGTTAGATGATCAAATTAGTTACATGGAATTATAAGAAGCAGAAAATATGATTAAGATTCGTTACAAAGGATATGAATTAAATTCTAGAGAAAATCCTAGTTGTTCTGTATGCCAGAAATAGTAAAATATCTATTTTTTCTTATAAGTGGATGCATTGCTTGATGTTATGATAGCTTGCAAAAGAAGATAAATATTGAACCCTAGCAAAGGAAAGATATGGTATGAAAGTCTCGGGGCTAATGCAAAATGTCGATGATGGATAAAAGGAGGATGAAGAAGGAAACAATATAAGAGATAGAGAATGATGCTGCAAAAAGATGAAGTGAATGTGTGTTACATCTGAGTGATGAGTGTCTTTTGAGGTGGATAGAGAGAATCTAGAGAAAAGAGGTAGGAAGGACAACAAGAAATTTGTCTAATTCTTGAAGACGGACATAGAATGCACTCCCATAGAAAGTGCAACAAGGTTGCACAGTGTATTTGGAAGTGTTTTGAGATGAACAGAGAATGCAGTAAAAGGAAAAAGGAAGAGTGCAATAGTAATGGAATGAGTAAGAGGAACCCAAACAAGCAATGAGATTTTTAATAAGGGTTCACCTATAAGAGCAGAATGAAGGAGGTAAGCAACATGAATTGAAGTTGTATAGACTATAACCAAGTGTGAGTAGTTGCAAATAAGTTGCAACATCGAACTATGTTCTATTGAAAATTTGTAATAACTCTAATTGTAAATATGATTAGTGGTTTCCATCAGATATCTAGGTGCTTGCTTGGATCAGGTGCTCCTAAAATAGGGGATTTTAGTCTCCTTAGGGTTGGTGCCCTTAAACATTATAACAGGTCTTTTGATTGCAAGGCTGGATTAGGACAGTAGCTCCTAGTAGCACTTCTCACCGTGGTTTTTCCCTTCCTGGGTTTTCCATATATATATTATGTTATGTGTATGTCTTTTCCTTTGTACATGACTGTGTTGATTTAGTAAAATAAGGTAAAAAGGAAATAAATTTTAAGTGTTTCAAAGGCTAATTTTTAAATCATCTACTAATTCAACCCCCCTCTCAGTAGATTATTGTGTTCCAATAATTGGTACTAGAGCCCTAGGTTCCCTAGGTGAAGTTTAATCAACTCGGGTAGATTATGGTAGTCTAAAAACTATGAGCTATTAGGAAGGTTCTTCCACAAACAAGGTACCTCGGTTTGATGAAACAAATTACAATTTTTTGAGTCATGAAATGGAGGCATATTTGGGTTCTCTAGGATTTGATGTTTGGATGTCTGTCAAAATCAACTATGTTACTCCTCCCACTCCTCCCACTAGTGCTATAGGAAAAAAGGACCACAAGAACATTGAAAGAGCAAGGCAAACTATTATTTTTAGTTTTTCTAGATCTGTGCATGGGAAGATTATGCATTGTAAGACTACACATGATGTCTAGGATAAGTTGAAAAATATCTATGAAGGAGATGACAAGGTAAATTTTGCAAAGCTAAAAGTATTGAGAGCTATATTTGAAGGCCTAAAGATGACTGAAGAAGATAATATTAAAGATTATATTCTAAGAGTTGAAGATATAGTAAACTCTATTAAAATACATGGAGAAGAAGTGAAGGAAAATTTCATTGTACAAAAAGTTCTAAGGTCAATGACAAAAACATATGATCCCAAGATCTCTATGATAGAGGAAGGAAGAGAAGTAGAAAAATACGCTCTTGATGAGTTACATGGGATATTCACTACATATGAGATGAGAATGAGGGATAAAGAGCCATCCAAGAAAGAATTTTCATTCAAAGCTACCAACAAGGTGAAGGATGAAGAACCTAAGAAAGATAAAGCTGAAACAACCACATCCAAACATGATGAGACCGATGAAGAGGAGGAAAATTTTATCAGAATACTTAGAAGAGGCTCTGGCAAGTACAAAGTTAAGTTACTATTCAAGTGCTTTGACTGTGGTAAAATAGGTCATTTTGATGCTAAGTATCCCTACAATGTGAAAGGTAACCCTGGCCAAGTGGTAGATGAGAAAATGAAGAAACCCTACTACCCTAAGAGAAGAAGTTTTCAGAAGAAGAACACAAGTATATACATCCAAGAGGATAGTGATGTATCAAATTACTATAATAGCTCAAATGATGAATAAGGTTGTCCTTTTGTTATGAGAGAAAATGAATTTCTCTTCATGAAAAAAGATCTTGAGGAACAAAAGAATGGAAAGGTCAAAAACCTACATGAACAAGAAGCAGAGGAAGGAGAGGTAGACCTAGAAAGAGAACTCATCTATTCCCTATATGAGATAGATGAACTCAGAGATGAGATTGAGAAATTTAAAAGAGAAAATAAGCACCACAAGAATCTTGCCTAAAAAGAGTTAGACAAGGTAACCAAAGATCTTGAGGAAACTAATTAGATAGTAGTAAGTTTGGAACTTCAAGTAGAGGAAGCCAAATGAATGGAAGAAGTGATGAAATCCAAATTAGAATTTAAAATGGATAGGTGCATGAAGCTTGGGGCAGAAGTAGTTGTCCTGAGAAAGGATTTGGTGAAAGTTGTAGACACAAAAAATGTACCGATCAATCCTGCACACCTGATCCTGATTACTAACACTGCTTCATCCTAAATCATCTCCTTTGCTAATCATTTAATTAAATAATCTTTATTTTATTAAATTCATCACATTCCACCTCTTAATTAAATAAATCATTTTTTATCTAATTATGTCATCATCTCATATTAATTAAATAAATCATTTTAATTAATTAGCTTCTATAGTCCCTCTTTAATTAAATAATTCACTTTATTTAATTAAATATCTAAATTCATTCTATTAAATTCAATGAATTGATCTTTATTTGATTTAATCTAACACCATCATCTTTAATTAAATAAATCAAAATCTTATTTAATTAAGTCTAAATTCATTTTCTTCTCATTTTGATTTAAATTAAACCAAAAGTCTAAGTCAAAATGGTCAAATCAACTAACTCCTTTTAAATTAATCAAATCCTGATTAATATTAATCTTAATCCATCAAATCCTCTAGCTTTTGCAGCTTGCTCATGAAAATCATTTTAATTGATTTATTAAATCTCTATTTCTTTCAAAAAGGCATAAAAAAAGGAAATATTCTTCGAGTTTGAAAAATCCCTCCAAAAGGGTTTGTACATCCAACAAGGCATTTAAGTTTCTCACATGTCTGTTTCCTTGACCCAAGTGGCATTAACTTCATTTTCTTCTCCCTCCAACTTGTCATTTCATCAATTTTGAAATTCCACTTAATTGCATTTAATTGCACAATGACCAAAATGTGCTCCACCTTTGTTCACTCACATGTTGACAAGTGGCTTCATGCTATTGGTTGGTCTTTTATCCCACATTCATCCATTTTTCCTCATCTTCTAGATTTCTCTTTTATAAATAAGAGGCTCTCATTTGGATTTGGGATACACGACTTCATGCAAAGGCATTATCTTGAGATTTTGAATTTTCTCATCCATTGTTCATCCATTTTCACATTTTCATAGCTAGGTTATGCAGGAATTTCACCAAGGAAGCATCAAATCATCATTCAAGCTTACAAGGGATTGGTAAAGGGCCATTTTCCACATAAAAATAGAACCAATTCCCCCATGGGATTGAGAGTTTGTTTACATTAAATAGGATTTGAAAGTTTTTATTTGTGTTCTTCCTTCTATTTCTTGTTTTGTGCACTTCAAATGAATTCCATGGGGAATGATGTTTCTAACTTGCATTTGGAACTAATTGTGTACTTTTTCTTCATTTTTGTGCAATTCTAGGATCACCATTTACATTTTGGAGCTAGGAGGGAAAAATTGAAGAATCTGACATGTTTTTTTGTGAAAATTCCATTATTTTTGTGTCTACAGGAAAACAACACTGCTAACAGAGAAACTACACCACTATTAGTCTAGTGGTACCATTTAGCACTACTATCAAACTCCAAACCATGATGTTGAGCCATTCCCACCTAAATATTTGAATTCCAAAGTGTGATGCTCTACCATTTCCCTATTGACCAGTTACCTAAACTCCAAACTCCATTGCTGATCGAAACAACGTCACAATCGTGATCACTAGTTCTATCACAAAGAGCCACTATCAGTCTCAATGTCACCATACAACACTGTTGACTCCTCTAAATTGCGCCACCTTTGTAGACTACACCGCTAGAGTTGGGTAAAAGACACTTTTCAAATTATTTTCAACATGTGCTTTTTCATTTTGGTTGGTTTTGACTACTAACTAGTTTTTGGCTTCTGTTTCTATAGTTTTAACTAGTTTTTGTAGATTGGCTTGATCAAAAGTGAAGGGAGGAAACATAGATGAAGACTTCTCTATGGCATCATCATTTCATTGTATCAATTTTTTTTAAACACTTTGGGGAGGAATTGTAATTCCTTTTCTAAGGACTTTGTCATCTTCATGCTTTTTAGGATTCACTAATTTTCGTTTGGGCTTAAAAAGACAAAAACAAAGGGATTAAAAAGAACCTTAGGAAACTTACTAGATTTTGTTTTGGACTTAACAATTGAACAAGCAACTCTCATATTTCCTTTTGGTGCTTAAAAAGAATCCAATTCTTTCTTTGAAGGATTAAAATGAACATGTAGCTTTATGTTTTGTAATCTCTTATCCAAAGTAATATCATCTAAAAGACATATGCGCTTCTCTCGTTCCTCAAGGAAATATTGAGAATCAAAAGGATTTTTATGATATTAAGTTGCATAGGTGATTGCCTCCACACTTCAATTTAGATTCTTAAAATTCAACAAAATCTTGCGAGCGTGAGTGGAGTATATCGTGTGTGTTCTCTCTTTGTTTCTCAACAAATATTGATCAAACTACAAATGTGCTTGCTAGCTTTTATTTATCCTTAGAGCACCTTCTTGGTGGGAAAAATTAATCACCCTAGGGAATGACCCAACTGGGAACATGCTAAAGACAAGCGAATTCCACCTGATATATAAGTGTGGGTACTTGAGGAAAGTTCAAGTATCATGAGGATTGTTTTGACAAGAAGGGCAAGAATGGTCTCTTGCTATATAGATGATCCCCCATGAATGGAATTCCTATACTAGAACCTTTTGTTTAGAGGCCCAAAATCCTTATCTATTTGTTGGTGCAAGAGGTCAGACCTCTGAACCCTCCCCAATTTTTTGCGATTCTTGGTAGAGATGAGAAGTATACCATGGGAGTTTCATGGGTACTAAAGCTTAGCCAACCCATAGAAGTGAGTTTTTTGGAGGGGAGCTAGTGTTCTCAAGCTTTTAATTATTCACCAAGAATAAGCGTAGTTGGATTTATCCAAGTGGGGATTCAACAAATATTACCTTTTTATCTAGAGTTTTGTGCATGTTCTTGAAATCAAAACACTTTGCTTTGATCTTAAACATTGGAAAACAAACATTCAACACGGTCATCAAATTTCAAACCCTTTAGAGGAAGAAAATACCATTGAAAAAATCCAAGTGCTATTGCTTGCCCCAGGGATTCTATCCTTATAGGCTTCTAAGAATTTGAATTTACATCTCAATCTTCTCACTAAATTCAACAATAGGGAACTTTTTCCTCAATTTCCTTAATTTCCACATAATGGACTTTGTGGGATGAGAAGAAATTGGGACATTGGACATTTAGTTTGAAAACCTAATCAAGAATTGTTTGTGGTAAAAAGAACTCACTAAGAAAAGATAAATTGGACCCCACACATGTGATTTTTCAAATGATTTCTTGAAAGCTCAAAATCCAAAAACCAAAATCCAAACTTATTAGTCAAAAAGATCACAAGAAATGTTTGTCTATGCTTTACAAATTTAGGAAAAGATTGACCTTCAACTTTTACAAAAATGCATCAAGGAGCAATCCAAATTTGTATTCATTTTACTATTGTCAAAATCCAAGTCTCTTTCAAAGGTTTAAGTATCTCACATAGGAAGTAATAGCATGTTCTTCAACACCTTGGTCTTTTAAACAAAGTCTCTCTAAGTATTTTAGGATCAAAATAAAAACACTCTCACCCATCCTTCAAACATCAAATCCTCACAAACAACTCTTGGAAATCTTGAAAAAATCCTTATGCTAAACTTTGGGCAAATCCTTGAATCAAATCAAAATCATCTTGTTTTATTAGGTGTGTGTAGATGAATCCTTCTTTACACACTTAGTCAAATTATCATCTTGTGGACAAGTTTACTCTAGGATAACATCCAAACTCTTAGAGTTTATGAGTTCAGTATCCAAACCAAATCCAATCAAAATCAAAATCAAATCAAATCAATCCAAAATCAAAATCCAAAATCAAATCAAACATCAAAACCAAAGTCCTAGAGTTTAGTATCCTCTTCAAGGTTTCCTAAGAGTTCCAATCATTCACCAATCGTCCATCTTTCACTATCTCATCACCATCCTTTGATCCTCAATATCTTGGATTTTCTTTTTGTACCTGAAGTTTAGATCAATTTAGGGAATTAAAGGTTCACCTCCCATTCTTGAAAATTGATCCTCATTTTATGGTTCAAACTAGATCTCAACACAAGAAGAACATGGAAATGAACAAATAAACATCAACTTCGAGTGACTTGTGTCAAACCTCTCCCAAAATCAATCATGTTGGATCTAGCAATCCCCCACCTAATATTCCTCTATCATCACAAGATCCTCAAGAGGAAGGTCAAGTGGAAGACATCACCAATAATTTTCTATGGATGATACAAGATGAAATTATTGAAATGGTCCAAAATCTTGAAACTCACAGAATTGTGAATACCATGATGAGGCTAAATCCCTCCCAATACATGCTAAAATTGGCTAAAGAAGGGGCTAAAATCCCTTCCGACTATGATATGAGAACTCTTGTGGAGAAGCCTCTTAGGATTATGCCCCCAATTTCATCCACAACTTTATTTCAAAGTATCACTTAAACCATCCCCCAAATCACAAAATCCACTGCTCCAACTCAACCAATTGTCAAAAAGGGGAGCTCATTTCTTCAAGCACTACAAACACACCCCCTTGTGAACAACCAAGAATTGGAAGCAAACACCATCTTGGGTCAATCCGTTCCTTAAAATCCGCTACACCCATATGTTTTTCTTACCTTTCAAGACCCCAATGACCCATGACTTCACAAGGAGAAGGTGGGCTATTTGGACAAGGAGGAATCTTTGATCCCTCTTCATCATCATTTCCACAAGGGAACAAACCACCCATTTTTTCACCATTTCCACCTTTGCCATTAACATCCACACCACCTCTCAGTTTAGTATTATTTCCTTTACCACCACTCAATTAACAAAATCAAAACAACCCCCTAATCATCAATCAAAACATAATACTGAATCCTCCAATCTTGTCATTGATATCTCAAAAATAGATGGCAACCATCCATAAACGTGGTCTCTAAAGGACCAAGCATAACAATTGTACCATCCACCACACAAATCCCCACCGTCAATATGATGACACCTCTCATAACAACAACAAACACCATTTTGAATCTACCACCAAGACCAAATGTGGCCAACCAATATAGCATCACGTTGCAAGCAGCTCAACAGGCCTATCAAAAGGAACTTTAGCAATTTCAAGCGCAATAGGCACGAAACACACAAGTTTCTCAGCAAGCACAAGCCACTCAAGTGGCTCAAGCCACACAACAAGCACAGTGGACTGCTCAAGCTCAAGCCTTGTTGCAACAATAGCAAGTTGCCCAAGTTGCTTAAGCCACTCAAACTACTCAAGTCACTCAAGCTACAAAGGCGCAAGCTCAAGCTCAAGCACAAGCCCAATACCAAGCTCAATAAGTGCAAGTGCAAGCTCAATACCAAACACAACTGCAAGCAACCCAGCAACAATAATATCAGGAAGCCTTATAACAATACCAAGCACAACAAGAAGTAGTTCAATTACTAGCCCAATAACAAGTTTTTTTGGCACAACAATAGCAAGACCAAAAATAAGCATTGTTGGCACAACAACAACAAGACCAACAACAAGTGTTGTTGGCACAACCGTAGCACAACCAACAACAAGCATTTTTGGTGCAACAACAAATGCAGGCATATCAGCAAGCCTTGATCACATAGTAGAACTTGCAACAAACTCCCACCAACACACCCAGCACTCCACCCATCACTCAAACACCTCAACCACTCCAAAACATATTCACTCCACCTCCCAATCCTCAAGATGACGTGATGGCACAAATCAAGTTGCTCTCGTAGCAAGTGCTCAATCTCCAATAAGGGAAAACAATAAAAACATTGAGAAACTTATGCCCCTATCCTTTTGACAAGATTTTTGCGATGGTACCATTCCCAAAGGGGTTTGAATCCCTTCAACAAATATCATGGGATGGAAAACCCTGAATATCACATCGGGGAATTCCAAGTACATTACATGGAGGTCACATATGACGATATGTATCTGATGTGGCTATTCCCTCAAATTTTGGCTGGCCCTACCATGGAGTGGTTCTCACGCCTTCCTTTTGGCATCAAAAAGTTCTAAGAGATTATAGATTCATTCATAAAAAACTATGCATTCAATATCAGTATGGATGTTAGTCTAGAGGAACTATTTGCTCTTAAACAAGCTAAGGGGAAATCATTCACTTCCTTCTTGCAATGATGATGATCCAAGGCCAACAGGAGAAAATGGGCGATGCTAAAAGAACAAGTTTGCAACATCATTGCTAATCTTCAGAAAACCTTGGATTTTCATCTAAAGGTGCAAGGTATCACCAGGTACGACCATTTGATCCCCAAGGTGCTCAACATCAAATGATCCCTTATTACACAAGGAGGGACACCCACATATCCAAAACATCAAGACAACCACCCTTCCACTAGCTATAAAGAAAAACCTTGCACGTGGGTGAAAAATAGAAATGTCACTAATGATGGTGTGGTGGATGCCAAGGTCATAATCAGTGCTCCAAAATAAAACACCCAAACATACCAACAACCACAAAATAACAATCATAACAATATGCAAGGAAATGCAGTATCACAACAACCACCCAATAATGAATTCAATAACCTGAATAATCAAGGGGGACCACCCCTATGAAACAAAAACCCCCCAAGTGAAAGTACACAGCCCTTGGGGAACCAATTGAATTGATCATGAAGAAAATGATAAATGAAAATCTCATCAAAATTCCCACTTATGAGAACTATTAGGAACCCCAAGTGAAACCACCATGGTACAATGAAAAAAACCTTTGTGATTTTCACAAAATTAAGGGGCACACAACAGCCAGTTGCATGAGGTTGAAAAGTATAATCCAAGACCTCATTGATGACAAAGTCATAAACATTGAACAACTAGTTGGGAATCAAGACCTAAAAATATACATGAATCTGATGTTGAATCATACCCAAGGGAACAACCGTGGAAAGACCAAATATGCTAATGTGAACCATGTGTATGACCATGTTGTCACATCCCTAATGAAATGGTCACTGTTGTTAACATCAATGGAGCCAAAGCTAATTGTGGAGTCACCACACACAAAAAAAAAGTTACCATTGTTAGATCATCACAACCACCTAGGGCATCCACTTCCAATCCAAAATCCATTCCTAATGCCTACAATTTCCTAGACTAGCTAAAAATAACCCTTGCTTAGATCTCCATCATGGATTTGTTGAAGGTATCACCTACACATAGAAAAATCCTAGAGGAAGCATTGGCTTCATCCACTGTCTTCACAGATCTAGATGTTGGCCAGTTTCAAGCTGTGGTTGGAAATATCACCACTCCAAGTCTCCTAAAAAAATTTTATCAGGACTTCCCCACCTAACCATCTCACAATTGTGCACTCCACCTTGATACCTAATCCATAAAAACAAAGTCAAAAGGTTCTTGGTGGATGGGGGCACAGGTCTAAACATTTGTTCCCTCAAACTAATAAAGAATCTGGGATTCTTAGAGGATTCCATTGAAAAAGGTAAGGGCATCACAATCAAAGCATATGATGATCAGGAAAGAGTGTCTCAAGGAACTATTCAACTCCCTATTCAAGTAGGGCCAACCATTATGGAAACCACATGCTAGGTCCTTGACGTTGATTTTACTTATAACATTCTCATGGGGCATCCATGGATCCATGGGATGCAAGTAGTTGCATCAACTTTCCATCAGTGTATTAAATTCCCATATCAAAATCAAGAGGTCATGGTTCATGGTGATCCTAAACCCTTTGCCTACTACAAGAATCTAGAAGAAAAATACAATGAAATCCCCCAAGTCCCGAAGAACGATGAAGGCCCTACCACTTTGTATGTGGATCCCAACTATATTAGCCTCCACTTCTGAGACAAAGACACCCATCATTCCTAATATATCTGAAATCAAGGTCATTATTTACGACAATGGGTGTGGGGATTACAAAATGAAGAAAAAATATTTTGTCATAGGGGAGTTACCTCAATCTCCTAGGACTCATAGGCAACCCCAACCAGCTGAAACATCATCCCAAACTTTCAAAGCAGACCCTTCTAGATTCAGATGTTGGGGAGATCTAATTCAGGAAATGGTAGATGAAAAACACATATCAAGCTTGTTGTACCAAGATGAAAGGCCCACACTTGATCTTCCCATGGATGAAAGCAACAAAGGATTACAAATGATGCTTAGTGTGGGCTATAATAGAAATAAGAAATTGGGACAAAATGATAATGATCTTCTAGTACCTCTAATTCTAGAGAAGCGTATGAGAAATATTTGCCTCAAATGTACCCCTCTGAAGGTGACCATACTTGGAAAAGGTATCTCAGTTAGAAAGGTCAAAACTCCCCCTCAGCTATCAGCAGCCACCCTTCAATTACTAATATCCATAGGTCAATTCATAGATAACTTTACCTTTGACATAATTGATGTATGTAGTAATGATGAGGATCCCATAACAGACTTGCCTATGCTTTTCGAATATTCCTCCCTGGGCATGATTAGTACCTTATCTTTTGAGACTAATGACCATCAAACCCATGAAATAAACCTAGTCTACCCCTAGCTCATCGATTACAACCATTGAGGACCACCAATTTTGGACACATTGAAAATGATGAGGTGCTCTCAGAATTCATGGGATTGCAGGATACAATACCATATGGAGATCACAAGGCCAAATTCGACATCATACTGGACACACATGCCTATTACGAGGAAACAATTGAATCCTTTAGTCACACAAGTGAAAATTTGAGAATAATCTCTAGGTCTTTGAGTGAAAACCACACTATAGCACTCTCTGATCTGAAAATAGTAAAAATAAAAGATGTATCCAACAGTGAAAACCTCTTTGAGGCATCAGAGGATGAAGGATTCAATCTTCTTGTGTCATATAAAAATGGCCCCTTATGATTTTCATGGCCTTTTAGGTCTTGTTTCATGGTGTTAGAACTATGTTGCTTTTATTTTATGTTGCAACATGGCTTGAACATGCTTATTTAGGTACTAAAACTTAAAGAATGACATCTTGTGAAGGTTTTGTGAAGTGTTGTAAGACATTTCTTCATTCTTCTAGACTCTAATAATAATTGTAAAGTCTTGTAACAAGCTTTCATACTTTTCTAGGCACATCTTCACTATTTATCCCTTTTTTCATGCTTTATTTGACCCCTTTATGCTCTCATATGCTTAATTAAGTGTATATTTTAGTATTATCCCAACAAACAACATTAAATACAACATATTTCCTGACACTTGTTTTTAGGTCCTAGGTGGGACCCATTCGCCATGGGTGGCAAATGAGTCCCCCTTAGCCCCAAATTTAAAATATTTTAAATTTCCTTTCAGAATTTTATTCAAAAACACTTGATATCAGCCTGTGATGAGGTATGAATGCGTAACTAAGGCACAAGTGTGTATAAATAAGTGATTTTCATCTCATTCTAACCCCTAATTCATTAAGTTCACTTATCCACCTATTCACTCAAGTATTCAAGCATTTTACAGCATCCTTTCAAGCACTTTGAAGCAACCATTGACATTACTTCAGAATTGCATCATCAAGGGTTTGGTAAGTTAATAGCAATTGCATATTATTTTATCATTCATTTTCATTTCATTATTTTATTGAAGTTTTGATTACCAAAATGGGGTTTGGCCAAGACAAACCCCTATTCACTAACCTTAAACCATTTTTCCCTATTGCATGTTTGTTTGCAAACCTAGGTATGCATATTTGACAAGATTTTTGATGTTGAAGATTGGTTTACAAGTCAACTAGGTGCTTCAAGTCAACTCAAGTCTATCTCAAGCTTGGAGAAGGTTTTCTATCCGTTTTCTGCAAAATTGACTTGGCAACCCGACAAGTAGACTTTTCCAGATTTGCTGTTGCAAATTTGTCTCCTGATTTTTCAGAAATTTGGGAGAGGACTGATTCTCCACCTATGGAAAATGAGTCCCACCTTAGGACTAAAAATCTGAATTTTTTCAAATTATAGATCCCGACAGACAGAAACTTGCTTCCGATAATTTTTTACCAACATGAGGACTAATTTGTCACCCTGGTTAAATGAGTCCCACTATGAAAAATTAGTAATTTCCATAAACATCCAAAACACTCCAAAATCATCACATTTCATTCAGGTGCACTCAAATCCATCCCCTTCCTTTATGTTATGCATAATTTCTTCATTTACTTAGTTGTTTGCATATCATAACGTGTTTTCAAACATAGTGTAAATCTTAGTTTTGCATTCATTTTCATTCATTTAAATTAGTCAGTTGCATTTATTTAACTTCATTTAGGTTAGGAAAAATAACACATAACATTAAATTGAATGAACCATTAGCATTTTTGGCCTACTTCTCTCCTTTTAGGTGAAAAACCCTAGAAGAGTTAGAGAAGCCCTAGGAACCAAAAATCAATGGTTCATTTTGGTGAACCCATTGATAATAATTTGGTGAGATGAAGTTCTAGAGTCATGGCTTCCCATGATATCACTTTCATAGTGGACCTTGGGATCTCAAGAGCTCCTACTCCTAGTATGGACAATGGTGCATTAGCAATTGATCATACCACTTCCATTCCTTCACCTTTTTCATCCAATGAATGTTGACAACCAAAAAAACTCTCTCCCTCAAGACAAGGTCATTAGTATTCATGAAAAAAATTCACATTTACAACAAGACTTGTCCCTTGAAAACATTTCCCAAATCACCATACCTGCTATTGACAATCTTCATCATTTGATTGAAAGTGATGATGGCTTGCAAGTGATGAAGATAATCGCTAAGATTTACAATAAACATGCCTCTTAAAATACCCAATATGCAACCATTCCTATCAGCCAAGGAGGACCTCAAGTTCCCCCCCCTTCAACCATAGCTTCCATCCCAACTTATACCAATCTGCAAGTCCATTCAACTATACATCAGACTACTTCTTTCCCGATTTCCACTAGCATTCCTACTTCTCTTGTGGCATTGCAAGTCCCTTCCACCACTTTCATGCCTCCTAGTATTCCTTTCACTTCACCTAACATCACTTTCAATCCATCACCATTTTCCCTTTCACCTCAACCCACATACCCCGATCCCCTTCTTACACAACTCCTTACCACCATTTCATCCATGTAACATCAACTTTCCACCATTAGTCAAGGTCAATCCACTCCACCTACATATCATGTCTATAGTAGCCCCTTATCCTTAGAAATATTATGTACCCCAATGCCACAAGGGATAGAAATGCCTCTGTTTGAGAAATATGGAGGAAAACGAGACCTTTTCAACCATGTTAATGCCTATACAACTTTGTGTAGTGACTTTGTCCTTGATGATAAAATGTTAGCCAAACTGTTTCCAAGGACCTTGAAAGACACTACCTTAGAATGGTTTTCCAACTTTCCTAATCAATCCATCCATTCATTCAATGAATTGGTGGATTCTTTCATAAGTAAATTTCAAGTTCACATGACACCTAAAAAGATAATGGTTGACCTTATGTGATGTAGAAAAAACATTGATAAAAAAGTCATAGATTTTATCTCACGATACCAATCTGTGTATGCTGAAATTGATGTCAAGATTCCTAATGCACATCTGCAAAAAGATGTTTATTGAAAACTTGCACACACACCTTCAGGATAAATTAACAATGATGAAATTCCCTTCATTTATGCATTTATGCACAACATTGTGCGAATACCATAATTCAGTTTCAAGTCATGATTCAAAATCCACTTCTAATCAAGCCGACAAACCTGAACACAACAATCAAAACCAAAATACCCAACAAAACTTCTACAAACCAAATAGAGGATTTTTCCAATTTAATTTTCCTCCTCAACCTCAACCATAGCCAACCCAATTTGTTCCAAATCAAGTGGCAGTTGTTAAAGTTGTGGTGCCCTATACCTATGGGGACCTGAAGATACAATTTACTCCCCTAGCCGATACACTTCATAATACAATGAACCATTTAACTCAACAACGCTTGCTCACTTTTCCACCCGTTCGACTGCTTGATCCAAACCAACCTTTACCATCCACCTTCAAACCTAATTCTTATTGTCATTTTCATCACCAGAATGGACATGACACTAAACATTGCAAGCATCTGAAACATTTAGTTCAAGACCTCATTGATTTAGGCCATCTATCCATTATGGGTGTTAATGATCAAGGCAATAGTCTGTTGCACCCCCTAACTAGAATTTGTACATTTTCACTAATCCCATGCCTAAACATACTACCTCATTTGTCAAGGCTAGTGAACCTTCAACCACTAATGTAATGACTGTTGATACAAATAATGAACAACATAATGCACCTCCCCTTGTTACTATGGAAAGTCCTCTAGATGCGCTAGTAGCTATGATAGGCGTTATCCATGATAAGGGAGAAACCACTAACTCTCTTGATATAACCTTTTCTTCTCAAGACATACTAAAAATACTTCCTGATAGTCCTCTTTACATAGCTGGAAGAATCTATAATAAGACCACTAATGGGATATTAATAGATCCTGCTTGTGGTGAGAATGTGATCACAAAGGAGATTCTAGTATTACATGAGCTATATCAAGATGAATATAATAATCTAATTGCATGGATTAAGACACATACTAGTTTTGCATGCCCTATGATTGGATCGATTGCACTACCCTTACAGATAGAACCTAAAACTTTGGAGGTAACATTTTCAATTATTCCACAATATGACCAATTTCATTTGTGGCTAGGCCACTCTATGCTTCACTTAATGAAATCAGTCTCATCAGTTGTTCACAAGTGTTTGAAGTTTCCACTTGACAATGAGATAGTCACCATACATCATAGTGGCTCTAATCCTGTATCTTCCAAAGGTAACTTTTCATTAGAAGCCTTTTGGCCTACACCCATGGAACCTATCACACCTCGCAAGGACTTCTTTTTCATAACCTATCAAAAGATTAAATCCAAAAAGATAGTTGAATTGTCTATGCTGGCATTTGGCTTGCTTGATGGCATGTGGCTTCTAGTGTTATCATTGATGGAAACCTAAGTCATCCTTCGGGTCCACAGACCAATATTTATCCATACCGACAAGATAAGTAAAGCTCAGTATTTTACCAGGAGAGAGTATGAAGAATAGGGTATTCGGTCAACATATTGATCTATACGCCTCACCAAATCATCATTTTGAGTTGTGGATCTCCGATAGAGTTTGTTAAGAATCTATACTATCTTTTTGTTAAGTCTTGTGATGTTGCATTGATCAGTGTATGAGTTAGGAGATCCGATTGGATGCTTTGGTAGGTTGTTTTTCTATTTATTTGCTCATTGTGGCTAACCTAGTGAATGTCACATGTCGCATCTATGTATAATGAGTAATTGATTAATTATTTCTTGTGTTGCTTATTTTATTTTGGGTTGTAGCTATAGTTTAGCTGACTTGTGTGGGTGCGCATTAAATTTAATTTGTGATTTGAGCCAACCATTGAAGGATATTTCATGTTTTGTTAAAGTCGACTTGAAGCAATGAAATTTTTGTTAGCAGATATATATATATATGAGATTTTTAATTCATTTTGTGTGTGAGAAACAAGAGTGAAAATGTGTGAATATGTGTGAAGAGTATAATAGATGTGTGTGTGAATATTAGAGGGGTGATTGAGTGATCTTTGCATAGTTTCAGTAAAGCAGAGTAGACCAGAGGAGGGTAGAAATACAAAATCAGTTAGAGGGGTTGAAGATCATGTGTTGAGCTTCATTGGAACCAAATCTAGGAATTTGGAGATGTTATCCTTTTGGTTCAAATTTTTGTTGTAATCACAAACATTTTGTAAAGTAGTGAGCATTCCTTATTTTGAGTAGTGAGCTCTAGGTAGTGTGCCTGAATGCATTTGCATTCCCTTTTATTATACTTTTAACAAAGTATAAATTGTGGATTAACCTCCACCGTGGTTTTTCCCCTAACAAGGTTTCCATGAAAAAATATTGGTGTTATGGTGCTTTGATTATCTTTCTCATGTACTTGCATCTTTATTTCTATTCATGTGCTACAAATGGTTTAAGGTCTAGATTTAAAGTTTAAATTTGTTGAACACTGATTCACCCTCCCTCTCAATGTTCCTTGAGTCCAACAATTGGTATCAGAGCCAAGTTCCTCTGAACAAGTTTAACATCTTAAGGTGGATCTTGGATTGCAATGGACTCTAGTGGTCTTCAAAAGCAACTTATGGTGGCACTTGGTGATCTTGATCAATCTAAAGAAGAATTCATGGAATTAAAAGAAAATCTTGTGGATGCTGAGAAATTCATTCAATCATTGAAGGATAAAATTAATGAGTCAAGAGAAAAGGGGAAGGAACTTTGGGATTAGTTTCAGAAGCAGAAAGAAAATAAGAGCTTGGAAGATGTTCACTTGAATCGGACCATAAAAGAGATAACTGAAGAATGTGAAAAGATTGCTAGGAACAATGCTACTCTAAAGCTTGAAATGGAATATGTGGCAATGAAGCTAACCAAGGAGATTGAAGAAAGGAAGAAGAATGAGGAGAATCTAGCCCAGTCTTGAAGAGAAAAAATTGAAGAATGCAGCAGAGTAAATAGTGGATTCATTCAGATGGAGATTGAACTACAACAATCTAAAAATAATGAACAAGAGCTTGAAAGATAGATAGTTATTCTCAGAGATGAACTCACTACTACAAATGAGTACAAGGAGAAGTTTAGAACTAGTTCTGATAAGCTTGATGAGTTGACTAAAGGAGGTCTTGGATATGAGAAGGAAGAGAGCTCTAGATTTGAACATAAGGATTCTAGACAAAGAAATCATATGAACAAAGGCATAAGGTATCTGGTAAGACAACCGAATGCTTAGAAGTTTAATGGTTACTGCTTTGCTTGCAATAAATTTGGCCATATGGCTTCTTAATGTAGAAGAAAAATAAATTCAAGCAGTCCATCATTTCTCAGTCAGTGTTTTAGTTGTAATAAGTTTGGTCATAAGTCAATTGAATGCAGAAGTATGTGTGTCAGTGTAAGGAATGTCAAATGCTACACATGTGGAAAATTTGAGCATATTGCTAATCAGTGTAGATCAAAGGGGAATCAATGGAATGAATGGTCTAGACAAAGAAATCCAATGTATTAGAGTTGCAACAGATTTGGTCACATTGCAAGATTATGCAGAAACATAAACATGGATAGAAGAGGTCTGGTATACTAGGGAAAAATCTCACAGAAAGATGAAAAAGGAAAAGGGAAAGTGACTATGGAGAGATTAGAGATCAGATGAAGAAAAAATGGGTAAGGAAGAGTGACTTTGATGAAGGGAATAAGTCTGCACCAGAATCTTCTTTTGGTAATTCCTCCAGAAATTGATCTTAGGCCATTGGCCTAGGGGGAGTCTTTTCAACAAAAATCCTTTGTCCCCCTGTTGGTAGCTGGCACCAGAATGCAAGGAATTGTCAATAGTTATGATAAAAGTTTGCAAATGCATTAGTGATTGCTTATGCAAAAAAATGAGAAGTAGAAGGTCCGTAGTCAAATTTTTCTTTTGTTGTCTGAGAAAAAAAGTACCTGGAACTCCTAGGGAAAAATATTTAATGCGACAAAAAGGTTAGGTGTGTAAAGTTATAAAAGGGTATTTGGAACCCTCATTTTTCACCTTGCATTGGAGAAGAACAGAAGGAGGGCCTCTTTAGAAAAATTTCAAAGGAGTAAAGAAAATTTGGTGAAAAATTCATTAGGTATCTCAATTGCTTGTAGACTTTTGAATTTTGTGCTCGGTTCTGTACAAAAAGAAAAATGAAGCAAATCAAAGGGACGGTGAATTTGGATGAGTATAGCAATGGAAACATTAGGGCTGTGAGAAATTTGTTTCCAGCCAGTGAATTGAAGTGGCTTGAAGGTGCAAAACATAAAATTTTGGACATTTGGAATGAGTTTCCTTATTTCATTAACACAGAAGTAGTCAGGTTTATCCTAAATAAATTGAATGAGAACATGCTAACCTTGGATAAACCCTATCTTATTTCAAATGATGTAATTAAAAATTTAACTAGTCTATGCAATGTTGGGGATATTTTGAAAAAGAAAACGATTCAAAACAAGGAATTTGAAACCCTATCCAGAGTAACAGGAGATCAGAGGGCTCTAGTAATTTCAACAATCAAAGATCCAATAAAAAGGTACATTGCACATGGGATTTCATAAAAAAAAATCTTAAGAAATAGGGAAGGCACAACTTCAGCAAGCATAGTTTATATCACTCACAAAATGATAATGGAAGATGAAGACTTTGATCTATGTGGATTTTTGAAGGATCGGTTAATGGAAAATGTGCAATTGATGAAAGAAGTAGATTACCCCTTTAGGTTTAGCACTTTGATCATATGTATCATGATATATTTTTTGAACTACTTGTCTCTAAATGATAATGTGGTATGGAAGGAAAGTGAACCAATTTATAAGAAAATTTTTGAACATTGTAATGCTTTGGGAAATTGTGAGCAAGTATATGAAAATTTCTTTAAGGAATTTTTAGGGAAGTTTGGAGAAGTTAACATTCCCCTTCCAATAAAGATGGTTGAAGTTGGATCATCTTCTAGTAAAATAGGAAGGAAGCCAAAAGGGCTCTAGAGTTTACAGATGACACCCCTTTGGCACATAAGTCTCCAAAATCTGAAGAGGAAAAGGACAGATAACTGTGGATATACCAGATGAAGACTCTGATGAGTATACTCCTAGGGGTGAATCAGAATTAGTTGAACCAGATATAACAATAGCAGAAGGAAGTGATGAAGAAGGTGCTTTACTCAAAGCAAAGATACTACAAATTGTTCAAGAGGAAGATTGAATGCAGAAGATTGTTGACATATGGTTAGATGGACCCTCATATGAGCAGGATTTGATTGAGAGCACATTGAGTTCTTACTTTGTGCATAATAACATTGGTTTGGAAAGTTTGAATAATGTGCTTCCAGAAGAAATGATTGAATGTATCTAGGAGGCTATGGCCTTTGAGCCTCAGGACAAGAAAGAAGAAGTAATTTTGCATCTGAAGGAGCAATTTAGGTTGTCCCTTACCAAATTGAAAAAGAAAATGAATAAGTTGAGACAATGCATTGATTCAGCTAATAACATTTACAACTATTGTCTTCAGTGGCCTCATGTTGTTGGGAGGTATAAGGAAAAGCTGGAGCAGATTGAAGCTAAGTTGATCAAAATTGGTCAAGATTATAGTATGCTTCAAGACCAAGATGGAGCAGTCAAGAAAAAGATTTAGGAATTGTAGTCTGAGCATGCAAAATTCCACTTTACTAGAAACACTCTTATGGACACCTTTTGGAAAGTCAAGGATTTAACTGAATGCAAGTTGGAGAAGCTGATTGAGGTCTTGAGGAAAGGAGAAAAACTAGAAGAAGCAATTACAATCCTGGAATCCCTTATTCAAATTATTAACAAGACATCTAAGAATAATAGCATGATCTTAATCATTGGGATTTCTATAGAAGCATGGAATAAATTTCATCCGAGTATGAAAGATAAGTACAAGTTAATTTTCTAACTTAAGTAGCAGTTGTACTTCAAATTTTGAATTTTGAAAGGGGGAGAGAGCTTAGTGAAGAATATATTTGTCATTGATGTCAAAGGGGGAGGAGAGCAATGAAAAATTCTTTATCATTCTAAGGGAGAGTTTGAGTTTTGAAATTTTGAATTCTAACACTTAGTCATTTTTCACTAAGTGTTGCCATCAATGCCAAAGGAGGAGATTGCTGGCATATGGCTTGCTTGATGGCATGTGTCTTCTAGTGTTGTCATTGATGGAAACCTAAGTCATCCTTCCAGTCTATAGACTAAGATGTATCCATACTGGCAAGATAAGTAAAGATCAGTATTTTACAGACAAAGAGTATGAAGAACATGGTATCTGATCAACATATTGATATGTACACCTCACCGGATCATCATTTTGAGTTGTGGATCTCTAAGATATTTGTTTAATCATCTATACTATATTTTTTTTAAGTCTTGTGATGTTGCATTGACAATTGTATGAGTTAGGAGATCTGGTTGGATGCTTTGGCAGGTTGTTTTTCTTTTTATTTTCTCATTGTGGCCAACCTAGTGAATGTCGCATGTCATAGATGTATAAGGAGTAATTGATTAATTATTTATTTTTTTGGTTATTTTGTTTTGGGTCATAGCTATATTTTAGCCAACTTGTGTGGGTGTACATTAAATTTAATTTGTGATTTGAGCTGACCATTGAAGGATATTTCATGTTTTGTTAAAGTCGGCTTGAAGCAATGAAATTTTTGTTAGTGGATATATATATGAGATTGGTAATTCATTTTGTGTGTGAGCAGCAAGAGTGAAAGTGTGTGAATATGTGTGAAGAGTAGAATAAATGTGTGCATGAATATTAGAAGGGTGATTGAGTTATTTTTGCATAGTTTCAGTAAAGTAGAGCAGAGCAGGGCAGAAATACAAAATCAGTTAGAAGGGCTAAAGATCGTGTACTGAGCTTCATTGGAACTGAATCCAAGCATTTGGGGATGTTATCCTCTCAGTTCAACTTTTTGTTGTAATCACAAACATTTTGTAAGGTAGTGAGCCTTCCTTATTTTGAGCAGTGTGCCTGAATGCATGTGCATTACCTTTTATTCATACTTTTAAAAGATTAAAAATTGTGGTTTAACCTCCAACGTAGTTTTTCCAATAACAGGGTTTCGACGTAAAAATATTGGTGTTATAGTGCTTTGATTATCTTGCTCATGTGCTTTCATCTTTATTTATGTTCATGTGTTGCAAATTGTTTAAGGTCTAAATTTAAAGTTTAAATTTGTTGAGCACTTATTCACCCCCCACTTTGTGTTCCCTGAGTCCAACAGTCTCTTCATAACTCATCCCCATCCACTTCATCACCTCCTATCATAGATGAAACCATGCTTCAACCTGAGTCTGAGATTGAGCAAACCATATAACCTCCTGAACAACTACCCCTTGATACTTCCCCACCATTGTTTAAATGACCAAGGGAAACTAAAACCATTCCTATCATGCCTTCTCGCCTTAAACAAGTGTATAAAGCCAAAGATAAAGTGGTTGATCCATCCTCTTCAGTTTCTTCTATTATTCCCCCTTTTTAAGTAGAAGAACCTATGATGTCTCAATCTGCTCTTACACCTCAAAAACTTCAAAATAGAATTAAATGAAACTGCGATGCTAGGGAATGAAGGCATCGTCATCGTCTCCTTGCTTGTCAATCTCACCTAGAAGAAGATAAAGAAGATCAACCTGTACCTTTGAATAAAGTAATAGATGACCACCCTCCTTCTCTTGACCTTCCACACAACAGTCTAGTGAAACCTTCGTAACAAATTGAGCCAATCCAACATCCTCCGCTCTTGATCCATCCATCCTTAGAAATCACCCTTCATCCTCCTATTGTCATTAATCTTAATGATGATGATGATCTGATAATAGCAAAAATAGATGAATAAGTGCATATCAATTTAAATTCTTTATTTTCATCTACAATGAGCTTAAATGATACATCCTCTTCACCAAGTGAAGAACCTGGCATGACTCCTGGTTCAACACTTGCAATTCTTCCTTTGGATAGTCAACTTCCCTTGCATTAAATTGAACATTATTAGGAGGTGGATGACTTGTTAGATGGTTGACTTACATTTTCATTACTTGTTCCTTTTCATTTTCATGTCTGTATCATTTTCCCCCGTATCATGTGTTTGATATTCCCTATCCTCGTACACTTCTTCTATTCACATCTCTATTATTCTATTCATTGTATATTGTCTTTTTGTCTCTTTGTTTTGTGTTCTCCTTTTGGGGATGACAAAAAGTGTCAAGATGCCATATGTCTCTTCCATATTGACCCAAAAGGTACTTGTCTTTTCCTCTTTTATGTTTTGTTCTCTCCTTTTGGGGATGAAAAAAATCGTAGAGATGCCCTATGTCTCTTCTATGTTGACCCACAAGGTCTTTGTCTTTTTCTCTTTTTGTTTTGTGTTTTCCTTTTGGGGATGATGCAAAGCATTGAGACTGAATGTCTCCTTCATGTTGACCCAAAAGCTTTTTTTCATTTTCTTTCACCCTTTCATTTTTGTTCTTTTTGCTTGTGTTTTCCTTTTGGGGAATGATGACAGTTTTGAGCTCTTTCACAAAAACATTGCAGCAATGAACATACTAAACCCAAATCCATAGATCCCTTATGTGTTTGGTGTGCTCTTTTCTAGGTGGAAACTCCTTTTCTTTGTTTTTCATTTCTCCTTGACATGACACAACCTAACTTCGAAACATATGACTTGGCATAGGGCTTTCCAAGTTGGCTCTCATGTCTTGTTTTCTTTTTGCATTTTCTTTCCTTCTATACTTTAAATTATTTGCTCACAGAAATATGTGTAGCAATTCCTTGAAAGTGGGAGCATACATTACCATTATTTCATTTGCATTTTTGGTTCCTAGTGTAGCTTTGTCATTTACGTGATGTGTTTGTCACTTTGTGGATAACATTGGGTATGATGTCCTTCTTAAGTGTGATATTTCTTAGCATATTACATTCCTCTTGGTGGCCTGATGTGATGCACTACATCCCCTAAGTTGTGAATATACTATTCTTTGATTGGTCCTCTCTTAGAGACATTACACACAATGTTCCCTAAGTGACTACCCTTGCATGAATTGAACAAGACTCCTTTGAACTCCCTTTACATTTTTTCACTTTACATTTTTACATTTTTTGCCACCTTGCATAACACAGTTTGCATGACTGTGGTACTTTGCCTTTTTTTTCATAGCATTTGTTTCATTGTGGCACCTTGTTAAAGTTATCAATGGGTATAACTTTGGAATGGTTGAGCAGGAAGCCCACCTAGCAGCATGAATTTTCCCCATTGCCACTTTGGTGTTTGTGAGTGCATACCAACTAGCATATGTATCTTACCTTTTGGGATTTCTCACTTTATGGACAATTAGTTGTATGGCCCCAGAGTGAGTACATTTGGGCCTTCTCACCCTATGAACTATCATGTGTTTTGTCACCCAAAAGTGAGTACACATTCTCTTCTTCATATAATTCATTTCAATACTTGTGTGTTCCTTTGGTCTTATGCTTAATTTTCCATGGGATCTTCATCCTGGGGGCTTGATCATCCCTCTTGATTGTTGTCATTCCATCTTGCTAGTGTAAGTGCATTTGAACCCTCTTCTTGATGTTCATGGCTACATTAGCATGAGTTTGAAGCAAGTTCATCCTCTCACTAAAGTGGGGGATAAATGTGTCATAGAAAAATGGCCCCTTGTCATTTTCATGGCCTTTTAGGTCTTGTTTCATGGTGTTGGAACTGCGTTGCTTTGATTTTATATTGTAACATGGCTTGAACATGCTTATTTAGGTACTTAAACTCAAAGAATGACGTCTTGTGAAGGTGTTGTGAAGTGTTGTAAGACATTTCTACATTCTTCTAGACTCTATTAATTACAATTCACCTGAAAATCACCTTTTTATTCATCAACAAGTCCTATTTTGAAGCATTGTAAGGCCTTGTAACAAGCTTTCATGCTTTTCTAGGTACATCTTCACTATTTATCCCTTTTTCATGCTTTATTTTACCCCTTTATGCTATCATATGCTTAATTAATTGTATTTTTGAGTATTATCCCAACAAACAACATTAAATACAACATATTTCCTGACACTTGTTTTTAGGTCCTAGGTGGGACCCATTCGCTATGGGTGGCAAATGAGTCCCCATTGGCCCCAAATTCAAAATATTTTAAATTTCTTTTCGGGATGTTATTCAAAAACATTTGAAGTTGGCCTGTGATGAGGTATGAATGATAAACTAAGGCACAAGTGTGTATAAATAAGTGATTTTCATCTCATTCTAACCCCCAATTCATCAAGTTCACTTATCCACCTATTCGCTCAAGTATTCAAGCATTTTACAACATCCTTTCAAGCATTGTTCAAGCAATTTGAAGCATCCATTGACATTACTTCAGAATTGCATCATCAAGGGTTTGGTAAGTTAATATAAATTACATTTTGTTAGTTTATCATTCCTTTGCATTACATTATTTTATTGAAAGTTTGATTACCAAAACGGGGTTTGACCAAGGAAAACCCCTATTCACTAACCTTAAACCATTTTTCCCTATTGCATGTTTGTTTATAGACCTAGGTATGCAGATTTGACAATATTTTGATGTTGAAGATTGGTTTACAAGTCAACTAGGTGCTTCAAGTCAACTCAAGTCTATTTCAAGCTTGGAGAAGGTTTTCTATCTGTTTTCTGCAAAATTGACTTCGACAACCCGACAAGAAAACTTTTCCAGATCTGGTGTTGCAGAGTTGTCTCCAAATTTTTCAGAAATTTGGGAGATGACTTATTCACCACCTATAGAAAATGAGTCCCATATTAGGACTAAAAATATGATTTTTTTCAGATTTCATATCTCGACAAATAGAAACTTGCTTCCGACAGTTTTTCACCAAGAGCAGGACTAATTCACCACCTTGGGAAAATGAGTCCCACTATTGAAAATTAGTAATTTTCATCAGCATCTAGAACACTCTAGAATCATCACATTTCATCCAGGTGCACTCAGATTCATCCCTTTCCTTTTTGTTTTGCATAATTTTTTCATTTACTTAGTTGTTTGCATATCACAGCGTGTTTTCAAACATAGTGTAAATCTTAGTTTTTTATTCATTTTCATTCATTTAAATTAGTCAATTTCATTTAGTTAACTTGATTTAGGTTAGAAAACATAACACATAATATTAAATTGAATGAACCATTAGCATTTTTGGCCTACTTCTCTACTTTTAGGTGAAAAAACCTAGAAGAGTTAAAGAAGCCCTAGGAACCAAAAATCAATGGTTCACTTCCTCTCAGTGTAATACATTTGGAGAAGTGCAATCCAGTCAACTTGGGAATAGAGGAATTTCCACACATAACATTTTATGTAGAGTCACTTCTCACAAAAAGAAGAGGAACTTTTAGTTGCATTCCTAAAAGAAAGAAAGATAAACTTTGCATGGACCTATACTGACATGCTTGGACTTGATCTAGAGGTGGTGGTCCATCACCTAGCTATGTACCCTGAAGCAAATCCAGTGATACAAAACCTCATAAAGATGCATCCCCAAATAGCCTTGTTGGTCAAAATGGAATTACAAAAGCTCTAAAATGTCAGGTTTATACGTCTGATTGACTATCCAGAGTGGGTCTCAAACCTTGTACCTATTTCAAAACCCACTGGGGGGGTCTTCATCTACATGAACTTCAAATATCTAAACAAAGAATGTCCCAAGGATGACTTTCCACTTTTGAACATTGACATGATCATGGATATGATGACAGGACATGAGATGCTATCGTTGATGGACAAATTCTTAGGCTACAACCAAATCATGATAGGAAAGGATGACAAGGATAAAATTTCCTTAACTTTTCCATGGGGAACATATTGTTGGAACATGATGTCATTTGGGCTGAATAATGTGGGAGCAACCTATTAGAGGGCCATGAAACTAATCTTTCATGATATCATTCACAAAACTGTGGAAGAGTACATGGATAACATACTAGCCAAATCAAAGAAAAGATGAGATCATATAGCAGCATTGGGCTCCATCTTTGATAGGTTAGAGGAATATAAAGTCAGACTCAACCCAAAGAAGTGTGTCTTTAGAGTACAGTCAGGGAAACTCCTCAGGTATATTGTTTCAATGAGAGGGATTGAGATAAATCTTGCCAAGGTCTAGGCAATTCTTGAAATGGAGGCACCAAAGGCATTGAAACAAATAAGGGGCCTACAAGGAAGACTCCATTCCATCCGTCGATTCATAGCACAACTAGTAGACAAGGTTGTCCCATATTATCACCTACTCCACAAGAGGGTAGCATAAAAGTGGGACAAAAAGTGTGATCAATCCTTCAACAAAATCAAGGAGTATTTACTCACGCTGCCTGTTCTCATGCCACCAATTCCAAGAAAACCTTTGATCCTATACATATCAGCAACAACAATGGCTCTCAACACTATCTTATCACAACATGATGAAAATGGAAAAGAGAGAGCTATCTATTATATCAATAGAACTATGGTGGGCCATGAATTGAACTATACATCCATTGACAAGGCCTATCTGGCAGTTGTATTTATAGCACAAAAAATAAAACATTACATGCTAGTCCATCAGATAAATCTCATTGCAAAGATAGACCCCCTTAAGTACTTACTTTCCAAAGCAACTCTCACAGGGTGAATAGAAAAGTGGGTTATGATTTTGACAAATCATGACATTGAGTATGTGGAACACAAGGCCATCAAAGGACAAGAAATTGCAGATTAGCTGGTAGAAGCACCAATATATGCAGAAAATCCACTTGTATCAGAGTTCCCTGATGAATCAATCTTCAACCTAAGTGTGGAAGATCACTAGAAAATTTACTTTGATGGATCCTATGTGTAACATGGGTTGGGAGAAAGAATCTTCTTCATCACCCCACAAGGGGATTGCATTCCAAAATCATACAAGTTGTCATTCATGTGCACAAATAACATCACAGAATATGAGGCTCTTGTCATAGGGTTGAGAATTGTAGTGTAGTGGTAGATAATGGCACTTAAGGTCTATGGAGATTCACAACTCATAATCAACTAGGTCAACAATGAGTATCAAACAAAGGACGACAAGATAACTCCATATAAGAAATTGGTGGAAAGTCTCAAGGAGTTCTCCATTGATATCACATTTGAGAAGCTACCAAGAGAAAACAATAGAGTGACAAATGCAATGGCTACAATTGGATCAGTCCTCGAAATCCCACGCAACATCCCAAAGCAATAATTCCTCGTAGAGTAGATTCTCATACCTGCATTTGAGGTACCAAAGTCCAAATTTGTGTGCAAAATTGTTGGTCACGGTGATCCTTGGTACCATGATATATACACTTACCTAAGAATAGGATTCCTCCCCACTGACATAACCTCATACCTCAAGAGAGCCTTTGTCAAAAATTCATCCCATTTTTTCATCCTAGGAGATACCCTTTACCATAGAAGGAAGGGACCCTTTTACATTGCCTAAATCCTAAGGATGCATTGACTACCTTAATTGAAGTACATAATGGTATTTGTGGTTCACATTTGAGCAGTATGACCTTGGCCAAGAAACTGCTGAGGATAGGGTACTATTGGCCTACAATGGAAAGAGAAGCACATGATTATGTCAAAAGGTGTTTTCTATGTCAGCAGCATGGGGATCTCATCCATGCACCAGCTCAAGAGCTCTATTGGATTGTTACACCTTGGACCTTCTCATAGTGGGGGCTCGATCTCATTGGAAAAATCACCCCAACCTCATCCAGTGGACATAAGTTTATCATCACTGCCACTAAATACTTTACAAAGTGGGTGAAATCCATTCCCATGACTTATATCATAGGAAAGCGGATATCAAAATTCATCCTGAACTACTTATTTTTTGTTATGGTGTCCCTCAAGCTGTTATCTCAGATAATGAGACACCTTTCAAGAATCAGGATGTTTACAACCTATGCCACAAGTTTAATATCCAACATCGCTTTTCCACCCCATACTACCCCCAAGGAAATGATCAAGTTGAGGCTACAAATAAGACCATCTTAAAAATACTCAAGAAAATAGTCAATGAAGTTGGTTGTGATTGACATCTCCAATTGAATCTCACCCTATGGTCCTATTGAAGAAGTATCCACACACCAACAGGTGCCACCCCATTCTCCCTAGTCTATAGATCATAAGCCATACTTCGTATCGAGATCAAGCTCTCATCACTAAGAATATCATTGCAAAATCTCATCACAGATGAAGAATACCAGGTATCATGACTAAATGAGCTGGAACTACTAGATGAGTAGCATATGGATGCCTTAAACCATTTGTAGGTGTATCAAAACTGACTCAAGCAAAGTTATATTAAGAAGATCAATAGTCAGACCTTCCAAGTTGGGAACTTGTGCTTAAGGAGAATTAGAGAATGTTCCAAATCCAAATAGCAAGGGAAAGTTTCAACCCAATTGGTTGGGACCCTTCATCATCACAGCGAGCTACAAGTCAGGGGCATATCAGTTATCAACACCACAAGGAGAACCTTTGTAGGAGCCCATGAATAGCTCTAGTCTCAAAAAAATTTATGCCTAATCTTCCAAGGTATAAAACCAAAAATACAAAAAAATCATAAAATGTCCTAAAAAAATGGTCACCCTGATGAAAACCTAGCAAACAGGCATCTTGGTGACAACAAAAAAATCAAAAAATATAAAAAATCCAAAAAAATCAAAAAAAGGATTAAAAACAGTAAAGAGAAAAATCATCCTCTAGTGAAAACCACTTCGGTGGCACTTTGGGAAACTACCTTAGTGAAAACCTAGAAAATAGGTGCCTTGTGTAAATAAGCACTATCCATCCACTAGGATCTCCATGACTCATTCTACATCATCTATCCATTACATCGCATTCCATCCATCACCCATCTACATCTGCATCATAGCTTGATCATGTCAATTTGTCCTGCCTATATAGGAGTAGTCTATTGCATCATGCTGGGGGAATGTTCTCATTAGATCACATTCATGTATATTCTTGAAGTCTTCCCAAAATAAGAAAATCCAAAAACATCAGAAAATCCAAAAATCCAAAAACATCAAAAAATTAAAAAAGTCCAAAAACATCAGAAAATCAAAAAAAGTCCAAAAACGTTCAAAACATATCAAAATAAAAAAATATATCAAAAAGTCATTCAAAAAGTCAAAAACAGAGTTTTCTTGTCGAACTACGGGTCTTTGAGCTCTGAACGTAGGCAAGGTTGATCTTTGATCTTCCCCCAAGACACTTAGGTCAGTCCTTTAGGAGTCTGTCATAATAAATTGGCAATCCACTTGTTCATATCTCATCAATAATTGAGTCTATATCAGTCAAACTATGTGGTCTCTGCATGTATAACATAGGTAAGGCTAATCTTTGATCATCCCATGAGGCCCCTAGGATAGGTCTTTAGGTTAGTCTCTTGGTCAAAATATCAGAAAACCCCAAAAACATTAGAAAATTGAAAATCAAAACATTTGCAAAATCTTGAAAATACCAAAAAATAACATCAAAAACATCCAAATATTTGAAAAAATTAATTTGTCACATCTCGCTTTCACCCAAAATAAACATCATTCATAATCAAAATCGTCATCCTCAACCTTTGGTAAAACAATCGGAAACAAGTCTAGCAGCTCAAAAGTGAAAGCTCAAGCGTCAAAGTCTTAAGTCTAGGTCAGTAAATAAACAAGTTGGTCAACTCCTGGTATTAATATCCCATCATCCAATCAATCCCAAATCATTTGATAATATCATTTCCTAGGATGCATCCTTCCTATAATGGACATCAACATTAGGCATCACCATAGTTTAGTCTTGGCTAGTGGTATTGAAGAACATTAGCTTGTTTTTTTACTTTATCTTTGTCTTTTGGCTTATCTTATTGTGCTCATTTTTATGACCTCTTGATGATGCCCAAACAAAAGGATTTAGAGAGAAAGGAATGGGGCAACAATCATTGTCTTTTTATCCATTATGCTTGATGGATATTCATGTAATATAACCTTGGTCATGTGTGCTTTGTTTGGGTGTAGGGAGGATGTTTTAGGTGTCTTGTTGACCACATAGGAAGGCTTACCTTCCTATGTTTTGGTATGAGATATTTGGAATATTTGAACTGCATTTTGAATGAGGTTTTGTATGTCAGGTGTGAACAGGATTACTCCTATCTGATTTTCGAGTCAAAGTCCATCACACTAGGTGCAATACCATCCTGGTTCTTTATACCTTGATGCATTGTGCCTATGTGTATTACCAAACATAAGGTACATGGCCCTTTTAAGGTCCCAATTCTTGGTAATAAAATCATCACCATCATCATCATCATCTCTAATAAAGTTGACTTGTTGGATTCTCTTATTTCTTCTTCCTTCTTTCCACACTAACATGGTACCATGACAATTAATCAAAATCATCACTAATGCATCCATCCTGCATCCAAAAACCATTAGCATAATGCATATCATACCATGACATATCATGTAGGAAAAATTAATCATCTCACATGCATTGCATTTCATTATTGCATAATATAGATTGGTTATTCTAAGCATCTCATAAACCATACATTTGTATTCATTGCATAAACATAAAAGTATCATCACATAGGCATCATTAAATCATATCATATGCATCATCAAAACATCCATTTCCTAATCACATACAAAACATTATATCATCAACACCATCATCAAATAGGTATCATCAAGTGCATCATCACATCATATCAAGTGCATCATCATGTCATCCATAAGTGCATCATTGCATCATACATGAGATATTGGAAAAGAAAATGAAAATGCCATTACATCTCATACATTTTATCATCATCATCCGTTAGGTGCATAATATAGATTTATTAGTCTAAGCATTTGCATATCATAACATTTGCATATCATAACATTTGCATCCATACATCATCATAAAAAGTGCATAGAAAACATGCTAAAAAAGAAATGCATCCATAAATCATTGCATCACATCATAACATCATATAGAAGCATACATCACATTGCATCACATAGGATAGAGTAATCACATCACATATAGAACATCGCATATAGAAAATAAGATACATCCATCCACCATGCATAAATAAGATAAAACACATCATCATACATCGGATCAAACCATATCATCTCATATATCATCAAAATAATTATACAACTGTCATGGTACATGAATCAAGATCAAATGTATATGCCAATCAATATAGTACAATTTCCCATGAGGCTATCAAAAACAAAGCCCATGGATCTCAAAAAGAATGTTGTCTCTGATAAAAAATGTGAGGCTAGCCCTGATTGCTACTCCCCTCACCCAACTGTCTCTCGGGTTGATCTTGTCTCTGCCCTATCTACTATGAGAAGTTTACCACTTGGGGCACTGCCTAATGGTAGTGGAGCCTGTAGTACTATGCCTCCTATACCACCTCATGGTACATCCTCGCAGGAAATGTCTTGCCTTGTGTGGCCTTTAGTTGTTGACATCTACCAGTCTCTTGTGCCAATTGGAGCTCGGTGGCCCATCTCTTCTAGACGGTCTGATCCTGCTCAACCCTCACCTGATCCCTCTCAACTATTAGGGTGGCAACTTGTGCCAGTAACTGCTGGATCAAAGTATCTCTCTGGTTTGGCTACTGTTGGTGATCCCTTAGGGCATCCCTCTATTGATCCCCATCTCTCTACTAATCTTTGGGAACCTAGTCTCTCTATCCCCTCTGATCTAGAGGGGGGCCACCTCCTCCTTTTCCTCCACCACCATCTTCATCTCTATCTTCATCCCTATCTCCTCTACATCCTCACCCCCATGCCCACCCTATTGATTGGCCTCTAGGTATCCTTCCCGGTAATAGTGCACCAAGAACTATCAATCTCACAAGAGGATGAAACCAATCTCAATAGGCCTATGTCATCCCTAGGTCATTTGGTCCCTAATCGTATGGCCATGGCCTAACCACCAGTTATCTGAAGGAGTCAACTACCTCATCCAGAGGGATTGTGTGACCCCATGTGGTCTCCCTCTAGTATGTGCAAACATCGCCACATGCAGGTCATCAAGTTTGTCCTGTGCATCCCCAAACTATTTGGCAACCCGGTCTGGCAGGTAATGCTCTATCATCATATTCTCTCTACCCTACATTAGACGGTCCTGCCTGGCAAAGAAGAGTTGATGTACATCACCATACCAAGTAGGCATGCCAAGCCAAGGCCTCCAATTAAAAAATGGTCATCTCATCGATGATCCTCCACCAATGTTGGATGTTGACTTCCCCTGTATGTGTGAATGCTAGTCCACCCCTGTATCTCTAGATGACTGGGTCATCTCGCTCCATGTCGATCGGTGTGACTCATGGGTGGAGCACTGTAATATGCTTCCAGGCCCAAATGTGTAGTAATGTGATCCCTACTCCAATAGCCCTTCTATCACAATATGAAAACTCATGTAATTTGTGGTAGAGGAAGGACAACATCACTAGCCCCCATGAAAAGCACTCTCTCCATCAGAGCATCCATTCCTAGGCAAGACCCCATCCCAGGCTAAAGTACCACCCGCATCGATCTAGTGCCACAAATCTGAAGATAATTGCAGCTACAATCACTCTGAAATTCAGCACTTTGGTCCTCTACTGCTCTAACTTGATCTGTCCCTTAGAAAAAATGATCTCATCTAGGCCCATGACATCATAGCTAGCCTCTGTCCCAAAGTCCACATTATAGATGACTCGGTCTCCATGGATTGGAAAATGAAGAATACGCCACACATCCTCTAGGGTCTCTATTGCCTTGCCTATAGGGAAGTGAAATGAGGACATCTCACTATGCCATCTCTCTGCTAGTGTTGTCATCATCCCTAGGTGTGTCCTAATGGCTAGGGCATACACAACGTACCAGAGCCCAATTGCCCCAAGGTGATCCTACAAGAACTCATGTAAACTAAGATTTTGAGTCAATCTACTCAGAATCAAGGACCTGTGTTCTCATGAATGGACTAGCTCCATGTCCTCCTACATCAGTAAAGTCACCATGTCAAGTTTCATAAAAAATTGAGATCTTGTTTAGAGTTTATGCAACTAAAACAATAAATGCATCGTTGTTTACATATGCGTCATTGTTTGAAACTTCTAAATTGCACTGTTGGAGGCCTAAAAACTCCAAACTATGTCATTGTAGTGTAGTTTGACCGCGAACTATTTTGACCCCTAAGGTTAAATTCCAAATTGCATTGATGCAGTGCAATTTGCATGTGCAGGGAACTTGGACACCTAAACCCTAATTTCTAAACTAGGCCACTGTGCTGCAACTCTCACTAGAAGTGTACTTTAAGGTTGTGTGATGCCAATTCAAGGATTTCAATGGCACCAAACAACCCACTTGACTTGTTTGATCTTTGGACCCTAATAAATGCACATGAAAGATGAAAAAATGAGTTGGGTAAAGGTCACATACAGCTGGTCCTATGCCTGGTATCCACTAGTACACTCACAATCACACTAAAATGTGTCATGGAAGCACATGTTGCACCATCTCAATCAGTGGTCAGACCTCACAACGCAAGAATCGCTAAGGGCTAAATGTGCAAATGAATTGGAAGTGGCCCCTCAAGGCCTATTTAAGCTTGAAAGTTAGGGTTTTTTTGACCTTGTATAGTCGTCAAACTAGGGTTTTGGACCCCCAATCTTGCTTTTTCTCATCCAAAGGTATTTTGCATCATTTTTTCATTTTTTTGCACGTTTTTGGCATCTTGGACCCTTTTCTTGACCTGTTAGGTAGCTTGTCTTCTTTTTTCATGAGATCACCCAAAAATCCATATTTTTGTTCGATTTCTCGAGGGGCCAGTATTCCAGCATAATTCTTTTACTGTGGTAGTAATGGGGCATTTAAAAAATAAAATTAAAAATTGAATTTTGATCACAATAGTTTATTCTTTGAACTAATGCAGCGGGTACATTGCTTCAAAGAGGGACAAAATGTAAACACCAAAAATGTACTGATCGATCCTATACACCTGATCCTAATTACTAACACCACTTCATCCTAAATCATCTTCTTTGCTAATCATTTAATTAAATGATCTTTATTTTATTAAATTCATCACATTCCACCTCTTAATTAAATAAATCAATTTTTATCTAATTAAGTCATCATCTCCTATTAATTAAATAAAACATTTTATGTAATTAGCATCTATAGTCCCTCTTTAATTAAATAATTCACTTTATTTAATTAAATATCTAAAGTCATTCTATTAAATTAAATGAATTAATTTTTATTTGATTTAATCTAACATTATCCTCTTTAATTAAATAAATCAAAATCTTATTTAATTAAGTCTAAATTCATTTTCCTCTCATTTTGATTTAAATTAATCCAAAATTCTAAGTCAAAATGGTCAAATCAACTAATCTCCTTTTAAATTAATCAAATCCTAGTTAATAGTAATCTTAATCCATCAAATCCTCTAGCTTTTTGATTTATTAAATCTCTATTTCTTTCAAAAAGGCATAAAAAATTTGAATATTCTTCAAGTTTGAAAAATCCCTCCAAAAGGGTTTGTACATCCAACAAGGCATTTAAGTTTCTTACATGTCCTTTTCCTCAAGCCAAGTGGCATTAACTTCATTTTCTTCTCCCTCCAACTTGTCATTCCATCAAATTTGAAATTCCACCTAATTTCATTTAATTGCACAATGACCAAAATGTGCTCCACCTTTGTCCACTCACATGTTGACAAGTGGCTTCATGCTATTGGTTGGTCTTTTATCCCACATTCATCCATTTTTCCTCATCTTCCATATTTCTCTTCTATAAATAAGAGGCTCTCATTTGGATTTGGGATCCACAACTTCATGCAAAGACATTATCTTGAGCTTTTGAATTTGCTCATCCATTGTTCATCCATTTTCACATTTTCATAGCTAGGTTATGCAGGAATTTCACCAAGGAAGCATCAAATCTTCATAAAATCATCATTCAAGCTTACAAGGTATTGGGAAAGGGCCATTTTCCACATCAAAATGGCACCAATTCCCCCATGGGATTGAGAGTTTGTTTGCATTAAATAGAATTTGAAAGCTTTTATTTGTGTTCTTCATTCTATTTCTTGTTTTGTGCACTTCAAATGAATTCCATGGGGAATGATGTTTCTAACTTGCATTTGGGAATAATTGTGTGTTTGTTCTTCATGTTTGTGCAGGTCTAGGATCACCATTCACAAAAGCAAAGGAGCATATCAAAAAAGGACTAAAGCTAAAAGGTGGCTCAAAAAATTTAGATGAGTTATTAAACATACAAAAGCCCTCTAGCAAAGACAAATCTGGTCTAGGGCTCTAGAAAGGTAAGGAAAAATTTATGGACACTTCCACAAAATTATATGAAAGATTTGGGGCAGAAGAAAAGTCTAAATTTTTCAATGAAAGAGATTGTGGAGTGAAGTTAAAGAGAAACCTGCATAAGTTGAGAAAACTAAGGAAGAAAAGAAGCTTACTGCTAATAAGAAGGACAATCAATCAGTTCCTAATAAACAAAAGAAGTAGAACATACTAAGACCAGGTGTTGATGGATTTACAAGAGTGCATGATCCAAGGAGGCCACAACAAATAATATCACCTCATCCAACTCAAGCAAGCTTTCTCACCAAGTATCCATTATACTTCTATGGTTATTTCTATACCTATAATCAACTTGGTCATAGGGATAGAGAGTGTAGAGTGTCGGCTCTCACAGCTGTTTCCCTTGATGTCAAAGACACACAAAGGAACTTGATTACAGGTATTTGATAGGAATACTGACATTTTAGTTAGTATGATAGTGAATGATCATGGAATTGATATGGTATCACCTAACATTTCATTTGATACATGGGTGTGACAAGTTTGGTTTTAGTATGACAATGCATTATAAAGGTTGATGGCATATTTTCATAGATGGCATTGTCAGTAAACAACTTGGTTGGCTTCTTAAGTCACTATTACAGTGACACTCTGATGGAACTTTACAGTTCTATTTCAACTTCATAAAGACAATGATATTGTGATGGCAACTAAGACTTGTGTTTGATAAAAATTTGTACATGTGATTATATTTATATTGGTGAGTTACACTTTGGTTTACATGGTATACGACACATGACATATGTGTTTAGCAAAGTTTCATTTTTGATGAAAAAAGAAAATAGCATTTGTCTTTCATGGTTATTCTTCCTAAGGACAAGGTTGTGTTATTTTTTATATTAATTCCAAGGTATTTGAAGTTAAAATGGGAAATAAAATCCCATCGATAGTATTTATACCTTATGGCATATACATGGTTTTTATTTCTAAAGGAATTTATTTATTTATTATTGCAAAGTCCTTATATTGAACATTGTACCTGCTAACGTCTCTATGAAGGACATTCTATCTAGCATATCATGGGAATAGCTAGGCATATTAATGAGGACAGCCGATGTGGTCAATAAGGCACATGTTGAGTTTAGTATTTTAGCACATGACAAATGTTTGGAAGGAAAAAACCTCTCAGATACATTTTGTAAAAGGAATACATTTCTTTGTGAAATCATTATTGGGAGTGCTCGGTTAGGGCATGAGAAACTTAGGGTTACAGTAAAATGATGATGTTGGAGGTCTTTGAAGTGATAATGCTTAACTTCGGGTGCTTTAACAGTGGAAGAAAAATGGGTTTTAGGCACAAATTGTTCAATTGGTCGACTTCCATGCTTCATTCTGGTAACATTGTTTCTCAACAAATTATTCTTACTTCGAAGCACAAAGTTTTTTTGGTGGTCTTCATGTTCATTATGGTGTCATATAGAATCTCTTATTCTTTATATATGTGGGTTTTTTGTTTTGTGTCTACAAAAATCCATTGCTAGGCCACGATGTCGACCTTGTATATAAGAGCATATTACAAAAGTTTACAATGCATAATGTTTATTTAATTGACAATAGTTTATGTTTGGTAAAGCAAAGAGACTACAGTGACATAAACAATTATGAAGTTTTATGTTTTACTTGATGAAAGTAACAGATTAGGTGTGGCATTTATCTAAAAGGCACTTACCATTCATGGAATGTTTATATAAATACCGATTTATCATTATTTGATGTTTGATGCTTTTAACGGAGTTATCATGCTGAATGTGAAAACATAATTATGTAATTGAAGTTTTGTAAACATGATGCAAAACAGAGTGTATAACTAATATATTTGATATTTTAGAGATTCCAGTGAATGAATCTTTAAGATATTAAGTGCATAGACACCTCAAAATGGTATGGATAATCTAATTAATTAAATACAATTTAATTAATTAATTAACCCTTCTATTTTTCATCTACTTATAAATAAATAGAAATATTTATTTATAGAGTTCACATTTAATTCTTCTATCTTTATCATATTATTTCATCTTAATTAAATAAACAAATTGCATACATTGTTTTATTTAATTACCACATTTCTTCTATGTTTATTTAATAAACAGATTTTTATATTTTATTTTATTAAATTAAATATCCTCTTTTGCTAAATTGAATAAATCAAAATATTCAAATAAAAGCCTATTTCTATAGCTATTTCCTCTTTTCACTCTTCATATCCACCAAAAAAATTAGATATTTTATATCTAATTAATTCAACTTGATCTTCACAGACAAATTTGGAGACAAATTTGAGACAAATTATAGGAAAACTTCTTCATATTCTTCCATTGATCATTCCTATCCTCTATCTAAATGTTTTTGTGGGGAGGAACAATCTCCATAATCTTCCTAGGCTTCTTCATATTTCACCATTAATTCTTTCAAATCAAATCTAGACCTTTGTCTTGCTGCCACATCACAAATATATTGTCAGGAATCTATAAATACAACTTCTTTCTCCAGGAAAAGGATCCCAACTTTGTGCAAACTTACTCTGCAGAAATAGCATTAGAGAAATCAAGCATTTGAGCAATAGAAATAGAAAATCATTTTAGAATAGCAATCATAATCATGGATTTTCATTTAGTTGCATCTTAGTTTATAGTAGTTTCTTTTATCATTTTCATGTCAATTTCATCTATAGAATCCTCAACATATCATTTAGCAATCATTACATAGGATTAGATTCTTGCATTTTACAGCATCTCATTCTCTAGATTGTCATTTTAATAGTCACGGTACTTGCACAATCTGAGAGCCATGGTGATTTAATAAATCTTTAGAGATAGAGAGCAATGGGATGGTTTTGAGAGATTTCTTGTTTTAATTAGATTAATTGTTATTTAAATCTCTTGATATAATATCTAATTGATTGTTTTTGTTGTTCATTTATGTATATTTTACTCGCACATAAATTGGCACCCACTGTGGGGCACAAAAACCCCATTTTTAACATCTTTTTTCTAAAAAGTATGCTCGCAGGTTTTTGAGGTGTTTTGTTTTAGTGAGATCGAGACTTTTTATGGTGCATACGACAAATATTTTAGCACATCCAAGTACTATTTTGGTGCATCCGACAAATATTTTGGTGCATATGACCACTATTATGGTGCATCCAATATTCTATTTTCACCAATCATGGGGTTTTCTTTACACATTGACCTTTTCTTTTAGCACATTCATATGTTGTTTTAGCACATCTAATGACTATTATGGTGCATCTGACTGTTATGTAGAATTTTGAAAAATATGAGAATTAATTACTAGTTTCTTTGTTGCAAGTGCAATATACACTTGTTAAAGACAATTATTGGAAACACTTATGCATGTCAAAGACAAAAATTTACAAATTACTAATGGTGTTTACAGGGATTTAATTTCATTATTTCTTTTCCTTTGGTTAAGATAGTGCATCTAGCTTAATTAAAGAAATAGTTTGAACCCCATGTCTATTATGTTTTGAAAGTAATAGGCTTATTCTCTCCCCTTAACTAGGTGATCAAAATGCTAGACTTGCTATCTTGCTTTATTAACACCTTTAGAAGGCCTTCCATAGTGAGAAAAAGTACTCACCCTATGGGAATGACCTGAGTGGGAACAACCAAAGCTAGGTTTTCCAACCCACTATAAAACAAAAGTGAATCTAGGGAAACCCACATTCACTGGAAGTGTGCAAGATAACCATCCCCAAAATATTTGTTCTAAAGACTGGGAGTTCTCCTAAGGGAGTTTATCATTTGTTGCACTGAATGGATACCCTTTCTAAGAAATTTAGTGTAGAATCCAACTGTGTCAGTTTATGAACACTTTTTATATCACGGTGAAAGGGGAGGGAAGAATCTTCCCCCAAGACACTCACCATATAACTATCAGAGACCCTAGCCAAAAGTGGAGGATTCAACTTTAGTTAAGACTCAAGAAAGGAAAAAAAAATGGGCACCCTCTAGGGGGTGACAAGGCGATGTGATCTAAAATAGTTGCAAGTTGTGGGTTGTGATATTCTAAGTGACCTAATTGATAATTAGAAAAGTGCTTGAATTGTCTTTATTTATGTCAAACTAGTGGAAACTAAAAGAATCAGACTTGATTCTAGAATACACACTCTTTGTTTAATCCGTAGTGTTGAAAACAATGTTTACAAACTTGTTGTTGTGTGTGTAAAATCATTTCCAAAGGAATCATCCAATTGAATCATCAAATTCCAAGATTTACAAGCAAAAAAACCCTCCCAAATCTTCATCGTTTAGAAAATTACACCCTGGAATCAATCCTTTTACTAAGAAAAAGCAGAACAAATGGAAAAACTATGAACATACTGACCACATCTAGTTTAGCACAACCAAACTCTACTTTAGCACATCTACCTTGTTTAACCAGCGCAACCAAACTTTGTTTTAGCACATTTGCCTTGTTTAACCAGCGCCTCAAAACTCTGTTTTAGCACATTTGTCCTATTTTGTAGCACATCTACACCTAGTTTGTCAACATACTTACCCAGTATTTTAGTGCAACCAACCTCTATTTTAGTGCATCTACCCAGTTTTTCAATGCATCTACCTTGTTTTACAGTGCATCTACCCAGTTTACCGGTGCATTGACACTTTGTTTCAGCACATACACCCCATTTTTCAATGCATTCAGTTAGTTTACTAGTGCATTTACACTCTTTTTTAGCACATTTGAGGTCTATTATAGCAAATCCTTAGAATAAAAAACTAGAGGGTTATTTTTACCTCCTATTAGACAGTTGACATCCGAATTAAGATCTTTACAAGGAGAAAAACATTTTCTCAGTCAAATCAATGTATTAAACTTGGAAAAATAAGACCTTACAAGTCAAACTCTTCCAAAGTAAAACAAGATCTTACACTTTTAAAGTTCTTTATCATCAAAGACAACTCTTGATTATTAAGTTAAGTTTCCTTATTAGGATCAATCATCCTACAATCACGAAACAAAATGGTATAAAAAGAGAAAATATAACTTAGTCTCATTAATAGAATGTATCATTCTATTTAACTTAGTTATCATCCTTGGCACTACTACAAAAAATGATCAAAGTTTAGTGAAAACCCCAACACTTGTATGCCCATTCTAACAAGCTGGTTACAAAGACAAAAAATCATAGAAAAATAGATTGAATCTCTAAATACCATGGCTAAAGAAAATCCATTTCATAGATTCAATTGACCTAAACCTAAAGAAATTATTGAAGAGGACATCCAAATTGCACAACAAGATCCTAACTTCTGCCAATTCATGGAGAAAGTTTTGGAAAAGGATGGAGAAAAATACCTTTTAATGCTAGTTGAACTAGGTGCAAAACTTCCAAAGGACTTTGACATTAATCGACTGAAGGAATCACCTATAACAATTGAAACTAAACCACAAAACATAGATCAAGTGGCTTCCCTAACACATCAAATGAAAAACTTACAACAACTTCATGATATGCAAAAAGGGACCTCTAAAAGGTACTCGTTACAAGACATTTTTCCCTATCCTTTTGATCCAAGTGTGGACATGATACCATTTCCTAGACATTGGGAATTCCCAAAATATGACAAATACAATGGAAAAACTCATCCAATAGATCATGTGAGGGAATTTAGAACCATGAGTTTAGAATTTTCACAAGAGGAAACTTGATGAGGTTATTTCCAAGAAGCTTAGGAGGTCAATGTATGGAATGGTTCTCTAAACTACAACCAAGAATTTGATCCTTTGAGGAACTAGTCAACAAGTTTATCTCACAATACTCCTATAATATTCAACATGAGATAACAATAAAATATCTTTACAACACAAAATAAAAGAAAGGGGAAATATTCCTCTCATTTCTACAATGATGGTGAAGGTTGTTTTCTAGGTATCCTCGTTCCATACCTAAAGAGGAAAAGATAGAACCATTCATTGAAAACTTAACTGATGAGATGAGCTACAGGCTTGAACTACAATGTCCACCTACAATTGAGAAAGTGATTGAAAATGGGCTCAAGATCAAAAAAGCCTTGGTCAAGAGAGGGGTAATAAAATACTACAATGAAGGACTAAATAATAAAAACTCTTCGAATCACTACAACAACAATGATAAACAAAATTTTTGGAAAAATAATAGAAATATTGGTAAAAATGATGCTGCAAATTAAACAAAAAATGCTAAACCAGTATTTAATTTGACAACTACTACAAAGGTCAATCAAAACAACAATCTGAACAATGACCAAAACATCAATCAAAGTGTCAATCAAAACAACAATCTGAACAATGGTGAATCTAAACCACAATCATATCAAAAACCATAAAATCGAAGAAGATTCACACTGTTGGGACAAACACCAAAATCAACAATGAGAGAACTTCTTACACATAGAATTATCACATTACCTGAAGCAAGAAATTGGGAACCAAAGGTAAAGCCATCTTGGTGCAATGATGTAGACTATTGTGACTTTCATAAAAACAAAGGACATAAAACAAAAGATTGTATGCAGTTGAAGCATCTAGTACAAGATAGTATTTGTAGAAGGACATCAAACAAACAATGATCATAGTGCATTTAAAAATCCTTTACCAAATTATGAAAAGGGAAAATCTTCTTCTGCAAACAGTAAGGGTAAAAATGTAAACTACATTTATGACAACACTATTCTTTGTATTTTTGCGGTTGAGAATAATGGTGCTGCTGATAATCAAATTGATAACATTGGAATCAATGACATCATACCAATAGATCTAATCCCAAACATGGTTACATCCAACAATCAGATCAATGCCATAAAAATTAGGGAAAAGCAAGATTATCAACCAATCAATGTAACAAGGGGTTAATCCAAAGTAATATTGAAAGGAGTTGCATCTAAAACCACTATTGTCCCTTCATATCAATACAACATAGTTAATCAGCTACAAAAAATACCAGCCCAAACATTAATATTAGAACTCCTTAAAATCTCATCATCTCATAAGGAGGTTTTGGAACAAGCTCTTATGGCCACAACAATGCCCAATAATCTGGATGTTTTCCAATTCCAGGCTATGGTGGGACACTTAACCATGCCTCATTGCCTATCATTTTTTGAACAAGATGATGTGTCACTTACTCATCTGCACAATGTTGCCCTTCATATTGAAGTCTTAATCCAAAAACACTGTGTTAAACATGTCCTAATAGATGGTGGAGCTAGTTTAAACATTTTCACTTTAAAAATGATTTGTGCACTAGGATATTCTAATAATGCTATTAATGTCAGAAGGAAAATCATAATAAAATTTTATGATGAAGAAGAAAGATCCTCCAAGTGATTGATTGTGTTTCCTATTCAAGTAGGACCAATTGTGAATAATATAGTTTTCCAAGTGCTAGACAAAGAGCTAACATATAATATACTCTTGGGACATCCTTGGATTCATGAAATGAAAGTAGTAGCTTCAACTTATCATCAATGCTTAAATTTCTTGTCAATGGACAAGAAGTCACTATTTCAACTGACTACAACAATCCCCAATATTGTAACACTCTTAAAATAGCTCAAGACACTTCTGTGCCCCGTAATAGGGAAGCAAATACTTCTAGTCCATCCAATAGTGAAAGGAAAACAAACATGGTATCTAAATGGGTTGAGAAAAAGGACAAGTCAAAAGATACAATTGTTGTTGACTCCACTCCATCAAACAATGAAGGTCAATTGAATTCACTATCACAGCAATTCAAAGAAAACTTTCAATTAAAATATTAGGGCATGAGAGAGTATTCCATTGACCGATCTCTATGTCTTTCATAGCTGCTGCCATCTCCAAGATCATATGGGCAACCATCAAAATTAACACAACAATCATCACAACCTACCACAGTTTTGGATGATAGATTTTTAAAGGTAGGTACTTTAGAAGATGAATCTTAAGATAAGGCCATCCTCAATTGGCTCTACATAGATGAGGAAGCATCTACATCAACAACTATCAACATAAAAATAGATCAATATGGAAAGGGAAAGACAATATTAGAGAAAATGGGTAATGAAGGACAAGGAACTATTGGAAAAATAAAAGAGGGAATTGTAGAACCCATACAACCTCTCACACTTCATTCAAAGGAAAAAATAGAACTGGGTTATAAAGAGAAAACAAAAGAAGAAATCACTCATAAAGTTGTTGAAAAAATTCTTCAAGTGTAGGATAGTTCTGAAACATATTCCAATGAGTATGAGTGGGATTCTTTATCTGAAACATCATACAAGGACATACAAATTGATGTAATAAAAGAGTATGCACCCACATGTGAAGAGGGAAAAAGCACATGGACTAGACCCCTTGCATTTGGATCACAGAATATCAATGACTCAAGTGAGGATGACATATATCAAGTGAGATAGATGACTTGGAGGAGAGTAATATCATAGACCTGGACATAGCTATTAGAACCCTCACTATCATTGACCTTAGCCAATATGATGACCTTTTACCCTTAATATATCCTGAACTTATCAACTGGGAACCAACTGAACCTATCAATTTACCTATCTTTGTGAATGATGATGTTATCATTAATTTTCTTTGTTGTAACAAACCTGACACAAGTTCTACTCATAAATCTCATAAAAATTCTTTGAGTTAGGAGGGTGGAAAATATTTTAGTTGCAAAATTGAAAATAGGAATAATGAATCTAATGGTGAAAACCATTTTATGGCAGCATTAGATCTCGAAAAAGTAAAAATAAAGAACACATATGATGGTGAAAACCTCTTTAAGGAACTGAAAGATGGGAGATTTGACACCCTTCCATAACATTATCATGAAAGATCATCAGTATTGGTGGAGCCTACACAATCTATCAATCTTGGCACAACAAAAAAGAAAAAAACTTTACATTTGGTAGCATCAATGACTGAACAAGAAAAGCTTGAATTTACCAAGTTCTTTGAAGATAGAGACATTAACTTTTCTTGTTCTTACTATGATATGTTAGGTTTAAACCCAGATCTTCTAATGCATCATTTATGTCTACCATATGGAATAAAACCTGTGAAGAAAAAACAAAGGAAAATGAATTTGTATATCACCTTGTTGGTAAAAGCAGACTGAAGAAGTTGTTAGATGCCAGATTCATTAGATCTATTGATTATGCTAAGTGGATTTCTAATATTGTACCATTTTCTAAACCAAATAGTTGTATCAGAATATGTACTGACTTCAGAGATCTCAACAAGGCATACCCAAAGGACGATTTTCCTTTGCCAAACATTGAAATTATTGTAGACTTAATAGCAGGACATGCCATGTTATCACTTACGGATGGCTTCTCAGGTTACAACCAAATCAAAATAGCACCTAAAGATTAGGAGAAAACAACATTCACATGTCCATGGGGAAAATTCTATTGGAACATCATGCCCTTTGGGTTGAAAAATGCAGGGGCTACATAACAGTGAGCAATGACCACCATTGTCCATGACATGATGCGTACATTTATGGAAGATTACATGGATGATATATTAGTAAAGTCACATACTAGCGAAGGACATCTAGAGATCTTAGATAGAATATTTACTAGATTAGAGAAGTTCAATGTCAGATTAAATTCTAAGAAATGTGTGTTCGGTGTTACATTAGTAAAGCTTCTAGGATACATAGTCTTAGAAAAGTGTATCGAAGTGGATCCTGCTAAGGTCAAGGCAATAATGGAAATGCTACCACCGAAGAATATTAGTCAACTGCAATCTCTACAGGGTAGGCTACAATCAATCAGGAGGTTTATCTCCCAATTAGCAGACAAAAGTCATCCCTTCAATCATTTTCTACATAAGAATATCTCTTTCAAATGGGATCAAGGATGTGAAACAACTTTCAATCAAATAAAGCAATATTTGATGTCACCCTCCATATTGATGCCACCTATACAAGAGAGACCATTATTACTATACATTGCAACAACTGAGATTTCTTTGGGTGCTTTATTAGCACAAGATCCTGTGGGAAAGGAACAAGCTATCTATTATATCAACAAGACTTTCAATGGTTATGAGATAAATTACACATTCATCGAGAAATATTGTTTGGAAGTGGTGTTTGCTACTCAGCAGTTGCGGAATTACATGTTAACCCACACAGTAAAAATCATAGCGAAGATTGATCCATTAAAGTATTTACTCAGCAAGGTTGCTCTAACAGGAAGACTAGCCAAGTGGGTCATGATCTTAAGTGAATTTGATATCTAGTATGTGGATCAAAGAGCCATCAAGGGTCAAGTGATAGTTGATCAGTTAGCTAAAGCTCCATTAATAGATGATCATCCAATGAACATTGAGTTTCCTGATGCAAACATTCTTACTATGACAACACAACAATATAGGATTTATTTTGATGGGTCCTACATACAATGTGGGTCGAGTACGGGAATTTTGTTTATTACACCTCAAGGAAATACCATCCCAAAGTCCTATAGACTCATGTTTCCATTTACAGATAACATAGTTGAATATGAGGCATTAATCATTGGCATCAAAGTGGAAATTGAATGGAAGATCACAGAGCTACAAGTATATGGAGATTCACAACTAGTCATTTATCAGGTAAATGATGAATATCAAACCAAAGATAAGAAGTTGATGTCGTATAAGAAAATGGTGGATGATTTCAAAAAGTACATTTTAGATATCAAGTTTGAACAGATTCCAAGGGTAGAAAACAAAGTTGTTGATGTCATGGTGACAATTGCTTCTCTCTTACAAATGCCAGAAAAGCAAGGTCATTATGAGTTTATGGTGAAACAAGTGTCTAATCCTACTTATTCTAATCCTGAATCTCAAACCATATGCCACTTAGTTGACATTGAATTCTCAATTTATGGAAAGACCTACACTTACCTAAAAGACAATGTCCTTCCTCCCGATCTTTCCAGAAACCAAAAAACTCAACTTCATTAGCCAAACTACATGACATACCTTAATTATCGGCATACTTTACCATCAAGGTCTGGATGGTACTCTTCTTCAGTTTTTAGAACATAACGAGTCTGAGATAGCTTTACATGAGGTTCATGAAGGTATTTGTGGAACTCATTCAAGCGAACTTACAAAGAAACTCCTCCATTTGGGGTATTACTAGCCAAATATGGAGAAAGAGTCTTTTTAGTTTGTTAAGAAGTGTCAAAAATGTCAAATCCATGGTAAGCTAATCCATGCACTAGCACAATAATTGCAACCGTTCACTTCAACATGGCCTTTTTGTCAGTGGGGACTAGACTTGGTAGGAAAGATTAATCTGTCTTCATCCAATGGACACAAATTTATAATCACCACATAATACTTTACAAAGTGGATAGAAGTTGTTCCCTTGACAACAATCACTGGAAAACAAATTTCTTCTTTCATATTGAATTACCTCATCTATAGGTATGGCATTCCTCAATCCATTGTCATAGAAAATGGTAGAACTTTTAAGAATCAGGATGTTCAAGAACTGTGTGAGAGGTTTCATATCCAATATCGTTTTTCAACCCCATACTATCCTCAAGGAAATGGTTAAGCAGAGGCCTCAAACAAAACTATTCTAAAAATCTTGAAGAAGACTATCAACGATATTGGACATGATTGGCATACTTAATTAATTCCTGCTCTCTGGGCATACCGAACCAGCATTAGAACACCTACATGAGTTACACCATATGCCTTGGTATATGGATCAGAGGCCATACTACCTATTGAATTGAGATGCCATCACTCTATGTGACACTGAAGGGAATTATTTCAAATTAGTATTATAGACTGTCTAGACTTCAAGAGCTGGAACTATTGGATAAATTTCATCAAAATATTTTGAACCATTTGAAGGCATATCAATAGAGAATGTCCAAAAGCTACAATCACATAGTAAAACCTAGAAAATTTTAGGTTGGTGACTTGGTCTTAAAGGAAAACCCTCAAAATCAACAAGATAGAGAAAAGAAAGGGAAGTTTGAGCCTAACTAGTTAGGTCCATTTGTTGTCATATCAGTCTATGGATCTAAAGCCTATCAGCTGTCTACACCTAAAGGGGATTTGTTCGATGAACTTATCAATATTATCCATCTCAAGAAATTCTACACCTGAGTCATCTAGTGCATGGTTAAAATGGTCACCTTGATGAAAACCTGGTAAATAGGCATCTTGATGACAAAAAAATACAAAAAAAAGTGAAAAGAGAAAAATACAAAAAAAAATAGAAAAGAGAAAAATACCAAAAAAATCATAAAATTTGAAAAAATGCAATAAAAAAATATAGTGAAAACTTGGAAACAGGCTCTACTTGTGATTTAAACTAGCTTTTCCATCTATTAGATGCATGTCTTGACCATTCACTTTTTCCATCTTTTTGCCTACCGTTGAGGGATGCCTCTATACATATCATGGCAATGTGGTTGTGTCTCACCCTAGCTTGGGGAAAAAATACTGAACTCACTGGGGGAAATAAACTTTGAGCTTAACCAAATGGACAAACGATAGTATGATGATGCAGGAAACACATAGGGAAACTCAACATTGAACATACATCAAACATCAAAACATTTCAAAAAATCAACCATGCATATCAAACAGCTGAAATCAAGTCAATCAAAACAACTCTAGATGGATGATATTCTTTTGAATCATGGTTTTATCACTTTAGTTTGAATGTTCAAATGTTGTATTTTTATTTTTTGTTATCATTTCTTTGGAGCAACTCAATGATGTATTGAACTAGAGAAGCTAGGAAGGAGAATGGTATTTTTCTTTGTCTACTATCTATGAGTTGATCATAATTATTGTGTGAATTGTCGCAAGATGTGCTCTACAAAGTATCACTTATGACATTTTGAATTCACATAGGAAAATAATTAATTCTTGTCTATTTATGCAAGAAATGCTCATGTCATCTTGGTTTAATTATACCTAGATGCTTGTGTTAACTTGCAATATCAAAAATCATGAAAGTAGTACTTAGGTCATCATTGGTTTACATTATACCATTGATGGTTGTATTCACTTTCAACATTTTAAAGGCTTAATGATGATAAAAATAATGATAAATGGACTATTAATATGACAACTTTGGCATATGAGGTTTTGCATGGTTAAATTAGATTGCATTTATGTTAGTTTGCATCTATAGAGTAATATATACCAAAGGTTGTTGAGGAATTCAAAAATGATGTTATCTTTTATCATTAATGGATAGAGTATACTTGACATTAACAAAAACATCATCATTATCATATAGCTGCATAATCATTTACATTGCATGCATTGGAAAGAATTATTATATCATTTTATCATTCATACATTTGATCATATATTTGCATTTATCATATCACATTTTTTATTTGTGCATCACATCATCAAATTGCATAAGAAAATATCAAAAACAAATCATCTACATAGTTACATTGTCATTAACATTATCATATTGTCCATTATACATTAGAAGTATCATCATATTTAGTCATTCATTCATCCATTCATTACATCATATATCTGCATTTGAAGTACCAAAAATCAAATGAATCATATCCCATTTGCATCATCATGCCATATATCATAGAAACATCATATCCAAAGTCATACATATAGTTGCATGATCATATCATTCATGTATGGACATTATCACACATCTATCAATCCATGTAAATACTATAGGCACTATGCATCCATACATCATCATTATAAGCATAATTGCATGTTAACAAAATAAACAAAACATCATAAAATCATAGCATATTATCATTATCATAAACTACATCCATAAAATCATCATATAAATCACACATGGCATATAGAATAAGAAATTAAATGCATCCATCATAGAATCATATCGAACACATATAGATCGATAAATCCACCGCATATCATATAAATCTCAAAAATAATAATGTCAAGTATACAATGATGTCTGAAATGTAAAGAGATACAACATCAAACTGACCGTGAACCCAAAAAAAATTGGAGTATACATCATGTCTCAAAATATATCAAAAATCCAATCATGGAGCTATGTAGTGCTAGCCCCAGACAATGTTGGCATCTCTGGACCAGTGCCTCCCCCACCAGACGTACCAGGATCTCTTGGATCTCTTGGTAAAGGTTGTGTCACAGCCCCGCTAATAGTCCTGGAATGAGTCTTGTACGATCGAGACTGAGCATAACTAACTCTTGCTTTGTAGGAACTACATCATGGTATTAGCCTCTATAATACTCGACCTCTCTACTAACATGGAGAACCTCTCTCATATAATTAACTACAAAGGTACCATTATCCAGACTCTATAGTCTATCAGCAAATATGTGTGCCTACTCTGTAGTCCATCTAGTTGCATCTCTCTTTGTTGTCAAAGAGGCTATATGTTCCTGTGTAGCCGTCAACTATTCCTATACCTGAGAGAGAGCCTATGCATGAGCCTGTGCATGTTTCTGCATCTGTGTCTGTTTCTAGACTAATAACCCTTGAGCCTGTATCAGCTAACCCTATGTTGTCTGCACCCAAACCTGTAGGCTAGCAATCTAAGTTTGTTGATGCTAGGAAGGTACTCCAATATGCACATGCTGCTCTACTGGAGCTACCAGTGATCACCTCTTACGAGGCACCCTGAAGTTTCTAACATCAAACACTAGGACTCCTCCACCCTCATCTCCTCCATCATCCCCCCCTCTATCACCATCACCATCTCCATCTCCCTCATCATCATCACTGCTCTCCACATCATTCGGATCCTCCTCGTCATCATCTCCCACATCTCTCCTTCATCAACACCCATGTGCAAATGCCATCTCCTCCTCACCTGGTATTGACATTGGCTTGTCTAGGATAGAGATTCATGGGAATCGATGTAAAATGAGGTAATGTGCATAATTTTTGGTAATTGGAGCCTCGATGATCTTGGGATGGATCTCCCAAATAAAGGGTTGTAAACCCTAGTACTCCTACACTACAACATCATATGATAGGTTGGGTCCCCACTCAGTGGCATCTACCTAATGCCGGGAATAATGTGCAACACCCTAGGGCATGCCCTATACAATTCCATACTATCTAAGCACCCTCCTCAACAAAAATATCTCAATGATGTAATGGGTCCTACCAATCAGAAACATGGACTAACATAAGTATGGAAACTCTATATCATCCTCTAGCCAGCTCTCACAATCAAGATAGGGTTGCCATGTAACTATCTCTACATCATCAAGGACTCTCCTCCAATGCTCCAATTTTCCCAGTCTAGGATAAGCAAGTGGACTTGCATATGTGTGAATGTATGGCCTCATGGTAGGTCACTGTCAGACTGTAACTAGGTGACTAACCACTATATGCTCCCATGGCCACACCTAAAGTAATGTAACTCCTAAAGACAAATTGGCCCCTTCAAGGTAGACCACCTTATCCAAATCATGGTATAGGTGGGCAAGCATGCACATACCCCAAGCATATCTGGTACCATGGATGATCATATTCTCCAAAATACAACCCCACCCAACTAAAATTCCCTTTGACCTGCGATCAAGACAAAGGAACCCTCCAATGAAACCACCAAGTACCGATGGCAAGGTAGCATAGGCATCAACCATCTCTTGCCATGGAATCTCGTATCCACAAATACGGTCATCCTAAAACACTCACCGTAGTGTATCAATCCCATCCTGCTCAGAAGAATCATAAACTACTAGCTCCCCAACAACAGGTATCCGCAAAATCTACCATACATCGTTGGGAGTCACTATCATCTCACCAGTAGGAAGGTGGAAGGTATTGTGCTCACTATGCCACCTCTCTACTAAGGTTGTCAATAGTCCCTAATTAATCCTAATCTAGGGCATATCTAGAAGAGAGGACAAACCACATCATGTGATAACTATTGTCTTGGGTTGTGCTAGCTATGGTATCAAATCAAATGTCCTAGGAAACCACTCTCAGATCTATAAGTTCATCAAAGACTCCTATCATCACAGAATATTGAAAGTTAGTAATCTTTGTCAAATTATCAAACATCAATTAGCCTATCAAGTCTAATTAGCTTTGGTGAGATTTTGATCAAATTTCGCAAACAAACTATCACTGAACCTCACCTATCATGAGGTCAGTCATCAAACTATCATTGAACCTCACCTATCATGAGTTCAATCATCAATCCTTTATTGCACCTCGCCTATCATGAGGTCTGTTAATCAAATCAACCTTGCTTATCATGCGGTTTATTAATCAAACTATAATTATTCCTCGCCTATCATGTGGTTAATTATCATCAATCAATCATCAAACCTTTCCTATCATGAGGTTGATCATCAGCTAACCTATCAGGATCATCAATCAACATCAACTTAAAGGCTAACATGATAAATCATCAAAATCAAGGAGTTAATTGACAAATTTCATCATTCTGACTTCAATGTGCTAAAACAAATATTCAATGTGCTAGAGAAATCAATGCGCCAAAATAGATTATCATTGTGTTGAAGGAGTTGATGCATTGTTTCAAGGGGTCAATGCGCTATTTCAGTGAACCAATGCGTTGAATCAGTTGTTGCACCATTTTAGAGGGTCGATGCGCTAATCTACGTGGTCAACATGCCAAATCAGTCTATGCATTAATCTAGCTTATGTATGCGCTAATTTTTATATGCACTAATTCATCCTATCAATGCGCTAAAATAGTTGAACTATGTGTTATTTCTATGGATGCACTAAAATAGTGGTTCAATGCACTACATTGGCCTATCAATGTGCTTAAAGAAGAAAACCGAATTCAAAAATAGAAAAAAATGTGTGAAAATTAAAAAGAAAAAATTGCAAGGAGGTTCCTAGGGTACATATCAGAGGTCCATACGCAGCTGAGTGGTTGTGTCATCGCATGCGCTCGAAACGGTGAGTGTGGTATGGGATGGACATTTTGCTCTAAATTGCTCAAAATCACAAAGTGCGCAAATGAATTTTAAACCCACCTTTTTATCTTTTTAATGGAGTGATTAAGAGGGATTTTGGTGGGATTTATGTAATTTATTTTCCAGGAGGCTTAATTCATTATTTCATCATAGGGGCATTTTTCACATTATTTGTTAGGAGATAAATCATTGCATCATCAAATTATCATAAAATCATCATGAAATAAAAAAATTTGAAAATTTATAAAATTCAAAAAAATCTTAAAAATCAAGGGACATTCATTGATTTATCTCCTGAGGGGGAATATATCCATCATCACCTAAAAATCAACACCCTAGGGCATATTGAAATTTTTTCGTCAAGTACTAGCAGCAGCAGCAAAATTTTCTTTGAAGCAATGCATAAACACATCACTTCAAAGAGGGGTAAAATGTATACACCTAAAAATGGTCTGGATAATCTAATTAGCTAAATACAATTTAATTAATTAATTAGCCCTTCTATTTTTCATCTACTTATAAATAAATAGAAATATTTATTTATATAGTTCACATTTAATTCTTCTATCTTTATCATATTATTTCATCTTAATTAAATAAACAAATCACATACTTTGTTTTATTTAATTATTATTATCAAATTCTTCTATAATTATATATTTATTCTATCTTAATCACATCATTCTATTTTAATTAAATAAACAAGTTTCAAACTTTGTTTTATTTAATTATGACATTTCTTCTATATTTATTTAATAAACAGATTTCTATAGTTTGTTTTATTAAATTAAATATCCTCTTTTGCTAAATTGAATAAATCCAAATATTCAAATAAAATCCTATTTCTACAACTATTTCCTCTTTTCACTCTTCATATCCACCAACAAAATTAGATATTTTATATCTAATTAATTCAACTTGACCTTCATGGAAAAATTTGGAGACAAATTTGAGACAAATTATAGGAAAACTTATTCATCTTCTTCCATTGATCATTCCTATCCTCTGGCTAAATGTTTTTTGGGGGAGGAACAATCTCCATAATCTTATTAGGCTTCTTCATCTTTCACCATTAATTATTTCAAATCAAATCCAAACCTTTTCCTTGCTGCCACATCACAAATATGTTGTTGGGAATCTATAAATACAACTTCTTTCTATAGGAAAAAGGATCCCAACTTTGTGCAATCTTACTCTGCAGAAATAGCATTTGAGAAATAGCAATAGAAAATCATTTTATAATAGCAATCATAATCATGGCTTTTCATTTAGCTGCATCTTAGTTTATAGTAGTTTCTTTTATCATTTTCATGTCAATTTCATCTACAGAATCCTCAACATATCATTTAGCAATCATTACATAGGATTAGATTCTTGCATTTTACATCATCCCATTCTCTAGATTGGCATTTTAATAGTCATAGTGCTTACACAATCTGAGAGCCACAATTATTTAATAAATCTTTAGAGATAGAGAGCAATGGGATGGCTTTGAGAGATTTCTTGTTTTAATTAGATTAATTGTTGTTTAAATCTCTTGATATAATGTCTTATTGATTGTGTATGTTATTCATTTATGCATATTTTACTCACACAAAGTGTATTAGATTAGAAGTGAAACATGATTTTTAGAGAAATAGAGTGATCCTCTATAGTTGAATTATTTTCTACTGAGAAATGTATAGTGAAGTTAAAATGATCAAGTCAATGAGATAGATTGATCATTGCTAGTGAGGTAGATGTGTGTATGCCAGTGAGGCAAATGTGTGTATTCCAATGAGGAATTCTTGTAACTAGTGAGCTTATTTGGTCAGTGAGGCCATTTTTCTAGTGGGGAATTTTTTTCAAAAGTGTTTTTTCTACCCCATGAGGGTTTTCCACTTAGGACAAAAATAGTGTTATAATCTTGTTGTCTTGACATGATGATCTCATGTGTTTAATTACTTTAATGTTTCTCATTTCAGTTTTATGATTGCATTCAGCTCATGAATGTTTTAATCATTGAAATATTAAGAGCATATATTACTTTTAATTTCATTAAAAGCAAAAATTAATTTAAGACACTGATTCACCCCCCCTCTCAATGTCTTCACCACTCCAACAAGTGGTATCAAAGCCAAACCCTTGATTTAAAAAGCCTAATTGGCTTAAGGGTCCCTGGTATTGAAGTGTTGTTTCTTATATGGAAAAAATTAGAAGGAATAGGAATAAGAAAGAAAAATCACATCCTACAAAGGTAGAAATGCCTAAAGAAAATCCACAGCTTGTAGAAGAAAAGATGTCTAATATAGAACTTGATGAATTTGTGGTGGACATGAATGATTCAGATATTGAAGGAGAAATTGATTTTGAGGTAGAAATTATTTCTACACTTGATGAGATTAAGAGTCTTAGAAAGGTGAATAAGGAAATAATATTTCAATTAGAGAAAAGGAAGAAGACTGCAAAAAGTTAGAAACTAAAATTATCTCTTTCAAAGAAAAACTTGAAAAATCAAATGAGTCAATTATCTGTCTGAAAGTAGAAAATGAAGAAAGCAAGAGAATAGCCCAAGTGAATAGGTCCAATTTAGAAGCTAGAGCAGTTGAGTGCCAAAAGTTAGAAAGTGAAATAATTTTTCTAAGGAAAGATCTTGAAAGTGTAAAGAGTCGGTTACAGAAAAATTAGAATTTTGACCAAAGTACCAACAAGCTAAATGATATGCTGGATAAACAAAAGAATCACAAAGATATTTTTGGTTTAGGGTATCAAATAGGAAAAAACTCTGGAGTTCAAGATGAGTCGAAACATAAAATAGTTTTTGCAACAAAAGATGGAAAAAACTTCAATGTTAGACAGACTCCAAGAAAGAAGATAGGCCTGAATTATCACTCTACTACTCCTGAGATTGAAACCAAGAAGAATGCAAAAGAGAATGTTGTTGATATTGAAATAAAAAGATCAAGCAGGTTCTCAAATAAATATTATTTGAAAAGATATAACTACTCTCAATTTAATGGTTATTGTTATTTATGCTTTTATTATGGTCACAAAGCAAGAGATTGCACAAGAAATTGTAGGAAGTATGGAAGATACAATTATAGAAGTGTAGAAATTTCAAAAAGATATGATTCCTTTACTCCTCTAATTGGTTATAATGTCACATGCTTTAAGTGTCATAACCTTGGGCATAAGGCACAGTAGTGTAGGAGTAAGTTGAAAGCATTATCTAGAAAAAAAATGTAGATGCATTGAGCAAACAAAAGAAAGAGCCTGTGAAAATCTAGGGAAGAAAACAAAATCAGGATAAGAAGGATTCTAAACTTGTGCATATTGCACAAGGAATATCTCATAGTGTGTAAAAGATAAGCATGAGGTTAGAGGGAGTTAACTATTGATGTATTATTCAAACCCCTAGAACATAAACAAAGAGATAACCTACTATAGATATCTACTAGTGGTTCTATGATTATTTCCCAGTGCTATTACTGTGATCATGTTGAGGAAAGTATTATACTTTGGCATGGCATCCAATCATACATTTCAATGATGCTTTATGTTACTGTATTGTGCTTCAATGTCCTCCAATGAGCTTCAAGTACATTATGTTACTATGTTGTGCTTCAATGTCCTCCAATGAGCTTCAAGTACATTGAACTTTTGAGATTGATTGACGGTTTGTTACCTTCTTTAATGAAATCATTCTTTACAATGGCAATGCATATTGATTCATTTCATGAAAAATTCAATTAGTTGTCTTGGACAATTATCTCTTGCTTGAGAATGTTTTGGTGCAAAGGAGTGTTGTTAATAGTGATATTTTATTCATTCTTGGTCTGCTTATATCTTTGGTTTGTTGAAGTAGTGGTATGTCATAAATGCCAATGGGAAAAGGTTTTCATGACAATTTTTGTTTGCAAGAGCAACAGTGAAATAGTTTCTATTTCTTCAAGGAAGAGTAGTAGTCATCATAAATCTTGACAATGCTACAACTAGGGTCTTGTGGTCTTTAGGCTTGGTGTGTCAGGGATTTCAATGGTTTGATGGTAGTACTAAGACACCTCATGTAAAAGGTTTATTAATCATAATGGAAGTAGAATGCATAAGTTAAAGAGACAAAAAGGAAGAGATAAACTCTAAAGAATAACAAAATGTTTAAACTATCTATGATGTTCATGTTGTCTCTATCAAAGTTTCAAGTAACAACATTTTGTGGAAAAAGGTCTTTCCTTGTTTGTCAGTGGTTATTTATTCTTAGAAAGTCTTGATGTCTTGAATTCTCAATGGTATTCATTAATGATAGTGATTGGCTAACAAGTAATTATGTTATATGTATCCTAGTGATGGATAGTGAGATTTTGACATGGCAAAGGAAGCAACACATGTCAAAGTGATAAGTGAACTCATGGAGTAGTTATCCATTTGACTCTTGTTGCACCAATAGTTTGAATAATGATTTGGGTATTTTGCAATGATTTGCATGATATGCTAAGCATTATGTCTTCTTTATAAATATGTATGTCATTCTATTGCTAATGCTCTTAACGGTTCTAGCTTACAATTGATACAAAGTGACGGTTTGCAGATGCTTCAATGATATACTACGGTTGTTTATATGGTATAGGTGATCTTTGATACTTGGTACAGTATTTAATAATGACATTTCATTGGACAATGATTAGTGATTTTAGTTGTTGCCCTTGTGCATTCAGATAGGGGGAGTTTGTTGCACCCTCAGTTGTTACCATCAGTTTGGTATTTTGGTATCACGGGTATATGGTTGTTGGTGATTGACATGATCATGGGTATATGGCACACATGGTATATATGATGAATTTTTTTTATTTGTTTAGTATCATCAGATTGGCTAATTGTCATGATTGGCATATATGATTGCATTATATACTTATATTGTGAGTATGACAATGAACATTGGTATCATGCTTGCATATGATAGTGCTTTGTAATTTACATATCTTCTTTCATGCATTTCCAATGTTTCTATATCTTGATTACAATGATAGTTGATAGTGTTATTCAAGAGTTTTCAAATTAAATTGGCTCATCTTCTTGATTAGGCATATTTGGTGATTCACAGTGCATATTTTGGTTGATTGGTGTATTGGTGTCATAGTGATCTCACATATATGACTGACATTCAAATTGAATTGGTTCATTGTGATTCTCTTTGAAAAATGATGATGATCTCATGTTATGGGTACATTGTTGTATGAAAAGCTCATATACTTAGTCTGGAATAGTGCTCCTTGTTATTGGTTAATATTTATAACAGTATCATTGTTTTCTTACTTTATAACAGCACTATAATTCTAGTTGATGGACTGTTGATTGACATAAGACTTCTTGGTAACGTTGATTTTCAACTTGCATAATAGGTGCTTGATCAGGTTTGAAGTCTTTGATTCATCTTATGTATTTAAGAAGGGGGGCTTCTTTGTTCATATTTCATCCCTAGTTTATGAGATGATTATACATTATATTGATGCTTTCTTGTTTAGTGATCATACATATAGAATAGTGACATACAAATTTGTGGTATTTATATCTCATTAGAGATAGTAGGGACAACTCTTCATGCTCATTATTTTTGTTATTATCTTGACACTTACTTTGTGTTAATCAGATTTTAATGAGGCAGCCTACAGTTGTTGCACTTCGTGATGGATATCATGATTACTTATGTATTGTCTTTGCTGCTATATATCATGGGTATATTCTTGGAATGTTGTTATTCCATGATATGTGTTCAATTGCAAGGTTTTGGTGACTCTACATTTGAGGCTACAAATTTTTGGTAACCATATATTGGTTGTTACATCCTTCATATATATCCACTATATTTGAGTTCTGACTTTTCTTGGTCACTACTCTATCTATTCTATCTGTTAGGTATGTATCTTTATAGGACTATTGCACAGTTTGGGGCACATAGAGTGACTATTATAGGATCTATTGTTCCATTTCTTGCTATGTTACATTTGATTCATCTATTTTTTTGTGCATCCCTTTGTCTCTTGATACGAAAAGGGGGAGAGAGCTTTGGTGTTTTTCCATCAAGGCCAAAGGGGGAGTTTGTTGGATCTCACAATTGTTTCCCTTGATGTCAAAGACACTTGATGACAGTTATTTGATAGGAATATTGACATTTTAGTTAGTATGATAGTGCATGATCATGGAATTGATATGGTATCACCTAACATTTTATTTGATACATGGGCATGACACGTTTGGTTTCAGTATGACAATGCATTATAAAGGTTGATGGCTTATTTTTATAGATGGAATTGTTAGTAAATAGCTTCATTGGCTTCTTAAGTTGCTATTACAATGACATTGTGATGGCACTTTACAATTCTATTTCAACTTCATAAGGACAATGATATTGTGATGGCAGCTAAGACTTGTGTTTGATAAAAAAGTTGTACATGTGATCATATTTATATTGGTGAGTTAGTGTTTTCTTTTGATTAGAATGAAATTGGTGAGTTACACTTTGGTTTGCACGATATATGACACAGGGCATATGTGATTAGCAAAGTTTCATTTTTGATGAAAAAAGACAATAGCATTTGTGGCTCAAGGTTATTCTTCCTAAGGTCAAGGTTGTGTTATTTTTATATTAATTCCAAGGTATTTGAAGTTAAAATGGGAAATAAAATCCCATCAATAGTATTTATACCTTATGTCATATACATGGTTTTTATTTCTAAAGGAATTTTTTCATTCATTATTGCAAGGTCCTTATATTGAACATTGTACTTGCTAGTGTCTCTATGAAGGACATTCTTTCGAGCATATCATGGGAATAGCTAGGCATATTAATGAGGACAACCTATGTGGTCGATAAGGCACATGTTGAGTTTAGTATTTTAGCACATGAAAAATGTTTGGAAGGAAGAAACCTCTCAGATACATTTTGTAAAAGAAATACATTTCTTTGTGAAATCATTATTTGGAGTGCCCGATTAGGGCATGAGAAACTTAGGGTTATAGTAAAATGATGATGTTGGAGATCTTTGATGTGACAATGGTCAACTTCAGGTGGTTTAACAGTGGAAAAAAAATGGGTTTCAGGCACAAATTGTTCAGTTGGTCAACTTCCATGCTTCATTTTAGTAACATTATTTCTCAACCAAGTATTCTTACTACGAAGCACAATTTTTTTTTTTGTGGCCTTCATGTTCATTTTGGTGGATCGCATAGAATCTCTTATTCTTTATATATGTGGGTTTATTGTTTTGTGTCTACAAAACTCCATTGCTAGGGCATGATGTCAACCTTGTATATAAAAGCATATTACAAAAGCTTACAATGCATAATGTTTATTTAATTGACAAAATTTTATGTTTGGTAAAACAAAGAGACTACAATGACATAAACAATTATGAAGTTTTTAGTTTTACTTGATGAAAGTTAACAGCTTATGTGTGGCATTTATCTAAAAGGCAATTACCATTCATAGAATGTTTATATAAACAATGATTTATCACTATTTGAGTTTCGGTGCTTTTAATAGAGTTATCATGCTAAATGTGAAAATAGAATTTTGTAATTGAAGTTTTACAAACATGATGCAAAACAAAGTGTATAACTGATATATTTGATATTTTAGAGATTCCAATGAATGAATCTTTAAGATATTAAGTATATTAGATTAGAGGTGAAACGTGATTTGTAGAGAAACAGAGTGATCCTCTATAGTTGAATTATTTTCTATTGAGAAATGTATAGTGAAGTTAGAATGATCAAGTCAATGAGACAGATTGATCATTGTCAATGAGGCAAATGTTTGTATGCCAGTGAGGAAAATGTGTGTATACCAGTGAGGCATTCTTGTAACCAGTGAGGTTCTTTAGTTAGTGAGGCCATTTTTGTGAGTGAAGCATTTTTGAATAAGCCAATGAGGCAAATTTTTTGATTGGTTTTTCTACCCCATGAGGGTTTTCCACTCAGGACAAAAATAGTGTTATAATCTTGTTGTCTTGACATGATGATCTTATATGTTTAATTTCTTTAATGTTTCTTATTTCAGTTTTATGATTGCATTCAGTTCATGAATTTTTTAATCATTGAAATATTAAGATCATATATTACTTTTAATTTTAGTAAAAGAAAAAATTAATCTAAGACATTGATTCACCCCCCCTCTCAGTGTCTTTACCACTCCAACATAGAGTATCCCCTAAAAGGAGTACAAAATTTTTAAGCAAAAACTATTTTTCTCCTTTGATGGATATGAATATAATCTGTTACAACTGCAACAATTTTGGTCATATAGCTATAAATTGTAGAACAAAATTTATAAGATCAAATGTTTAGTTTGAGAAGAATAAAATCATACCTCTGGTGATCCCACAATATTGGTTTACAATTTTTGGCCAAACTGGACACTGAAATGTTTTTTTCTAACTAAATCTTCACTTTCGGGCACCTATAGCGGCTAAATCGTGAGGAATTTGAAGATGATGCAAACTAGAGTTTTGTGAAAAATTTTCTGTAGATTCTAAATATATATATATATATATTTTAAATTGGAATCAGATTGAACTTCTCTTTCCATCTCCTTCGAAAACTAGTTTTTTTCATAAAACAACATTTTTAAGGAGTGATGCTCATTGTATAACGCATAACTTTTTTTCCATGAAGGATAAAATTCTAATTCTTTCGAATTTAGATTTGTAATTCTGATATCTAGTGCCTACAATTGGTTAGATAGTGTTTTATTGAATATTTTTTCCTTAATTAAGTTTCAAAGTCAAACCAATTACAATTCAAACATAGGCAGACCGTATAACAAGTAATTTTTTTGTATGTACTGAATTTTTATTTTTTTGTTGGATCAAGGACTTCAATATTTGGTGCACTCATATTTTTCAAAAAAAAATTTATAATCTGTTATTTTTCCACAAGTGTGGAATGGAGAGCTTGATTTTCAGTGAAAACCCTCTATTTAATAAAACTAAAAAAACAAAATACATAATAAAACCAAAACATATTAAAATTATAGTCATTGGATAGCTTATTCCATGGACTACCTAATTCCAGTTGGGTTTGTGAAGTCTCCTCCATTTTCATCTTCAACTTGAGCTTCAAATGGAAAAAAATATGATTTTTTGTGCCAGAGAGCAGGAAGATGGGAAAAGGGGGGTTCACTCAAACCAGGGGGTTCAATCGAACCCCCTTTAAAAAAGGGGTTTCCTTGTCTTTTTTAGCGGGAATGGTGGGGCATTTCATTAAATGGGTTTGCTCGAACTTGGGTTCTAGCGAACCCTCTTTTGGTTTGTTTGAACCAAATAGTTTGCTTGAACCCCAAAAACAATTTTTTTTGCCATGGGGTCAAATTTTTCAAATTTTCCTTCCTCACTCCAATTGTAAACCACTTTTGTGGGTTTACCCCCTCCTAAATTAAAAAGTGAAATTAAGGTTCCTAAGAAAGAGGAGAAAGTTGAAAAGAAACCTAATTAAGTGTTGAAAGAGAAAGAGGAAAGTTCCACTCAATCCATGATTTCCCAAATGGCACTACATGCTAAGAAACAAAATATATGGGTGATAGATAGTGGTTTCTCCAATCACATGACTAGAGATAAGATTAATTTCATCAAACTCAAGAAATGTAAAGAAGGATATGTGATTTTTGGTGACAATACTGTAGTGAAGATCTATGGTAATGGAATCTTGAGCCTAGATGGTAAAAACCCCACTAAAGATGTCTTATATGTGGAAAGATTGAAGCACAACCTGTTGAGTGCAAGTTAGGTGTGTGACAATAGATACAAGGTCATCTTTGATTCAAAAGGATGCAAAATAAGAATGAATGGAAAAATAGTCGGACAAGGATTAAGAACTAACAACAATCTTTACAATCTCAATGAAGTGAAAGGTCATACATGTTTAATAGGACAAGTTGATAAGAGTTGGCTATGGCATAAAAGATTGGGGCATGTAAACTTTGATAATATAGTGAAGGTAAGTTCAAGAGGTTTGGTGAGACACATGCCTAAAATAACCAAGCCTATTGATATGATATGTAAAGAATGTCAACAAGGAAAACAAACAAAGGCTAGCTTTCTAACTAAGGAATATTCAACTACTAAGCCTCTACAATTGGTTCATACTAACTTGTGTGCACCCACAAGAACAAGAGGATTGAAGGGAGAAAGATACTTCATGTTGCTAGTTAATGACTACAAAAGAATGACATGAGTAACCTTTTTGAAAGAAAAGAATCAAGCTTTTCAAAGATTTAGAATATTCAAAAAAATAGTTGAGAAGGAAATGAGAAGAAGAATTAAACTCTTCAGGTCAGAAAAAGGAGGAGAATTCACTTCAAGTGAATTTGTTGAGAATTGTGAAGCATATGGAATTAAAACAAAATACTTTGTGCCAAGAAATTTATAGTAGAATGGAGTTGTAGAAAGGAAGAACATAGTGGTGAAGGACATGACTAGAACAATGTTAAATGAGGCCAAGCTAGCAGATATGTTTTGGAGAGAGGAAATTCATACTGTAGTTTACATTTTGAATACAGTTCAAGTAAGAGCACATAGTGACAACACACCCTATGAACTATGGTATGGTATACCAACTTCTGTTAAATATTTTAAGGTATTTGGTAGCAAGTGCTATATTAAAAGGGAATAAGAAAACATGGGAAGTTTTGAGTCAAGAAGCGATGAAGGAATATTTCTAGGATAGTCCACCCAAAGAAAAGCCTACAAATGCTATAAAAAAAGGTTGAACAAGATGGTAGAAAGTACAAATGTCAAGATTGATGAGAGCATAAAATATATAAATATAATAAGAATGATCTTGATGACGAATCCAATTATGAAGAAAACCTTGAAAATAATGAAGAGGTTGTGAAATCAACTTCAAAATATGTGCAAAAGGATCATCCAACAAATCAGATAATTGTCGACAAAAATGAAGGAGTTCAGACTAGGAGAATACTAGCAAGGAATAAGGAGCAAGTAAATTTTTCTCTCCTATCTCAAATTCAGCCAAAGAGCTTTACTAAAGCCAACATGGACAAGAGCTAGTGGAAGGCCATGGAGGAAGAGATAAATCATATCTTGAAAAATAAGACATGGGAATTAGTTCCTAGACCACCAAAAAAAAATGTAATAGGTATTAAATGGGTATTCAAAAACAAGCTCAATGAAGATGGGTGGGGCTATGGTAAGGAATAAAGCAATACTACTGTGCAAAGGGTATGCAAAATTTGAAGGCATTGATTTTGAAAAAACATTTGCACTTGTGGCAAGATTAGAAGCAATTAGAGTGTTTCCTACATTTTTAGTATACAAAGGATTTAAAGTATATTTGATGGATGTTAAATCTACATTTTTGAATGGAAACCTAGAAGAAGAATTCTATATAGAACAACTAGAATGTTTTCAACTATCAGAGGATGATGACTATGTATGCAAAATGAGAAAAGAATTGTATAGCCTAAAGCAAGCACCAAGAGCCTAGTATTCAAAGCTAGATCAATACCTACAACAACAAGGATTCAAGAAAGGATATGCAGACAATAATTTGTATTTTAAATCAGAAGGTGAGCACATGATTATTATTATTGTTTATGTAGATGACATCATATTCGGGGGCAACAATGACAAAATGTGTAAGATATTTTCTACACATATGCAAAATTAATTTGAAATGTCAATGCTAGGAGAGTTGTAATTTTTCCTTGGTTTACAAATAACAAAAAAAAAATGAGATACTTATATCTCAAACCAGGTATGCTAAGGAAATGCTCAAGAAGTTTAGTAGAACAGTTAGTACCCCCATGATAATTGGTTGAAAATTGAGTAAATTAGATGAATCATCAGATGTAAATCAGACATTGTATATGTAAATGATTGGAAGCTTATTGTACTTAACTACATCAAGGCTAGATATATTGCAAGTAGTTTGTATGGTAGCAAGGTTTCAAGTTGCACCAAAGGAGTCTCATGTCAATGTAGTAAAGAGAATTTTTAGTTGCATCAAGAGCAATATTGATTATGGGATGTGGTATCCCAAGAGCAAGGATTTTTCTTTGGTAGAATATAAAGATGCTGATTGGGATTAATGTGTAGATGATAGGAAAAGCACTAGTGGAGGAGCATTCTTTTTGGTAAACAAACTTGTTTCCTAGATGAGAAAAAAGAAAAAATCAGTCACTCTATCCACAATAGAAGCAGAGTATGTAGCAGCAGTAACATGTTGCATAACTCAAGTGCAATAAAAATCTTAAAGAATCCAGTGATGCATTCTTAAACAAAGAACATTTCAATTATCACTTCATAAGAGAGAAGGTTGTAGACATGGAGGTCAACATGGAATATGTTCCCATCAAAGAACAAGTGGCTGGAATTTTCATCAAGCCTCTTCCAAAGGATCAATTTGAATATCTGAGGAAAAAGTTGAGAGTATATTCTCCCACATCATATCACTAAATATTAGTGATAGGGAATGAATCCAGGGGGGGCTTCATTGGTTCTTCCTTCTTCCCTGGAAAAATAAAGATAAATAAAGTCAAGAAAACCTTGTTTTACAAATTTCTAACAACTTGATGATTGCAGATTATAGAATCCCCACTTTCTTTTTGCTTTGCTTGTCAAATGGGGAGTATTTTTTTAGGGAGAGTGTGCCCTTTTCCTTTGATGTCAAATGGGGAGCAAGTTGTGCAAATGCTCAAATAATTGAGCAAGGGGGATAAAGTAAATATGTTATTGGTACAATGCATGGACTGTAATATCTTTATTTGTGTAGATTCTCAAACAATTGAGCAAGGGGGAGAAAGTAAAGATGTTACTAGTACAAAGCATGGAATGCAATATCTTTAATTGGTACAGGGCTTCTCAACAACTGGTATAGAGCATGAATTGGTACCAGATTCAAATAATATAGGCAAAGTGAGAATTTAGTTTTTCCAACAATGAAAAAGGGGGATATTGTTGGCATAAGGTTGTCATTGATGTTAAAAGGGGGATGTCTATGGGATATCTTGCCTAGGAGACTATTGATGCTTGGTTGATGGGATAACTTCATATGTGTACAATCTTGGTGCTAAATGAATCTTATATTCCAATTATGATTGTCTATCAGTGGCTGCAAATTTATTAAATGGAAGTTTAAGCCCTTAGGTTTGTTGGAGCAACCAACCCCTTTTCCTTGTGCCTACTAGCTCAATAAATATTTGATGGCCATAATACTTCCCTAGTCATGAGGTGCATATTTTCCCTTGGTAAGATCTATGGCGGTGGTCAAGGATTGAAGATCCAATGCTTTTTTTGGGTGTCAGCCAAGAATATTGTAAATTCTAATCTTGGTTCCTTGAAATAGTGCAACAGAAGCATGGTGGGACCAACAAGGGTGATAGATGGCAATAATCCACCAATCCACTAGATATTTGATGGGATCATGTCTAACCTCGTGAAACTATGGGTATGTTAAGCAAGTCTTTTGGAACCTACTCTTGGAAAACTACTTATATTGATTGTAGTATTCAAAGAAAATAATTATCTAATGGCCATGTCTTAAAAGGGTGAATGGTGAATGTTGATCGATGGAACATGGTGCAAAAAGCATAGTTTCAACTAAGGTTTTCAATTGCAAACTAAATTAGGGAGCGAATTCGATTGGCCCAACTTCTCTAGCTACCAATATTAATGATGGTTAGATGATCAGATTAGTGACATAGACATGTAGGTAGCAGAAAATATTATTAAGATTTTTTACAAAGAATATGAATTAAATGCTACTAAAAATCCCAACTGTTCTGTATGCCAAAAATAGTAAAATCTCTAAAAAAATTTATAATTGGATTCATGGATCAATGTTCTAATAGCTTGCAAAAGAAGATAAATATCAAACCCTAGCAAAGGAAAGATATGGTATTCAAATCACGTGGTTGATGCAAAAATTTAGGGATGGATAAAAGGAGGATGAAGAAGGAAACAATATAAGAGATAGAGAATGAAGTTGCAAAAAGATTAAGTGAAGGTGTATTGCATCTAACTGATGAGTGTCTTTTGAGGTGGACAAAGAAAAAAACCTAGAGAAAATAAGTAGGCAGGACAACAAAAAGAAATTCTAATTCCTGAAGGCGAATAGAGAAAACACTCCTAGAGAAAGTGTAGTGAGGTTGTACATTGTATTTGGAAGTCTTTTGAAACAAACAGAGAATGCACTAAAAGGAAAAAGGAAGAGTGCAATAGTAGTGACAGGAGTAAGAGAAACCCAAACATGCGCTAGGAATCTTATTTAGGATTCGCCTATAAGAGTAGAACAAAGGAGGTAAGCAACATGAATTGAAGTTGTTAAGACATTAATTGAATGTGTGTTGTTACAAGATAAGTTGCAACATCAAATTGTGTTTTATTGAGCATTTTTTATAACTCTAATTGTAAATCTTATTGGTGGGTGCCATCAAATATTCGGGAAGGTTCTCAAAGTAGGGAGTGGGTGCTTCCTTGGAGTAGGTGCTCCTAAAATAGAGGATTTTTGTCTCCTTAGGGATGGTGCCCTCAAACATTGTAATAGAGATTTTGATTGTGAGGTTGGATTAGGACAACTCTTAGCAGCACTTCTCACCATGGTTTTTCCCTTCTTAGGTTTTCCACATATATCCTGTGTTGTGTATTTTTTTGCCTCTACACATGAGTGTGTTGATTTAGTAAAATTAGGTAAAAAGGAAATAACTTTTAAGTGTTTAAAAGGATAATTTTTAAGTCATCTATTGATTCACCCCCCCCCCTCTCAGTAGATTATTGTGTTCCAACAATTGGTATCAAAGCCCTAGGTTCCCTAGGTGTGGCTTAATCAATTCGGGTAGACTCTCACAGTGTGAACACTATGAGATAATAGGAAGGTTCTTCTACAAACAAGGAACCTTGGTTCGATGGAACAGATTATGCTTTTTTGGGGCATGAAATGGAGGCATATTTGGGTTCTCTAGGATATGATGTTTGGATGTCTATCAAAATCAATTGTGTTCCTCTTCTAACTCCTCCCACTGATGTTGCAAGAAAAAATGACTACAAGAACAATGAAAGAGCATGGCATGCCATTATTTGTAGTTTCTCTAGATTTGTGCATGGGAAGATTATGCATTATAAAACTACACATGATGTATGGGATAAGTTGAAAAATATCTATCAAGGAGATGACAAGGTAAATTTGGCAAAGCTACAAGTACTAAGAGCTATATTTGTATGCCTAAAGATGACCAATGAAGAGAATATTAAATATTATCTTCTATACTTGAAGATATAGTAAACTCTATTAAAGGATATAGAAAAGAAGTGAAGGAAAATGTCATTGTATAGAAAGTTCTAAGGTCAATGACAAACAAATATGATCCCAATATCTCTATGATAGAGCAAGGAAGAGAAGTAGACAAACTTTCTCTTGATGAGTTGCATGGGATATTCATTGCATATAAGATGACAATGAGGGATGGAGAGCTATCCAAGAAATAAGTTGCATTCAAAGCTACCAACAAGGTGAAGGATGAAGCACCTAAGAAAGATAAAGCTAAAACAACCACATTTGGACATGATGAGACCGATGAATAGGAGGCGAATTTCATCAAAATAATTAGAAGATGCTATAGAAAGTATAAATGTAAGGTACCATTCAAATGCTTTGAATGTGGTAAAGTAGGCCATTTAGTTGTTAAGTGTTTGTATAATGTGAAAGATAACCCTAAGTAAGTGGTAGATGAGAGAATGAAGAAACCCTACTACCCTAAGAGAAGAAGTTTTTAGAAGAAGAAGACAAGTATATACATCCAAGAGGATAGTGATGTATCAAATGACTATAACAACTCAGATGATGAATAACGTTGTGCTTTTGTTATGAGAGAAACTGAATTTCTCTTCATGGAAAAGAGCTTGAGGAACAAAAGAATGGAAAGGTAAAAAACCTCCATGAACAAGAAGTAGAGGAAGGAGAGGTAGACCTAGAAAGAGAACTCATCTATGCCCTAGATGAGATTGAGAAATTGAAAATAGAAAATAAGTGCCACAAGAAGCTTGCACAAAAAGAGTCAAACAAGCTAACCAAAGATCTTGAGTAATCTAATCAGATGGTAGTAAGTCTGAAACTTCAAGTAGAGGAATCCAAAAGAATGGAAGAAGTGATGAAATCCAAATTAGAATCTCAAATGGATAGGTGCATGAAGCTTGAGGCAGAAGTAGTTGTCTTGAGAATGGATTTGGAGAAAGCAAAGGAGCATATTGAAAAAGGAATGAAGCTAAAAGGTTGCTTAGAATTTTAGATGAGCTATTAAGCATACAGAAGCCCTCTAGCAAAGAAAAATTTGATCTAGGGATTGAGAAAGGTAAGAGAAACTTTATGGACACTTACACAAAATTATATGAAAGATTTAGGGTAGAAGAAAATTCTAAATCTATCAATGAAAGAGATTGAAAAGGGAGTGAAGTTAAAGAGAAACCTATAGAAGTTGAAAAATTATGGAAGAAAAGAAGCTTGCTACTAATAAGAAGCATAATTGGTTAGTTCCTGATCAACAAAAGAAGAAGCATAACACAATAGCACTGGGTGATGATGGATTTACAAGAGTGCATGATCCAAGGAGGCCACAACAAATAAGATCACCTCATCCAACTCAAGGAAATGATGTGACCAGGTATCCATAATAATTTTTTGGTTATTTCTATACCTGTAATCAATTTGGTCATAGGACTAGAGAGTGTAGAGTAGCCCCTAAAATGAGTACAAACTTTGCAAGAAAAAACTCTTTTTCTCCTTTGATGGATATGAATATAATATTTTACAACTGCAACAATTTTGGTCATATAGCTAGAAATTGAAGAACAAAGTTTCTAATCTAATCAAATGTTTAGTCTGAGAAGAATAAAATCAATTCCCAATTAAAAAGGGAAATCAATATTCTTGAGAAAGAGGAGGAGAAAGTTGAAAAGAAACCTATGAAAGTGTGGAAAGAGAAAGAAGAAAGTTCCACTCAATCCATGATTGCTCAAATGGAACTACATGCTAATAAACCAAATCTATGGGTTATAGATAGTGGCTGCTCCAAACACATGATTGGAGATAAGAGTAAGTTCATCAAACTCAAGAAATGTAAAGGAGGGTTTGTGAGTTTGTGTAACAATACTATAGTCAAGATCTATGGTACAGGAACCTTGAGCCTAGATGGTAAAAACCCCACTAAATATTTCTTATATGTGGAAGGATTGAGGCATAACCTGTTGAGAGTAATTGAGATGTGTGACAATGGCTACAAGGTCTTCTTTGATTCAAAAGGATGAAAAATAAGAAAGAATGGAAAAAGAGTTGGACAAGGATTGAGAATTGACAAAAAATATTTACAATCTCAGTGAAGTAAAAGGTCAAACATGTTTAATAGGAAAAGCTCATGAGATCTGGTTGTGGCATAGAAGATTGGGGCAAGTAAAATTTGATAATCTGGTGAAGGTAAGATCAAGAGGTCTTGTGAGACACATGCCTAAAATAACCAAGCATATTAATACGATATGCAAAGAATTTCAACAAGGAAAACAAATGCTAGCTTTCCAACTAAGGAATATTCAACTACTTTTCCTCTACAACTAGTTCATACTAACTTGTGTGGACCCACAAGAATAAGATGACTGAAGGAAGAAAGATACTTCAAGTTTCTAGTTGATGGTTACACAAGAATGAAATGGGTAACATTTCTAAAAGAAAAGAATCAAGCTTTTGAAAGATTTAGAATATTTAGAAAAATGGTTGAGAAGGAAATGGGAAGAAGAATTAAATACTTGAGGTTGGACAAAGGAGAATAATTCACTTCAAGTAAATTTGTTCAGTATTGTGAAGCAATTGAATTAAAAGCAATACTTTGCACCAAGAACTCTACAACATAATGGAGTTGTAGAAAGGAAGAATAGAGTGGTGAAGGACATGGCCAGAACAATGTTAAATGAGGCCAAGCTAGTATATATGTTTTAGAGAGAGGCATTTCATACTGCAATTTACATTTTGAATAGAGTTCAAATAAGAGCACATAGTGACAACACATCCTATGAACTGTGGTATAGTAGACCAGCTTATTTTAAATATTTTAAGGTATTTCGTAGCATGTTCTATATTAAAAGGGAAGATGAAAACATGAGAAATTTTGAGTCAAGAAGTGATGAAGGAATATTTCTAAGATATTCCATCCAAAGAAAAGCCTACAAATGCTATAACAAAAGGTTGAATAAGATGGTAGAAAGCATAAATGTCAAGATTGATGATAGCATAAAACATATCAAATCTAAAAAGAATGGTTTTGATGATAAATCATATTATGAAGACAATTTTGTAAATAATGAAGAAGAGGTTGTGAAAGCACCTACAAATTATGTGCAGAAGGATCATCCAATAGATCAGATAATTGGGGACAAAAATGAAGGAGTTCAGACTATGAGAAGACTAGTAAGGAATCAGGAGTAGGTGAATTTTTCTATCTTGTCTTATATTGAGCCAAAGATATTTACTGAAGCTAGCATGAATGAGAGCTAGTTGAATGCCATGAAGGAAGAGCTAAATTAGATCAAGAAAAACAAGACATGGGAATTGGTTCCTAGACCACCAAGCAAAAATGTAATAGGTACTATATGGGTATATAGAAACAAGCTTAATGAAGATGGGGCTATGGTAAGGAATAAAGCAAGACTAGTGTGCAAAGGGTATGCACAAGTTGAAGGCATTGATTTTAAAGAAACATTTTCACCTGTGGCAAGATTAGAAGAAATTAGAATGTGTCTTGCATTTTCAGTATACAAAAAATTTAAAGTATATCATATGGATGTTAAATTTGCATTTTTGAATGGAAACCTAGAAGAGGAAGTCTACAAAGAACAACTAGAAGGTTTTTAGCTATCAAAGGATGATGACTACATATGCAAATTGAGAAAAGCATTGTATGGCCTAAAACAAGCACCAAGGGCCTAGTATTCAAAGCTAAATCAGGACCTACAACATCAAGTATTCAAGAAAGGATGTGCAAATAGTAATCCATATTTTAAATCAGAAGGTGAGCACATGATTATTGTTGTTGTTTATGTAGATGACAGCATATTTGGAGGCAGCAATGACAAAATGTGTAAGACATTTGCTACACATGCAAAATGAATTTGAAATGTCAATGCTAAGAGAATTTTCAGTTTTCCTTAGTTTAGAAATAACACAAACAAAAAATGGGATATTTATATATCAAACCAAGTATGCTAAGGAAATACTCAAGAATTTTTGTAGACCAGTCAGTACCCCCATGATAACTAGTTACAAATTTATTAAATTGGATGAATCATCAGATGCAAATCATACATTGTATAGGTCAATTATTGGAAGCTTATTGTACTTAACTACATCAAGGCCAGACATAATGCAAGTAGCTTCTATCATAGCAATGTTTCAGTTTGCACCAAAGGAGTCTCATGTCAATGCAGTAAAGGGATTTTTAGATACATCAAGAGCATTATTGATTATGGGTTGCAGTAGCCCAAGAGCAAGGATTCTTCTTTGGTAGCATATAAAGATGTTGATTGGGATGGATGTGTAGATGATAGGAAAAGCATCAGTGGAGGAGCATTCTTTTTGGGAAAAAAATTGGTTTCCTGGATGAGAAAAAAGAAAGAATTAGTCACCTTATCCACAACAAAAGTAGAGTATGTAGTAGCAGCAACATGTTGCAATCAAGTTCTATGGATGAGGCAAACACTTAAGGACATCAAGGTAGAGTACAATGAACCTATCTCTATTATTTGTGATAACTCAAATGCAATAAAAATCTCAAAGAATCCGGTGATGAATTCTTGGAAAAAGCACATTTCAATTAAGTATAATTTCATAAGAGAGAAGGTTGCAGATAGAGGTCAGCATGGAATATGTTCCCACCAAAGAACAAGTAGCTAACATTTTCACCAAGCCTCTTCCAAAGGATCAATTTGAATATTTGAGGAAAAAGTTGGGAGTATATTCTCCCACATCATATCACTAAATATTAGTGATAGGGAATGAATCCAAGGGGAACTTCATTGGTTCTTCCTTCTTCCATAGAAATGTAAACATAAATCAAGTCAGGAAAACCTTGTTTTACAAATTTATAATGACTTGATGGTTGTAGATTCAAAAATTCACACTTTATTTTTTCTTTTCTTGTCAAAGGGGGAGTATGTTTTTTAGGGGGGGTGTTCCCTTTGCCTTTGATGTCAAAGGGGGAGAAATTTGTGCAAATTCTCAAACAATTGAGCAAGGGGAAGAAATTAAAGATGCTACTGGTGCAGAGCATGGACTACAATATCTTTAGTTGTGCAAATGCTCAAACAACTGAGCAAGGGGTAGAGAGTAAAGATGTTACTGTTATAGGAAATGGACTACAATATATTTAATTGGTACACGACTTCTCAACAACTAGTACATAGCATGAATTGGTACTAGATTCAAATGATATAGGCTAAGTGAGCATTTGGTTTCTTCACCAGTGACAAAGGGGGACATTTTTGGCATATTGTTGTCATTGATGTCAAAAGGGGGATGTCTATAGCATATCATGCCTAGGAGACTATTAATGTTTGGCTAACAAGATAACTTCAAATATGTATAGTCTTGGTGCTGAATGAATCTTATATTCCAACGATGACTATCTATCAGCTATTGCAAGTTTCTTAAGTGACAACTTAAGCCCTTGAGTTCATTGGGGCAACTAGACCCTTTTCCTTGTGCCTACCAGCTTGAAAAATATTTGATGACCATAATACTTCCCTAGTCATGAGGTAAATATTTTTTCTCAATAAGATCTATGGTGGTGGTTGAGGATCGAAGATCTAATTCAGTTTCTAGGTGTCAACTAAGAATATTATAGATTCTCATCTTGGTTTCATGGAATTGCACAATGGAAGCATGGTGGGACCAACAAGGGAGATAGATGGAAATAATCCACCAGTCCACTAGAGATTTTATAGGATTGTGTCTAACCTCACAAAACTGTGGGTATGTGAAGTGAGTCTTTTGGGACCCACTCTTGGCAAGCTGCTTATATTGATAGTAGTCTTAAAAGAAAATTATTATCTGATAGCCATGTTTTAAAAAGATTAATGGTGAATGTTAATCAATGGATCATGACACAAAAATCACAAATCAATGACTCAGGTTTAAAATGAGAATCCTTAATGGCTACGGTAGTGTGAGCTAGGGTTCCAACTACAAACTAACTTGAGGAGTGAATTGGATTAGTCCATCTACTCCAACTACCAGTATTAATAATGGTTAGATTATCAGATTAGTGACATGAACATATAGGCAGTGGAAAATTTGATTAAGATTCATTTTAGAGAATATGAATTAAATGCTACTGAAAATCCCAACTATTTTGTATGCTATAAATAGTAAAATATCTAAAAAAAATTATAAGTGGATGTGTGACTTGATGTTACGATAGCTTGCAAAAGAAGATAAATATCAAACCCTAGCAAAGGAAATATATGGTATGCAAATCTCAAGGCCAATGCAGAAAGTCGGCAATGGATAAAAGGAGGATGAAGAAGAAAACAATATAAGAGATAGAGAATGATGCTGCAAAAAGATGAAGTGAAGGTGTGTTGCATCTGAGTGATGAGTGTCTTTTGAGGCAGACAAAGAAAATCCCAGATAAAAGAAGCAAGAAGGAAAATAAGAAATTTGTCTAATTCCTGAAGGTGGATAGAGAATGCACTCCTAGAGAAAGTGCAGCATGGTTGTATAGTGTATCTGGAAGTATTTTGAGATGAATAGACAATGCACTAAAAGGATACAAGAAGAATGCAATAGTAATGGAAAGAGCAAGTGGAACCCAAACAAACATTGAGAGTCTTAATCAGGTTTCACCTATAAGAGCATAACGAAGGAGCTAAGCAACACAAATTGAAGTTGCAAAGATTCTAATCAAGTGTGTGCAATTGCAAGATAAGTTGCAACATTGAACTATGTTCTATTGAACATTTGTAATAACTTTGATTGTAAATATAATTGGTGGGTGCCATTAGATATCTGGGTAGGTGCTTAGAGTAGGGAGTGAGTGCTTCCTTGGAGTAGGTGCTCCTAAGATAGGGGATTGTAGTCTCCTTAGGGTTTGTGCCCTCAAACATTATAACAAAGTTTTTGATTGTGAGGTTGTATTACGACAGTAGATCCTAGCAATGCTTCTCATCGTGGTTTTTCCCTTCCTGGGTTTTCTACATATATCTTGTGTTATGTGTATGTTTTTTCCTACGCATGAGTGTGTTGGTTTAGTAAAATTAGGTAAAAAGGAAATAACTTTTAAGTGTTTTGAAGGCTAATTTTTAAGTCATCAATTGATTCAACCCCCTCTAAGTAGACTATTGTGTTCCAACAAATACTATCTAAGGTCTAACTTTTTTTTCCAAGTCACCTAATCATTTTGGGGCACTCTTTTTGAGGTAGTCTCTTAAGAGCCCTACAAGACAAAAATTATCAAACTTTGATGAAGTCATTTCGGGAGCTTGTGGCACATAGGAATGCTTTTTCTATACCTATAAGTGGATATTGAATCCCTTCAAACCAACCTCTCTCAGTTCAGGTCAACTCAACACCATTTGTGTGTTCTAGTGTTAAATGCATTCTTGCAAAAGTTGTCAATGGAAAATAGTGCAAAAATGGAAAGAAGCATTTTTTTGTTTTGTGCATAATGGAGCAAAACCAACTATACCAACAATTCAAGGTGGTCATTCCTTTTATCACCCAAGCCCCCACATGATTCTCGAATGCACTAATTTGGGGTAGTCTTGAAAGTGTCGTAAGAGAAAAAAATGAAAAAAAGTTAAATTTTTAGTTATTTTGATGAATGGGGAGTGTGGACATGTCAAGGTAGGCAGGTAAATACTAGGGAAGGTTTGACGTTTTTGCCCAAGTCACTTGATCATTTGCTGAAGAAAATTGTATCCCTTTTCATTTTCACACCTAATTAGAAATGTATTATTAAAATGAGCTTAATTATGCCTTAATTTAGTTTTGTAATATGTATTTTATATATTCACATTAAGTTTAGGGCCTTATTAATTAAATTGGACTTAATTGTGCCTTATTTTAGTGTTGTAAAGTGTACCTCTTTACAGGTTCACACTTATTTAGAGATCCCTTAATTAATTAAGGTTAATTTGTCTTAATTGGCCCCTTTAATTCAAATCTAGGCCTAATTAATTGTCATTTCCAAAGAGAAAACCCAACATTCAATAATGCCTTAACATAACACTTCTCATTGAGTAATGTGTGTCGTAGGTGAGTGACCTAGGACCCATTCGCCCATGTGTGAATGGGTCATCACTTAGACCTTATGTTTTTGGCAGTATTTTAACATTTCAAAATCCATATTCATATTTTGACTTGTCTTAATTGAATTGTTGGGAAATTAATTTTGCATACCTATAAATATAAGGCCATTTCACTAAGTTTCACCTAGCAATTTTATGAGCAAGTTTGACCTAGCAATTTTATGAGAAAGTTTGATCTAAGCAATCTAGAGAAATTAAAGATCATTTCAAGGCATACAAGAGTAGATTTATTGAAGAATTATTGCAGCAATCAAGATCCAATTATCATGTCAAAGTCTTCTTGCATCATGCATGTAATTGGAGCTAATATGGTGATGTATAGTTCATAATCCATTCAAGCATTCAAGGAATTGTTTCAAATCTAGTTTCAAGATCAAGATCCACATCCATTCAAGCCATTTCATGCTCCAAGTTTCATTCAAGGGTTTGGTGAGTTGTGATATAAACTTGTTCATTCATCATTCATTTCATGATATTTCATTTCATTTCAAGGTTTAATTACCAAAATGGGGTTTGACCAAGGAAAACCTCAATTCACCAAAAACAAAACATTTTTTCCTATTGATTTGTGTTTTCAAATTTAGGTGGAAGAAATATTGAAAATCTCTTGAAGAGAAAACTTCGAGAACTTGTCAAAGTTGCAAAAGTTGTCAAGAAAGTTGTCATCTCATGGAAACTCAATTACATAATTTATTTCCGGCTCTCTAAACCTGAAACCTTGATGTAGAGTAGGGAGGTAAACCTTTTCACAAACACAATTTGATCAAATACAAACAATCTTTCTGCCCTTACAACCCTATCTTATCACCTTTTCACAATTTCAACCTATTTTCCTTGTAGCATTGCAAATTGAGATTTTTATTCATATCTTTCAGAAGAAACCTCAAACCCAAAAATATTTCACCTTTTTAGATACCCATTTCAACATATTTCAACATACTTCATTTGTGCATATGGTTGTTTTGGAACCTATCCTCCAAATAATTGCTCCTACACTGCCCCAATGCCAAATTAAGCCACTTTAACAAAGCAACTTGGTGAAATTATTCATTAAAACTACCAAACTCAATTCCATCACTCTCAATAGGTCTCAAATGGATTGAAACAACAATTTTTTTATAAAGAAACACTCATTCATGCATCAAACCCCAAAACTCTTGCTTTAGGCTTATTTCTTGCTTGAAACATGAGGGTTTATTGAAAATCAATACCCCAGGCCCTATATCACCTTATCATTGCTTCAAACATGTAAAAATTTGTCTACACATACTTAATAAAACATCTCCCAACCTCCAACATTGTAATTTCATCAAACTACAACTTCTAGCCATCCATTTTGAACTAAAAACTCATGAAAATCACTTAGGACAACAATCAAAACCCCTTCAAACGCCTTCCTTGCTCCTAACAACCATTATAACACCTAAATCTATTCTATTGCACCCATTCCAACAAGTCTTAAACTAATCTACAGGTGGAATGGGTGATTAATCCTTTTTATTCCCTTTCAAACCCTTAAACAAGGTGTTCAAACCCACCTACAGTAAAATAGTTGTTAAAACCTTAAATCTTTATGAAAATCGATAAAAAAAAACCAAAATACTCCTAGTTCATGCCCTAACATGTTTCACTACATTTTAGATCATTATGCCTCCGTACAGATCCATACAAAGATCTAAACCAGTAAGTTCTTAGGAAAAACATGCATAAAGTAGTGGTTTGTATTACTTTTCTTCAACAAAACTTCAACCAGCCCATGAATTCGACCATACACATTATATTTAAACCTTGGAAATCAAAAAATTAACCAAAAAATGACTCCAACTGACTTTTAAACTCCATATGACTGTTGGTCTTCTCCAATGTTGCATTTTTGCAACTTTTACATATGACAATTTTTACAATATTTGAAATATTGACATCTTTTGCAATAATGAACCCAACATGACTCAAAAGACTTAAGTGACTCCTATTATATCACACATGGTCTATTATGACCTTATTTAATGATTAAAAGACTCAAACTCCTAAAAACCAACTTAAGACCTTACATGACAAAACTTGCAAAATTGAACCAACATGGTGTCCCTGCACCATACTCCCTGATGGCACCTTCAAAAAATTTAAATTTTGAAGGCCCATGTTAAAAAAATTTCCTTTGCACATTTAGAAGTGCACCTGCAAAATCTACCCAAGTGACCTACTTTAGAGGATCACAATTCATAGCTAATTGATTTTCATGCCAAATGAATTGTTGCTCTCTATTCTCCCCACATTAATGTGCTCACTGATCTAATTACAAAGCCTCATGATTTGATTTGCTATTTTTACTAGGCCAAAACAAAATGCAGTTTGTTTTGTTTTCACACCTGCATCTTCATAACTTTTCAAAGTGGTCAACTTTGACCCTCAATATCTTTTGATGAATGATGATTCAAGGGAAGCCCTTTTGCATGCATACTTAGTGTACCTAGATGAGTTTATGTTTCCAATGGCAGCCCCCCAGAAGTTGTTTTGATATTTTTTCAAAGTGGTGACTTTGAGAGCCTTGATTGGTTCTAAACAAGTGCAGTTGTATAAATGGTCGACTGAGCAACATTGACATTGAATAACTTTCACCTCAAGATCTTTTTTTCTAAGCCATCTTTTGCACTACATTCTTAGGTAAAGTTTCTACATAGCTACTCAGTTTCAAGCTCCCAGGATAAGTTCTGATGGGTTATTTAATCATTTTCTTATCACAAGGCAAAAAAATGGTGTCCCAAAAGGTTTCAAATTTTCAAAATCTAAGGACAACCCATTTCTTTTTTTAGTCTAAACCCTTTACAACTCCATTTTCATCATGATCGGAGGTCATTTGTTACATTATTTTAATGCATTTTGGGTGTGGCTAATATGTCTCAGGGGCCAGTTTACAAAGGAGGTACCTGATTCTTGATGGTTGGACAAAATTTTAGGAAATGGGTTTTCTCTAAATAATTGATTATGACCACGCGTAAAAAATATCAACTCCAGGGGTCACCATTTGTGCACAGTGAAATTTCTTCATTTGGCCTACAGGCATAATTGAAATTTGCATTTTTTCTAAAGTTTTTGATTAAGGAACAAATAGGTTTTGAAGGGACCCTGAAGCCCTTAATAGTAAACAAGAGAAAGATACAACATTAAAAGGACCCAAACAAAAAACAAATAGCTGTCATCAAAGAAGAAAACAAGGAACAACCCAAGGCAACACAACAAAAAGCTAACAAAAAACCACCAAAAATCTAGCCACTAGGCCAAATTCCTGAGGATCTTCACCGCCTCCTGCTCAATTTTATTCATGTTTAAAGCAAATTTCTTAATCTCTTGAATATTCACAAGAGCCTGGTCAGCCTTCCTCTTCAGGTTCGCTCTGGTTCTGTTATTCGGCCCCCTACCTTCCACCTGGCTTTCCTCTTTCTCAGCATCCACATACACCGTCGTCCTGACCTGATAGGCATTTTCCAAATTTTCAACCATTGTATTCATGGTCTTTGCCATTGATTTTAAATTTTTGTGGCTCATTTCTAACACCTTATGGATAGAATCTTTTATGTTCATCATCTTTTCCTCCATATCAGAAAGCTTGCCATCATAGTTACTCTTAAAATGCTGTAAATCCTCAATTGTTTTCTTAAGGCACTCCAACATATATTTATTTTCTTCTTTACTCCATAAATCAGTGGCCTTATCTCTTTCTCTATTATTATTTTCATTCTTATTAGCCTTTTCCATTTTATTGTTCATAGCCCTCTGATTCAACTTAAGTTCCTTAATCTCAAAAAATACCCATCTGATTAACTGGAAGAAATCCACATACCCATTGTGAGCAATAGCAAGAATGTCAGTAGGAAATTCATGTTCAACTTTAAAGTAATGGTCATCAACCTTGAGATCACTAGGATAACAGGGCCTATCCTCTCTGTCAGTAGCAGGGTAATTGGAATAATCAGATGAAGGGGTCGTCTGCGAATCCTCCTCATTAGCATCATAAGAGGGATCCTCTGAGACCTTTCTTTTACCCTTCTTTTGGGGAGAGACACTAGAATTACCTTTCCCCTTAATTGTAACCCTTCCCCTAGAAGAAGGGTTCTGGTGGGATAGAGTCGGCATAGATTTAAAATGATCATAGATTAAAACAAGTAGACCCTCATGGAGGATAGAATTCCTAATCAGGTTCTAACTATAGTTCTTCAGACTAGCATTTAGTGAAGAAGCAAGATAGAAAGGGAAAGAAACTCTAACCTGATGTCAGAAATGGTTGAGTACAAAGTGGCACCCAAAAACACTAGTGTAACAATCATCCAGAGTAATGTACTCCATAAGCACATTCAACACCTTCCTCCAATGCGAGACAATCCTCACAGAATCGTAATAGCTTTTGGTAGTTCTTCGCAGGTCCTCCTTTTCCTTTCTCAGTCTTTCGAAATTTCTGCATAGCCTGTTTAGAAAGCTTCTTGTCCCTATAAACCTTGATGCCCTCAATGGGAAGCCCCATTACCTCAGCAATTAATTGCTCATCAATTACAACCTTTCTCCCAAACAAATTGATCTCGCCATCCTTCCATTCTTTGGCAAAAAACCTAGTGACATTTGGATCCCAACCATGGATTTTTTCAATAAAAATGGTTATCCTACCCTTCTCCAACATCTCCCAAACCTTAGTGTTGCTTCTTAACTCCTCACAATTTGTCAGCTCCACCCTGCGACTCTCACCACCCATGTTGGTAGAATTGCAAGCCTATTTGGAAGGCTCTGAAAAACCAAATAAGTTGGCTGACGAAATACCCAGAAAGCATGCAAAACACCAAATATCATAATAGGAATTACTTATGTTGATCTTCGACCAACGATGAATAATAATTGAACAACAGTCCTGGGATTGCATGACATGACACTCAATAATCATACGTTGGTAGGGGGAGTTTGCACCTTCCCGTGAATTCAATCATACATAATGCAGTGATGTCAGCCTCCAGCTCATCACTCCTTTGCCACATTACCTTGTCTATCACCTGAACACCTTTGTTGGCAAAAATTTTTTCCACCATGTTAATTTCCCTATAAGCATGGGAAATATAACATTTCTCAAAGTTACTAATAATCCGGGCCTTGGAAAGATTAATCCAATTCTCTATAGTCCATGAAGGTTTTTGAAGGCCCTTTATACATTGAATGATATTATTCAAGTCCCCTTCAAGCCACACATTTTTAAGATTCAATTGACAAGAAAGATTCAAAACTTGAAATGCCCCTATGGCTTCGGCAATGTGGTTAGTCTGGGTTCCCAAGGGGAGAGAAAATACTACAATAAAACAACCATTCCCATCCCTTATCACTCCCCCACACCCAGCTAGCCTAGGATTACCCTTGGCCGCCCCATCAAAGTTGATTTTAACCCAACCAGGAGGAGGGAGGTTCCAATGGATTCCATCTCTAGGCCCCTTAGTGGGATTAAGAGGAGAAGAAATCTCAACATTAATCTTCCAAGCCTCAACAACTCTGAGCTCGTAATCTTAGTAGCTGACCTTTCCCTTAGCCTTGAATTTGCTATTGAGCAGATTGAAATTCTCTCACACAGCTCTGATAATTTTACAAAAAATAACTTCCTCCAAAAGAGCTGAATCTTGGAAGATTTTATTATTACGCTCTTTCCAAATTCCCCAAGCGATGTGAGGGAATATGTATCTCCAAATCAGATTCAACACTTGGTTGCTTGAAGGATCCTTCCATTGGCTATAAAAATCCAAGATGGTTCTAGGAAAAACCTAGTTAAGATCCCACAATTACAAAATCTTGTACCAAATATCATAGACAAAAGGACAAAGGAGAAAGAGATGTGAAGTTGTCTCTGCCTCCACACAACAAAGATAACATCTGTTGGGAAAAGAGAAGCCACACTTGCAAAGGTTGTCATTATTCAATAGTTTATTCTGATGAAGGATCCAAGCAAAGATGTTGATTATGGGTATAAGGTTGTGCACCCAAGCCTTCGCCCACATAGGGGAGGGGGAGGACTGATAACAAGAGGCCACCGCCGATGAAACAAAATAGATCCTTGAGGAGGACAACTTCCAAACCAAAGAATCCTCCTAGCCCTACAAAGTAAACACAATAGAGTTAAGGAGATACTGCAGGGGTCAAAGATCTAGACTAATAGTAGAGATACCAACCCACTGATTATTCCTCCAATAATCCCCAACCAAAGTGCCATATCTAGCTTTACATTCCTCCATATGATAAATACTTATCATAAAGTGCATTTTTTATAAAGTTATATATACTTATGTCTAAAATATTTTTGAAAATTTTAAACATTATGTAAATATGAAAATTCATTTAGGGCAATCATAAAATACAATTTCAAATTTTTTGAGGAAAAGCAAGTTTAATTCTTGCTTGTGATTGGTTGAAAAGCGGCTTTCACAACCCATCACTGATTTCAAGTCTCTCTTCCATTTCAAATCATCGGTCAGTGATGATAGTTGCTTCTCATCACACAGTGCGGATTCGAAGGCTAATTTCCTCAGCACATTCACGATGGAGCATGTTCTCAACTTCTTATTGCTCATCATGATTTCAAAACTTGTTCTCACATCTTATTAGCGATGGAGTGATATCACCATTTCCAGGGTAGATTTTGATGGTTTTTCTATGTGCATCAAAGATTTGACATCTTTTGATCTTCGTAGGGGTTCCTCTAAGACATTCTGAGTAAATTCTAGTGTGTATTGTGTAAATGAGGAATGGTAATCACGTTGTTTTCTTTCCAGTACATTTTTGAGGGTTTTTACTAGCTCAAAATTGTTGCTCCATGGTCTGAAATCACCCATTGATCATTACTAATACTTGGGCAGTGATTTTTGTGATGTTTGTGATGATTTTTGGGTGTCTATAGCCATTAAAACGCCCTTGCATCAAGAAAAACGCCCCTACACATTTTTCTCTTGCCATGGCTACAAGAAGTTCTATTAAAATTCCTAGGGAAGCTGCAAAACAAAGGAGGATCTTTTCGCCCATCACAAATTTGATTTGTCTTCTCCTGTTTTCATTGGTGATCCACGATGGTGCATTCTTTAGCTTCGTTAATCACTGATTCAATGACTCTTTTCCATTTTCTATTTGAGATGCCCGATGGCTTTCTCTTCATTTCGCCCATCACTAATAAGTTTTTGCTTTTCCAAAAACATCAGAGATGTGCGATGAGAGTTCTCGAAACAAATAAATGTGGTGGGCCCATGGTAGAGTTCAAAATTCTTTAATAATTTTGAATAGTGAAAAGGTGAAACATAAGAGCACGGGTAAATTTTTATTTGCCTGATATAATATTTTTAATTCTCCATGAGAACTCCAGCTACATTATATTCATCGTGCATGACTAATCATTTTCTTCTTTTTCATGTTGCATTCCCGATGGATGAAGCTGTTTTATTTTCATTGGGCATCGCTAAAAAATATTAACTTTTCCAAATTTATTAGTGATTGTGCGAGGATAACTTGTTGAAGTAAATAAGTGGGGTGGGCCCGTGACAGGAGTTCAAAGGTTATTTCACAAATTTGAACAGGAGAAATATAAAGCTCACAGGTAAATGATTTTTGCCCCATAAAGTGAAATTTGAAACTTTATTTGCTAAATGGTGAAATAATATATTTCACGAGACTGCACAAGAATGAAGAAGGTAAATGAATTTAATTTTTTAAAATGCTAGGCATTTTAAAATTTGTAAACTTATGGGTAATTATTTTATTTCCTGGTAAAGTAAAACTTGAGCCTTCAATCTATAAAAATTTGTTGTTGGGAAAAAACAAATAAAGAGATAAATGAAAGGAGTAAAAGCCTTCGTGAAAGAATAATTTTCTCAACTACAGTAAAAGAAGGGCTTGGAGTTGTAGATAAAGGTAAATTGTGAATGAACAAGCGAGATGGAAATTTTTACAGTGAAGGGTTTTTCACAACAAACAAAATATTCTCTACAGCAAGGCATTTCTTCAACGTGGGTAAAGAGCAAACAAAGAAAATGATGAGTTTTCACAAAGAGGAATATTTTTCTATTGTAGGGTAGTAAAGTGAGGAGCAACAAAACATAGAGTAGGTTGAATATTCTTCAACAAGCAAAGGCAGTTGAAGATCAGCGAACCTAAATGTGTCAAGTGTCTTCTTCAAATGAGCATTTAGGGTTTTTATTTTTCCTTAAGTGTTGTCTTTCTGCCTCATTCTAGAGATGTTATTTTGTAATTTAACACAAAGAACAGTGTAGTGTGAATACAAAACATTTTAGAGTTAAGTTTTAGGATCTGAGTCTATCAATATGTATGTAATTTTAATTATAATACTAGCAAAAAAATGTTAAATGTTTCAAATTTGAGACTATTTTACTCTCCTATGTACTGGGTTTACAGATTATAGATGATACAATCAAGGTTGTCTTATTTGTCTCTATCAATTTCAGATAGATGTGTGGCTCTATTCTTGTTTATTAATTCAAAGAATTAATGTAGGTGCTTGAATATGGTTGTAAGTTTGTATTGAATTGAGTGTTAAGATGCTAGTAACAAGTAAAGGTTAAGAAACAATGTTGAAATATTGTAATGCAACATTTTAGAGCTTCATATGCTATCAGGTGAAAATTGTTATCAGATTATGTATGTGTTTGAGTTGACTATGTTCCAAGGATGAGGCACTGATCTAAGTGTCCTATTCATGTTACATTTGTTGGTTAATACAACAACTAATCATCTTTTAAATCAAATATTAATCTTAGTTTGTTTGTGTGAGGAGTTTAATGAGTTACATCTCTCATGTTTAAATAAGGCATTACTATAAAGGGTAGCCAAGCCTTTATAGTATTGTGTATATTAAGCATCTAAAGGAGACACATCTATTTATAGTGTATTTGGTACTTCAACACACAAGTATCTATAAATATACTATTGGGATCACCCTCCCAGGTTTAACAGAGCCTAAAGTGCAGGGGAGAAAGGGGCATTTCATTCACTCTCGTTCATTAGCCATATCAACCTGTTGATTCTGAATATAAGAGAGTGGCTACTCTTTAGGACTCATTGCATCTGTTGATTTGGGAACCAATAGATTGACAGCTCTACTGGGGACAATTTGAGAAATAACTGATAGAAGATCATCTAGCCTTACGAGTCATTGAAGTTTCAAAATAGTTTGTAACTAGAGATTGGAAATTGTTGAGTCTTATTTTCCCATCTAAGTCACCAATAGATTGACAACTCTATTGGGGACCAGTTAAAAAGATTCGTTCAGTTTGTTGATCTTTAGTTTTGGGTCAAAATTATCCAAGGACCTGCATAGTTGAAGGAGATTGCTGCAATGTTTCTGATGTATTTTTGAAGTCCAGTGCTCTGCCAGTGGAGAGAACTTAGAAATACCTAGATCTTGGAAGAAGCTTTCTGGTCCTTGAAAATATTTTCCTCTTTTAAAGAGGTGGTGACTTTGCATAAGTTTCTACATCATTAGAAGAGTTGGTTGCAATAGTTCTCAGGTATTTTTCTATTGTAATATTCCTGTATGAAGGTCTTCAACAAAAAAGTTCTAGTTAATGTTGTCCCTTATTCAGTATTTCAAGATACTAGTAGAAAGGGAAATAATAAAGTAGGATATTCTGAAAAGGATATTGGAATTGAATACTTGTAGAGGGAATAAGTTTATATTTGCAAATATGTATTGTTGTCCTAGTTCTCCCTCTACAAGCTGTAATATTATGCCTAGAACACAACCATGTCCTCAAAGGAAAGTGTTCACTAGTGAAAGATATGACCCTTTGGATTTTAGTAAAATCCAAGGTTACTCACATTCTGTCCCAAGAAGAATTAATGAATATTTTCCTAAGCTTAGAGGAGGTTTTCAAGAATCAGCATCGCAACATGTACAATTTTTTCTTAATGTAATGGAAGACTATTAAATAGTAGAAGGTGCTATCATAAAGTTTTTTGTAAGAACTTTAGAAGATACTACTGAATATTGGTTCTCTAGTTTATCAATGCATTCCATAGATTCATGGCATGAGCTCAGAATGCATTTCATTGGTTATTTTGAAGAAGAGTCAATAGACAATGATTGCTTGACTAAAGAAAGAAATCTGCGTACCCAAGAAGAATATAAAGAAAAATCTGAAAATAAGGTTGAACCTGTCACGTATTGATGTATTATATGATGTAAAAAGATTTGAGGGTGAATCCTCTTATGATTTTTATGATAGATTCATAAAGATTTTATTTGTTATACCAACATTAAATAGACCTGATGAATCAATATGTATTGATTTTTTTGTGAAAAACTTGAGTCAGGTCTAAGTACCATGCCAGATCATTTGAAGCCTCCTAATCTTAAATGCATATTTCAATGGCTTTTAGTAATTGAGGAAATGATAGATAAATATGGAAGTAATCTCCTGACTCAATTATGTGATGGTACTTTTTCAAGACTCAGTCCAATAGATGCAGATGGTATAGTAGAAGACAAGAATGATGCATCATTTGGTGATGAGGAAGTTTTTTTGAAAAATCTATAAAAGAAATAAACCTAGATGAAGATTGCAACCATAATGGTCATGAAGAGATAGATGAAACATTTGAAGTTTCTTCTATTTGCTCTAAAAATACAGAAATAGAAAGCATATTTTCTATATTAGATGAAGGTTGCAATGATGCAGATGATACTGAAAGTATTTTCTCTTCTATGGATTTTGAATATACAGTTGAAGAGCATGTTGATTCTGAAGTTTCATGTATTTATAATGAGAACAATGGTGTTGTAGATGAAATTTTGCAACTAGCTAGAAAGTATTCTTGTCTGGATAACATTTATGAAGCCTCACTAGAACAAGATGATGGATATAAGTTGAACAAACTTTTTGAAGAAGAAATATGTGATCAGTAGTGCTATGATGCTAATGACAAGGAGTGCAATGGATTTCATTTGGAGAAATCAACCAAAAGCAGTTGCAATGAAGAAACCATTGATGGTTTTCAGTTTGACAGTGAAGAAGGTAGCCTTGTTGATTATAGTAGTAGTATCAACAAAGAAAGAGATATGCATGCAAGAGATTCATTGGATGAATCAGTTCAAGCAGTTGGTTATGAGGAGCATGCATATGTTGATGATGATGAACAAGGAACTCCTGTTTTGTTTGATGTTTTACCTTCTTCTACTTCTTTTTCTGACTTTGAAGTTATCACTAAATGTTTGCACGAGGATAGCACTAATGTAGTTGTACATGAAAGTAAAAATGTAGAGATAAACATTGGTACAGCTAATGACACTCCTTATGATGAGTTTGCACTTAAGGAATGTGATTATGTCAATTACATGGATGCATATGCAAACCTCTTTTCTAGATCTGCAACTCATAATTTTTCTCATGAGTAGTATGCTTTAGATTTTCAAGTTGGTGTAGCAGAGGTAATGTTGAATATGATACTCTTTGCAATAGTGAATGTACTTTGAACACTCACTATGATGAATTTGTTGCAAACAGAGATTCTGAGTCATATGAACTTGCACTTGATGCTTTTTTTTGTGATAATATAATGAGTGTTGAAATTTTTTTCTATGAGCTTGAAGTAGGAAACATGTTTGGGATGTTGACATTTCTTCAGAATGCTATGATTTGAATGTGGATGAAGGTATTATGAGTGTTGGTGAATCTTGTTTTCAGGACATTGAGACATATGGTAATATGATTGAGTTATGTTTTTGTGATGATGACAAACTCACATGTGATGCAATTCAGCTAGATGAGTTACAAATGTGTGATCACTCTTTGCTTGACACATAGAAGGATTGAACACTGTTGTTGAAGGATGATTTCTTTTGTGACCTTAAACATTGTGAGGGAATTGGTAAATGGGATGAGGATGTGTTTTTAGATGGTTTTGATCACTATCCTCACACTTTTTCACTTTCCACAAAATCAAAAAATGGAATGAGTGGCAGTGATGTAGCCTATCATTTAGTTGCCATGTGACAGTAAAGCTAAATTCAAAGGCAACCTGACACTTGTGTTTGCAAAAATGCAGTCACTCATGTTGATGTGGTGTGACAGAGGCAAGTGTGGATTAAAAGAGATCAAATCTTTTAACATATTGGTATTTGACAGAGGTAAGAACTGACTTCCCTTTTCCATTTGGTGGCCTAGGGCTTCCAAATGAAGTTTTAAAAGTTAAAAAATAAAGACTGTCACCCAATGTTTTTGGCACTTGGTCTGCTCTCACAAAGATCTGAATTTTTGCTATGCCCACAGGGAGCATACATCCCCAGAAAGAGCCACTGATGGAACCTTCAAAAAATTTAAATTTTGAAGGCCCATGTTGAAAAAATTGTCTTTGCACACTTAGAAGTACACCTACAAAATCTGCTCAAGTGACCTACTTTGAAGGGTCACAATTCGGAGCTAGTTGATTTTCATGCCAAATAGATTATTACTCTCCATTCTCCCCACATTAATGTAATCCATGGTTCGATTACAAAGCCTCATGATTTGATTTACTATTTTTACCAGGTCAAAAGCAAATGCAGTTTGCTTTGTTTTCACAACTGCGTTTTCATAACTTTTCAAAGTGGTCAACTTTGACCCTCAATATCTTTTGATGAATAATGATTCAAGGGAATCCCTTTTGCATACATACTTGTTGTACCTAGATGAGCTTATGTTTCCAGTGGCAACCCCCCAGAAATTGTTTTGATATTTGTTCAAAGTGGTGACTTTGAGAGCCCCGATTGGTTCTAAATAGGTGCAGTTGCAGAAATGGTCGACTGAGCAACTTTGACATTGAATAACTTTCACCTCGAGATCTCTTTTCTAAGTTGTATTTTGCACTGAATTTTTGGATCAAGTATCTACATTCCTACTCAGTTTCAGGCTCTCAAGATAAGTTCAGATGGGTTATTTAATCATTTTTTGATCACAACAAGGCCAAAAATGGTGTCCCGAAAATTTTCAAATTTTCAAAATCTAAGGACAATCCATTTCTTGTTTTGGTATAAAACCTCTACAACTCTATTTTCTTCAAAATCAGAGGTATTTGACACATTATTTTAATGCATTTTGGGTGTGGCTAACACGTCTCGGGGGCCAGTTTACAAATGATGTACCTGATTCTTGATGGTTGGACAAAATTTCAGGAAATGGGGTTTCTCTAAATAATTGATTATGGCCGCATGCAAAAAATCTCGGCTCCAAGGGTAACCGTTTGTACACAGTAAAATTTCTCCATTTGGCCTACAAGCGTAATTAAAATTTGCATTTTTTCTAAAGTTATAAATACTTATGTTTAAAATATTTTTGAATATTTTAAACATTATGTAAACATGAAAATTCATTTAGGGCAATCATAAAATACAATTTCAAATGTTCCGAGGAAAAGAAATTTTAGTTCTTGCTTGTGATTGGTTGAAAAGCGGCTTTCATGGCTTTCACTTGTTGCATGCAGAACTTATCGCCCATTACTAATTTCAAGTCTTTCTTCCATTTCAAATTAGTGATCAGCGATGACAATTGCTTCTCATCACCCATCGTGGATTCAAAGGCTCATTTCCTCAACACATTGGTGATGGAACATGTTCTCAGATTCTTATCGCTCATTGCGATTTCAAAACTTGTTCTCACATCTTATTAGCTATGGACTGATATCACCATTTTCATGGTAGATTTTGATGGTTTTTCTATGTACATCAAATATTTGACATCTTTTGATCTTCATGGGGGTTCCACTAAGACATTTTGAGCAAATTCCAATGTGTATTGTGCAAATGAGGAATGGTAATCACGTTCTTTTGCTTACCAGCACATTTTTGAGGGTTTTTACTATCTCAAAATTGTTGCTCCATGTCTGAAATCACCCATTGATCATTACTCATACCTAGGTAGTGATTTTTGTGATGTTTGTGATGAGTTTCGGATGCCTAAAACCATTAAAACGCCCCTGCATCAAGAAAAACGCCCCTACACATTTTTCTCTTGCCATGGCTATAAGAAGTTCTATTAAAATTCCTAGGGAAGCTGCAAAACAAAGGAGGAGGATCTTTTCTCCCATCACAAATTTGATTTGTCTTCTCCTATTTTCATTGGCGATCCACAATGGTGCATTCTTCAACTTCGTTCATCGTTGATTCAATGGCTCTTTTCCATTTTCTATTTGTGATGCCCAATGGCTTTCTCTTCATTTCTCCCATCGCTAATAACTATTTATTTTTCCAAAAACATCAAAGATGTGTGATGAGAGTTCTCAGAACAAATAAATGTGGTGGGCCCATGGAAGAGTTCAAAGTTATTTAATAATTTTGAATAGTAAAAAGGTGAAACATAAGAGCACGGGTAAATTTTTATTTGTCCGATATAAGATTTTTAATTCTCCACAAAAACAGTTGCATTATATTCATTGTGCATCGATAATCATTTTCTTTTTTTCCATGTTGCATTCCCGATGGACGAAGTTGTTTTATTTTCATCGGGCATCGCCAATAAATATTAGCTTTTCCAAATTTATTAGCAATGTGTGAGGATAACTTGTCATTGAAGTAAATATGTGGGGTGGGCCCATGACAGGAGTTCAAAGGTTATTTGACAAATTTGAACAAGGGAAATATAAAGCTCACAGGTAAATGATTTTTGCCCCATAAAGTGAAATTTGAAACTTTATTTGCTAAATGGTGAAATAATATATTTCACGAGATTGCACAGGAATGAAGAAGGTAAATGAATTTAATTTTTTAAAATGCTAGATATTTTAAAATTTGTAAACTTATGGGTAATTATTTTATTTCCTGATAAAGTAAAACTTGAGCCTTCAATCTATAAAAAATTGTTGTTGGGAAAAAACAAATAAAGAGATAAATGGAAGGAGTAAAAGCCTTCGTGAAAGAATGACTTTCTCAACTACACTAAAAGAAGGGCTTCAAGCTATAGATAAAGGTAAATGGTGGATGAACAAGTGAGATGGAAATTTTTGCAGTGAAAGGTTTTTCACAACAAACAAAATATTCTCTACAGCAGGGCATTTCTTTAACATGGGTAAAGAGCAAACAAAGAGAATGATGAGTTTTCACAAAGAGGAATATTTTTCTGTTGTAGGGAAATGGAGTGAGGAGTAAGAAAATAGAGATGAGGTTGAAGATTCTTCAACAAGCAAAGGCAGTTGAAGATCAGTGAACCTAAATGTACCAAGTTTCTTCTTCAGATGAGCATTTAGGGTTTTTATTTTTCCTTAAGTGTTGTGTTTCTGCCTCATTCTAAAGAGGCTATTTTGTAATTTAACACAAAGAACAGTGTAGTGTGAATACAAAGCATTTTAAATTTAAGTTTCAGGATCTGAGTCTATTAATATTTATGTAATTTTGATTACAATACTAGCAAAATAATGTTGAATGTTTCAAGTTTGAGACCATTTTACTCTCCTATGTACTAGTTTTACAGATTATGAATGATACAATCAAGTTTGTCTCATTTGTCTCTATCAATTTCAGATAGATGTGTGGCTCTATTCTTGTTTATTAATTCAAAGAATTAATGTAGGTGATTGAATATGGTTGTAAGTTTCTATTGAATTGAGTGCTAGGATGCTAGTAAGAATTAAAGGTTAAGACAATGTTGAAATGTTGTAATGCAACATTGTAGAGCTTCATAATCTATCAGGTGAAAATTGTTATCAGATTATGTATATGTTTGAGTTGACTCCATTCCAAGGATGAGGCACTTATCTAAGTGTGCTATTCATGTTACAAATGTTGGTTAATACAACAATTGATCATCTTTTAAATCAAATATCAATCTCAATTTTTTTGTGTGAGGAGTTAATGATTTACATCTCTCATATTTAAATTAGGCATTACTATAGAGGTCAACCAAGCCTTTATATTATTGTGTCTATTAAGCATCTAAATGAGACACATATATTTACAATGTATTTGGTACTTCAAGATACAAGTATCTATAAATATATTGTTGGGATCACCCTCCCAGGTTTAATGGATCCTGAAGTGTAGGGGAGAAAGGGGTATTTCATTCACTCTCTCATTCGTTGGCCATATCAACCCATTGAGTCTAAATATAAGAGAGTGGCTACTCTTTAGGACTCATTGCATTTGTTGATTTGGGAACCAACACACCCAACCTAAAAAATTTCTCAAGTCCCTTGAGAAGTTAATTTGCAAGTTGTCCACACCATCTCTTTGATCTCCAAAATCTCCTTCATTTGCAAATCCTTTCCACAGAGTTAGGTACGGAAGGTGTGCATCATTCTTTGCACCATTGACCTTGTTGCCATCTTGATACTGCTCCAACCTTGCAAACCGGTATGATGGGTGTCCTCTGACCTTTTTGATATCATATTTTTAAAAACCCTAACCTACGACCCATTTGCACCTGGGTGAACGAGTCCCTGATCAAGGTCATTTCTTGATTTTTTGGACATTAAAACATCTATTTCTACATTCTACTTTATTATTTTTTGTTTTTTGTTTCAGTTTACAAAATTTTTGTAAAGTGGAAGTGATCATATTTAGCTTCATTTGATAAATTCAATGGATTGTGTGAGTTCAAAATTGTATTTACAAGACATCATTTTCATGTTTTTGTATAGAGTAATTAGAAAATTACCTTGTCATAAATCTAAAAATCTAAAAATCCCCTTGCATTTCAAACAGTGGACATGTGCATTAGTAATCTATGGAAGTCTTTAACATCTTTAGTTGATGTTTCAAGTTTTTTTTTTGGCAATGATCCTAATGCAATTGAATCTAATCATGCTCAATCAACTCCTAATGAATGTCCTCGTGAAGTTGACATCATTGGAGAAGATGATGATAGCATAAAAAAATTCATAAATGATTTCCTTAACAATATTGAGAACAATTCATCCCTTTACCCATCCATGCAACAACCAAAACCCCCTACCATCCCACCACTTGATATTTTTGGTCATTTACATCCTAAAATTGAGTCACAAACTAAGCCTAAACCTCCAACAATGAGTGAACCTAGTTCCTCTAATCAAGTACACACTGATCCATCTTATGTTAACAAAGTGACCAATACACCCATCAACCTAGAAGAGACCTATGGCCAAGGATTTAAAATCTTAACTAAGCAAGGATGTGACATAACTATTGAACATGAAATTCAAAAACTTCTAGAGAAACTTCCTAGTGAAGATACTAAAGGATTAGGATACCAAATTCCTTATCCCTCCACATCTTCTAAGGACACAAATGTCCCCCCTCATAATGATGAAATAATTTCTCACAAGGATGATAGGATAACTTTAGGGCCTTCCTCTTTGAATCAACATCAACAAGATTCCCAAACAAGCAAGAAATCAAAACCTTACAAACTCAAAGAATTGTCATTCCTACATACTAAAACACAAATTGAACAAAAAATGGAACACCTTCTTCATATGGGATGGATTACATTGCCAGCTCCTAGTAAGGGTAACAAGCCTAAGAACATGAATTATCATGCATATCATAGAACTCTTGGGCACCTTACTGATGAGTGGTGTGCTTTAAGAAGGATCCTTGAACAACTTGATATGATAGAAATAGTCCCTTAAAGCATGTGCTTTGCTTCTTGCCATGTAATAGTTGTAGGATCATAACATGCTCACTATTGCATGTTTAACATTCATTTCCAATCATTTTCTTTATTGCAAGGAGCTCATTCTCATCACTCATCTCAGCTCATCCTTTTCCTATGCTTAGTGGGGGCAAAGGGTTAGATAGCCTTGTCCTAGTTTTGGCACTTAATGTTGTCCCTTTGGCTAGTTGTCCACCTTCTTTATATGTTGATCAAGATTGGGATGCAAACAACCTATTATAGGTTGACTTGCATGTGCCTTACTAGTTTTGATTTGTTTTCTTTTGCATGTGTGTAATGTGATCTCCCCCATATTGTTTCTTTTGATGTATCTCTCCTCATGTGTATTCCTCTATTTGTATCTACATTATTTTATCTATTGTAAACCATTTATCTTTTCCTTTATCTTGTGTTTTCCTTTTGGGTATGAAACAAGGCATTGAGACATATAGGTCTCTTACATGTCAACCCAAAAGGATTTTTCTTTGTTCTCGCTCTCTATGTGTCATTCTTTTTTTTCTATGAGTATTTTGGGAATGATGAAGTTTTTTAGCTCTATAATATCATTGTAGCGATGATATATTGACCCCAAATCCATGGATCCCTTATGTGTTTTCATTTTGGGGGCAACCCCTTCCTCTCTCTTTCATGACATAGCTTCATTCAGGAACATGTGACTTGGCATAGGGATTTCTGAATAAGTTCTCATGTCTTCTTCATTGGCTACATTAAAGCAAATTTATCCCAACGATAGTGCTACAAATTTCTTTAAAGTGGGAGCATACATTGACATCTTCATGTTTCATTGTGTGATTTTCTTTCTACTTGTGATGCACCCTTTTCTTGGTGGTTTCATTGGGTTTGATTTCCTCCAAGAGCATGATATCTCTTAGTGTACGACTTTCCCCTTAGTGGTGATGCTACACATTACATTCCCTAAGTTGTGACTCTCATATCCTAGACTTTCCCTCTCTTGGAGATATTAGGCACAATGTTCCCTAAGAAGAGACCTTACATGAACTAAGTAAAGTCCCATTGAACAAACCTTTGCTTGTATTTTGTTCATAATTGTTTAGCATAATACAACTTTTTAAATTTGTAAAGATCACACCCCTCCTTTCAAGGCCACCAAGAATAACACACTTTTCTTACCAGTGGATCCTTTCCCTTGTTCATAAGTGTTTAACATAACACAACTTATTAGGCCTTATGAAGTTGTTAGAGAAATAGCTTTGATATGGTATGGGATCCTATAATATTCTCTCATTTTCCACCCATTGGGGGCTCACCTAGTGGATAGCCTAAGGTTCCATTAGCCTGAAGTGAGGGCATGCATCATTTGCATAGTGGACATCGATTTCTGCTTGTGAACATTCTTTGGACAAATAGACAAGATGTGTTCCACATCACGTTGGACAAATAACACTTGATCCTCCCCCCTTTCTTGGAAAAATAGTTGAGGCATGTTCCACATCGCGTTAGATAGTCGAGGCTTGATTTTCCTCCCTTTTATTTCTAGTCTTTGATGTTGCATGATTGAGTATCTTTGTCATTGTTGCATACATTTTTCTTGAATGTCTACTTTAGTGTGAGTTTGACATAGGGTCATCCTCTCACTAAAGTGGGGGCTAAATGTAGTGTAGAAAAATGTATCCCTTTACATTTTCACACCTGATTAGTAATTTAATATTAAAATGAACTTAATTATGCCTTAATTTAGTGTTGTAATATGTATTTTACATATTCACATTAAGTTTAGGGCCCTAATAATTAAATTGGACTTAATTGTGCCTTATTTTAGTGTTGTAAAGTGTCCCTCTTTACACTTTCACACTTATTTAGGGCTCCCTTAATTAATTGAGGTTAATTTTCCTTAATTGGCCCCTTTAATTCAAATCCAAGCCTAATTAATTGTATTTTCTGAAGAGAAAACCCAACATTCAATAATTCCTTTACATAACACTTCTCATTGAGCAATGTGTGTCCTAGGTGAGTGACCTAAGACACATTTTCCCATTGGTGAATGGGTCCTCACTTAGACCCAGGACCTAGATTCAAATAATTTTTTTGGTGGTATTTTAACATTTCCAAATCCATATTTAGATGTCGGCTTGTGTTATTTGAATTTTAGGAAATTAATATTACATTCCTATAAATATAAGGTCATTTCACTAAGTTTGACCTAGCAATTTTAAGAGAATGTTTGACCTAGCAATTTTATGAGAAAATTTTATTTAAGCAATCTAGAGCACTTTAAGAGAATTTCAAGGCATTCAAGAGAAGATTTATTGAAGAATTATTGCAGCAATCAAGATCCAATTGTCATGTCAATGTCTTCTTGCATTATGCATGTTATTAGAGCTAATATGGTGATGTAGAGTTCACATGTGATCCATTCAATCATTCAAGGCATTGTTTTAAATCAAGTTTCAAGATCAAGATCCACATCCATTGAAGGCATTTCATGCAAGTTGTAGATCTACATTCTAGGATTCATTCCATGGGTTTGGTGAGTTGTGACATAGACTTGTTCATTCATCATTCCTTTTATGCTATTTCATTTCATTTCAAGGTTTAATTACCAAAACGGGGTTTGAACAAGGAAAACTCCCATTCACCACAAACAAAAGAAAAAATTCCCTCTTGATTTGTGTTTATAGATTTAGGTGGAAGAAATCTTGAAGATCTCTTGAAGAGAAAAATTCAAGAACTTGTCAAAGTTGCAAAAGTTGTCAAGAAAATTGGCATCTCACGAAAACTCAATTATAGAATTTATCTTCAGATCTCTGAACCTATAACTTGGGAAAATTGAAGGATTTAGATCTATTGTAGAGGCTCCCAAAAGTTGTAGAAAAACCCTAAACTATGACCCATTCACCCCTAGGTGAATGAGTCCCAGGTCAACTTTAGAAAAACACTTTTGGTGACTGGTACAAATCATCTTACCTCTCTTCGATCTGCATTTCAATTTTTGGTTCCATCAGTATTGAGCTTAATCTTCAAGATCCAAATTTTAGATTGCAGTTTGGAGTTAGTTTACTATTTTTAATCTTTCTCCCCAAAGTGTTGTTTAATCAAGACTCCCATCCTTGCAAAAAAAGTAAATTTTGTAGATTCACACTTTGACTTGATTCACCTAAGGGTTGATAGTCATTTCATTGTGTGGATCTCATTTCCTAATGAAATTAGAGAATTAGGACCCCTTTTTCAATCTTTGGATCCAATTTTCCATTTTTGGAAACCCTAGGAACCCCCTATTATCCTTCATTTCAAATCATTCTGGGGTGCTCTTTATGGGGTAGTCTCTTAAGAGCCTTACAAGAAAAAATGTAAAATTTTAAAATGTATGGTAATTTTGATGAATGGGCAGTTTGAACATGTCAAGGTATGAAATTAAATACTCTGGAAGGTCTAACCTCATTTCTCAAGTCACCTGACTGTTGTGGGGTGCTCTTTTTGGGGTAGTCTCTTAAGAACCTTAAGAGAAAAACATGGAAAATTTGTAAAATTTATATATTATTTTGATGAGTGGGAGTGTGAACACATTAAGGTAGATAGGTAAATACTAGGGAAGTTCTAACTTAGTTTCCCAAGTCACTTGATCATTGTGAGGTGTTCTTTCTAGGGTAGTCTCTTAAGAGCCTTAAGAGCAAAAAATGCAAAAACTGATTTTTTTTAGTCATTTGACAAATGGGAAACATGCACACTTTGAGGTAGTTAGGTAAATACTAGGGAAGGTCTGACTTCATTTCCCAAGTCATTCAATTGTTCTGGGTTGCTCTTTCTAGGGTAGTCTCTTAAGAGACCTAAAAGGAAAAAATTGTGAAACTTTTACTAAGTGGTTTCAAGAGCTCCTGACGCATAGGAATGTTTTTTTTGGACCTACAGGTGGATATTGAATCCCTTCAAACCAAAATATCTCAGCTTAGGTCAAATCAACACCATTTTTGTGTTCCAGTGTCAAATGCATTCTTGCAAAAGTTGTTAGTGGAAAGAAATGCAAAAATGGAAAGAAGTAATTTTTTTTGTTTTTTGCATATTGGAGAAAAACCAATATACCAACAGGTCAAGGTGGGAAATCCAATGCTGTGAAAGGCCTCCTTTTCTTTTCCAAGCCCCACTCCCCACCTGTGATTTAGGAGTGCACTAATCCGAGGTACTCTTGAAAGTGCCATAAGAGCAAAAAATGCAAAATTGTTAAGCTTTTCAGTTATTTTGACAAATGGGTAGCGTGGACATGTTGAGGTAGGTAGGTAAATACTAGAGAAGGTATAACCTCATTTTCCAAGTCACCCAATCGATCCATGGTACTCTTTATGGGGTAGTCAATTTTGGTGTGTGAGTAGTTGTCAATTGTCAATGATTATCACGCTCCTTCAAGAAAGATCAAAATGCATTATTTCCAACTTTCCCTTCAATCTTAGCAAAGCACATTGATCAAATGATAACTATAAGTCTCTACTTAAGAGTTATAATTTTTGAAGTTATGAGAGGATTCATATTTTTTAAAGCAATGAACTACAAATTAAACAATAATACCTTCAAAAATTGAGCAATTGAGAGAATGTGAGAATACTCATTAGAAATGGGGTCAAAGAAGAACATGCATATAAATAGAGACAATTTTTTGAGCATAAGCAACAAGAACTACATAGTTTGAACTAGGCATTCTCTCAAATAAAATATGTAACTTGAAAATATATTGATCTACATTATCTACTATGGATGTTTTGATCTGAATTTCTTGAAAATATACCTTTGTTCTCCAAAAAACCTACATTTTTACATGTCAGTTAATTTTTATGCACTTTTAATGTACTTTTAATTCAACCCATAGAAATAACATGAATCAAAATAAGGTGAAAAATATCATACCTATCCCATGCAACAAATTATCTACTACTCAAGTGTGCATGAAGGGTCATCTCTTACCTTCAGAGTATCATGTATTACATCATGATTAACACTACTAGTTTTCCATAGTTCATTTGTTCTTGGTTTGGAATGATGTATTGATAACTTAACATTTGTTGCTATAACAAGGTGTGAATACATGAGAATGGTTTTGTGTTTCTCATAGTCTTCAAATTTAGGTATGTCATTCTTTCTAATCAAATATGTTCACAAATAAGTTCTAGAAACAACAATTGAACATGTAGGATACATGAACCCATCATCATATGTCATCAGTTATGTTAGATTATTCTTTTCTTGTACACGTCATGCCAACCAATAGTCTGATCTCTTTTCATTCCCATGTGGTGCTACAACTACATAGACATGTCATAGCTATACAAAATCTGAAAGATGGTCATAGTCAAGTGAACTTTCCATTTCATCTTCTAAAGAGTATTATGCTATAGATAAAGGGGTTAGGTACTATGAAATTCATGTATCTACCCACTCACTTGACTTGCATTGATCCCAATCACACTAAATACAATTATGACAAAAACAAGCCAACTCTCATGTCCACATGGTCCATACACCTAAATTTGAGCTTTGAAATGAATGCATCTTTGACTTATTCTCTAATTTTTTAACATTCCACTTTGTCTCCCATTATGCCCTAATCAACCAACCAAAAGAACCTACACACTTGTGAATCAATTTTCCCTCCTCATGATAATGCATAAGTACACCAATCAAAAATAGAACATGCATCACTTAATGTTGCACCACATGTGATCTTCATTTGTTCCTTAACCAGAGCTCTCTTCACTCATGCACCTACACCCTCATGCTTCCCTTTTTCATGCTCAACTTCAAAAAAACTCCAAATATGTGGGGCACTCCTTTGTACATGTATCTTGCTCAACCAATAAAACATACGAGCATTCTTCAATTGTCCTGTGCAGTTATCTAACCAAATGAGATGTTGACACATTGCAATACCTTTTTTGTACAAGAACTTGAAAAAATATTTCAAAACAATGTTGCACAAACTTAGATGAATGAGATATATCATCACTCAGGTAAAAATGGTACTCTGTGATTATCTTCTTGTGCTCTTTTGTACTATTAGGTACATTTCTATATGTTATGTGGATAGAAATGGAAATTTGAATAGAATTGTAATATTGTGATTATACCTCATTCTGTGGTTGCAATGTGTAATTTAAAAAAAAAAAACAACATATATAATATTTCCAATCAGGAAAGAGGCCTTACACATCTTGAATTGCTGACCCAACCATTGGGACCTATGACTATGCATTGCATACTTGTAGAAAATATTTTTCTTAAAATTGAAAATAATATTAACAATACTTACCTCTTGTAACCAACTCGCATCTAGAACCTTCACCTCCACTCTTCAAACTGTATTTAACTATCTCAAACCATTTTTTCTAAACAATTTTGTTAGCAAAATCATGTTCTCTTCCCTCATGAAAACATGTTACAAAATTTGATAAACAACCACATTAAAAGCACTTTCATTTAAACAATCATTTCTATATAAAAGACAACCATCACCTCTTACACACAAAAATTATTCTAACAAGTCCCTGGATGACTGGAGAAGTTGCATTGCATGACACTCCTACAAAATTTCATTAGTATGCATAGTAGAACGAATATAGCATAATAATTCATGATACATTGAAAACTCAACATCGTATTTACAACATGTATTATGAATATTAATAGGTATGCAATAAAATAACTTACGATACTCAAAATCCCTTTGTGAGATTTTCAATTTTGGATGTGTCCACAAAATTGTTTGTACAATATTGTTTGGCTACATTCCAAGAAATTTTTAGGATGCGGTGTGTGATCTCGATTACCAATTCTTAACTTTAAAACATCGTTAAAATTTGGTGATACTCTAGATTGAGAGTGCCAAAATTATTCAATTTCATTCTTTACGTTATCAATTAGCTTCTTATCAACACGTGGAAGCCTCCCACATAAAGCCCACGTATCATTTTGAAGAGGACTATTGAATCTTCCTCTTCTTGAGAGTGCTCTAGACATGTTTTACAATTTAGATTTAAATAAATACAGTTTTTCCTCATTAAATGAGTCTTTCTCAATTGATGGCTTACTAGTTAGGTTGTGATCACCCTACGAGAGGATCTTTTATCTTTTTCCTTACTAGTCTTTCCAATAGAAGTTAGAGAATTAAAAATATTTTTTACAATAATACTATTTTTTTTCATCTTTTTGGTGACACGAATCTTCAATTTATTTAATAATGGTTTCATTTTGCAAGACTTTAGCAATTGCACAAAAAATTGACATTGTTCAGTTAATATTTTTTCAAAAAAGTATAGATTGAACATATTGGTAGCCCACAACCGAACCATTTGTGATGACCTTTTCCATCAAGATTTTCTATTATGTTCTCATCTATTTCAAATAACCATTTAGAGGTTATCATGTAATTAGGCGATACATAAGGTTAATTTTTCAATGTTTTCAATGTTATTAACATTTTCATTTTCAATATTTTTAATGTTATCAACATTTTCAATATCAATTCCAACATTTTCATTTTCAATGTTATTAACATTTTTATTTTCAATTTCAACATTTTTAATGTTATTAACATTTTCATTTTCAATACCAATTTCAACATTTTCTACATCAATTTCAATATGATGTTTAATATTTTCAAATTATATTTCATCTTCACTTGAATTAACATTTAGGGGTGGACAAGAAGCCTCAACTTGAGTATTTGGCATACCTTGTCTTCTCTTCTTATTACTTTCTCTATCTTTATCTCTATATGCTTCAATTTGATCTGTTGTTAGTTTTATCTTTCCTAAATTCTCTTACAACGACTATTGCTCCCCATTGTACAAACAAAAAAGAGAACATAAATGATTGTAAAGTTGAAAATTATGTAAAAGAATCTTGTAAAAGTTGAATTTTTCTATTGCAAATAGAGAACACAAAATTTTATGCGACAAAAAGAATGTGGGGACCATTGGAATGCTCAAAACGGTCCCATTTTTTTATATATAATTCTCAAAATAGATATCCGTTTGGAATAGATATCCATTTGTAATAGATATTTGTTTGGAACGGATATCCATTTGTAATGGATAATCATTTGGAACAGATATTTGTTTATAATGGATATTTTTTTCCTATATAGTTTTTTTAAAACAAAAAAATCATAAAATTATGTATTATTAATATATAATAAATGTATTAGGGTCTTGTGGAGGTAGGATGGAAGCCAACGGTTGAATTTTGAAATTTGCAGAGACTAGGGTTTCTGCTATGTCGATTCGGGAGGGGGAGAAGCTGTTGGAATCGGTGGTAGTACCTTAGCCTAAGGAAGTCCACAATAGAATTAGCCCTAAACGCGGATGCCAAACAAATATCATCGCACAGAGTTTTTAGGATGCAATTGTTAAAGGAAAAAGGGGATCAAACATCGACAACTTGAACATGAATGAGGTCACCACCTCAAAGCTCTGATCGCAGAAGGTTGCGGCTTGTGTCCCAGATGGTGTTAGCATGTCAAAATAACTTCTCGGAGACACTATGCTGGGTAGTGTGGGAGTTTCCAAGGTTGGTAAAAAGGTGGGTATTGAGAAAAGTAAGATAGGGCATGTCTAGGCAGAGGAAAACGCAAGCAGAAATCCTAGGGGTGGAAATAGGGAGACTACTACAACCCGTGATTTATCGGACTCAATCACCTTGGAAATAACTAGAGAGCTGGAGAAAGAGGTGGCTTTTAATTAAAAAATCTTCTCCAGTCTAGGTTTGACCAGAAAGTTTAGGGGATTCCAGCCAAGCCTACCAAATCTTCACAAATGGATCTCATACCACCTAAATGCTTTACTTGATGGGTATGTTCAAATCTATCCAATGGCCAAAGGCTTTTTTATTGTTGTTTTTGAAAAAGAGAAGGATAGAAAGAAGATATTGTGTGATTTTCACTAGGATTGGGCTAAAAAGCATGTGTTGATGTTAAAGCCATGGCATCCAGCTTTCAACCCAACTATAGAAGTGTTTGAAAGGATTCCCCAGTGGGTGAGACTCCCTAACTTTCCCTTACATTTCCGGTTTGATGCATGCTTGGAGGAAATAGGGAACTCTCTAGGAAATTTTGTAATGGTGGATGAGGGGTCTTCAAACCTCTTACATTCAACCTATGCTAGGATCTTGGTTGAAATGAATATTTCCATGGTCCCCCCGAAGGAGATTGTCCTAAAGTAAAGGTAGCTGGGTGTAGCCACTGGACTATGAAGGTGTGCCCTTTAGATGTAAAATCTACCACCAAACAGGGCACTTGGTTGCAAAGTGTGTTAAACAAAAATGCACCAAATCTTCTTCATGGTGGAAAGATGCATCCACCCAGCATTACACTGTGGAAAAATAGATGGGAGAGCATGAAAGACCTTAGTAGACATGTTTGGAGGAGGTGGTTCAGGCTTTAGTGGTGCCAAACTAGGTTGCAGAGACGCTACATCAAGAGGTAAGAAGTAAGGATTACCCTCAGTCCCAAGTGGCCACGCTTCAAGAAGGAAAGGATTCAACACTAAAAATTGGGGCTGCAACTCTAGATTTCCAGGAAAAGAAAAGCAGGGAGAGGTCACGAACAAGTGATGCTAGGCACCAGAAAGTGGATTTTCAGCAAAAACAAGAAATTAATGAAAGTGGTGCTTGGAAGAGTCCCCGCGTTCCTTCTGTGACTTGGTAGAAAGAGGTTGTAAGGATTGAGGACGGGTAGCAAATGGTCATGGGGAGGAAAGAAAAAAAGGAGCAGAAGAAAGCCTTTGACATGGTCCTCTGATCCCACTCCAAGAAGAAAATATAATGAACTTCATTTCTGATTTGTTCAAAGATCTTTTTGTCATGTTCTTATGCTTGTATTGGCTAGAATCAAGCTCTTAACTTTATGGTGTTACTTAATTATGGGCTTAGGGGCTATTTATTAGGCTCTGTTGTTAGGTTAGGTGAGTTAGCAACGTTTGTTCTTAGAATTGCCTTTGCCTTGTAATCTGATTTTGTCTTTCTTTAATAAAATAAACCATATTACCAAGCAAAAAATATATATATAATAAATGTATTATATATTATGATATATTTTATATTATATATTATGATATATTGTATATTATATATTATGAGATATTATATATTATATTTTATGATATATATTATAATATATAATATATTTAATATATATACTATATAAATTATATATTATATATATAATATGTATTATATATCATATAATATATAGTATATATTAAATAATTTTTATAATATTTATTATATACTATATAGTATATAAATTATATATTATATATTATGATATATATTTATTATATATTATATAATATATACTATATATACTATATATTATATATTATATTTTATGCATAGGGGAAGCTTCAATACTTAAACAATAAATAATGGATATTCGTTGACTTTAAACCAATATTATGTATTATTAATATATAATAAATATATTATATATTAATAATACATAATATATTATTATAATATGTAATATATAATATATAGGCATACGGAAAATTCACCGTCAACAATTCATTGCAGGAAAATTCACCACCAACAATTCACCACCACGGAAAATTAATCGCATTAATATTTTAAAAATATATATTAAATTTTTTTAATACAATTAATTTTTGTGGTGGTGAATTTTCCTAGAGTCATTAATTATATATTATGATATGTATATGTATTATATAATGTATTATATAATATATATAATACATAGTATATGTTATATAATATATATTTTATACTATATAGTATATAAATTATATACTATATATAGTATACTCTCTCTCTCAACTCTCTCCCTCCCATTCTTACTCTCTCTATCTCTCAGGTCTCTCTCTATCCCTCTCTCTAGGTGGGTGCAAAAAGATGGGGGCCAAAAAGTGGCCAAATTTTTCAATTTTTTTAAAAGGCCATAACACGAGCGTGTTATAATGCACTCGTGTTATGGCTTGGTGTGACCAAGCCTAAGGCTCGATCACATCAAAGCCATAACACACTCACATTATAAAACAAGCATGTTATAACTATTTATAACAAAAAAAGAAAGAAAGAAACATTCATCATTTTTCATTTTTGCATTGTTCTCCAAACTCGCAGCCTTCAAACCCTAAAAAGCACACTTGTGTTCTTGGAGACCAATTTCTTCATCAAACCGTTGCTAAGTCTTCACCAAAATTCTGCCATGGCGTCGAGGAAGTCTTATGAGTAAGTTTTTTTTTTTTTTTTTGTGAATTTGTTTCTATATAGGTAGATTTAATAAGTTTGTTGATGTAAATTTATTTAATTTATAGGAAATGATAATCAACCTCCCAATATTCCAAATCCTCCTTCACCTCAACCTAAAATACCTATTGAAGAACAACCACAAATCCAACAACAAACTCCTCCAACAATTCTGCAACATCCCCCTGAAACTCAACAAAAATTAATGGGGAAATTGAAAATAACAAAAAACAAATTGAGGAGTTAATTGCGAGGTTGAAAGATCTTGCAAGTTCAACCTTACAAATAACCACACTTGCAGAATCACTTGAAGCTATGTTAAAACATGTAGATTCAATTGGAAAGCAATTAAGTGGTTGGGTGGAGAAGAGACAAAAGGACAAAGAATATTATGCAGATAAACTATCATACACACAATCAAAAAAAAATAAAAATACAAAATTTGACTTGTGTTCACTTTTCACAAATCCACAAACAAATCAACCTCTACACCCTACAAGCAAGAGTTTTCCTATCCATTGGTGCAACCACCAAGGAATAAAGGATCATTTTTGGTAGAGGTGGTGGATGGTTTTTTACCATCCTCCATGCAGCAATAACGAGGTCTAGAAATATTTCTTGAAGAAACTCTACTACGAGTTTTTCCTTAAAAAAATCCCCAACTATTTTGATATGCAAGACTTCCAAGGTAGACGTGGTGGGTCTACACAAGATAGAATAGGGGAACATCTTGATCCTTAGTGGCCAGTGAGATGAGCACTCACCAGACCATCTTATGAGCATGTGGCTATCCCTTCCATTATGAAGGAGAGTGCTAAGGTCAAGACTCTACAGTCTATTAGTTCCTTGACCTAGAGCATCATAAAGTGTTTCAGTCCTACAGTATAGAGTGAGCTAAGGGAGACTTAAAGGGGTATGGTTCCACCCCATATTTGTTAGTCTTGTGGGTCCACCTATGGTTATGACCCCACAAATAGTCAGGAGGAAGGTGTGCATGCTACATTTGTAGCTGACCAGTTGTTGATGACAGATGCCCTCCTAAATGAGGCTTTCGGCCTTGATACTCAAGTAAATGTTAGAAATTTTATTGAATTTAATTTATTAAATTTCATTTTTGAAATGAAAGATTAACTAGTTTATTTTAATGATTGTAATGAAATTTTAGGGTCATATTGTTCATTTTGTTTTTAGTGGTCCTCCACCTCTATATTACGCTATGACATGTACTGCTGAGGTATGTAACTAGTAAACAATTATAAATATTACATGTGAATAGTATTTTTATATGAATTTTATTCTAATATCTAATTTGGACGTTGAATAGGTTAATCTTGTAGAATTCACAACAACACCTCCCAGTGGCAGTGGAGTTAAAATCTTCACTCAAGTAATAGAATAAAGAGTTTAACTAATGAATTGTACTTAATAGATTTGTGTAGTTTATATTCATATCATTGATTACATTTCATTGCACATATTTCAAACTCAAAGCATTACTTCACATTGCATAAATAATAACTAGATGTTGATAGATGATAAAATTTCAATTACAATATAGTTTTTTAGAAAATCAACATAAGCAGTGATACAATTACTTTAAATTGCATAACTAATAACTAGGAGCAGCTACCAATTGCATTTTCTTATCATGGAATTCCATGTGACCACATTTTATTGAGGTATTTTTTTAAATAATTCACTACCTTGTCTATGTTATAAATGCTTGGAAAAAATCTATCAAAGAATTATAGTAAGCAATAGCATAGACAAGGCAATAAGTTGTTTGAAAAAATGCCTCAAAGAAATGTGGTCTCATGGTGATGTCCATCACCATGAGATCATATTTCTTTGAGGAATTTTCTCAAAAAAACCACTTCCATTTCTATGCTACCACATTTTCCATACATGTCTACCAAAAAATTTTATCAAACAATTCACTTCCTTTCTACTATGGCTAAATGCCTAAAACAAGTGCTTTCCAACAAACTATGGATGATTTGAAAAAAAATATCAAAGCATAATAGTAAGAAATAGCATAGAAAAGGAAGTGAGTTGTTTGAAAAAATGCCTCAAAGAAATGTGGTCTCATGGTGATGGAATGCCATTCCATCACCATGAGACCACATTTCTTTGAGGCATTTTTTCAAACAACTCACTGCCTTAAGAATCGATAATCCTTTTTAATCAAATCAAATAATTTTAAGGTCTTTGATTTGATCCCCAAATATAATCCCATCCTCCATATTCATCCTTAGATCCTATTCTTCCAATCCCCAAGTTCACTTTTAATCCATCATCCTAATTTCCATCCTCATCCAAAATTGATATCAATCTTTCTTTCAATCAATCCTACACCGTGTCTAACCATCTAATCTATTCTCCATCCAACCTAATCTATTCTATGTTGTGTGGTCTCACAACACACCCCAAGAACATAAGGCTTTGGGACCTAATTTGAAAATCAATGCTTATGTTAGGTACTGGTTAGCTAGTGATCACTGGGATAAAATACAAAAATGAAAATCTTTAAAATAATTCATGATTCAAATATACTGAGTGTTGAGTATATCGAGTGTCGTGAATCTAGGTAATTGGAGTTTGTAAAGTGAAGTAAGGAAAGTTGTAGTTGGGAGTAAAATCCCTAGGGTATGGAAGTTTTGGTATAATTTAGAAGCCAGGTTAGGTTTTGTTTCGGTAAAATGAGGAGTATGTCGAGATTCAAGTACCTTGGTAAATGGTGCATCAGTGCTAAAGTGTAAAATTTTATTGTTTGGTTTTTCTCGAATGCTTAAAATGTCTGGTAGCCCACCTAACGTGATAATTATGTGAGAATGCATTAAAGCATGTTATTTATGAATCATTTTAAATGGGATTAATAATAATGATGGTTTTATGCTAATGATATTTTTATTAATGTTTTAAAAAGGGATTGATGTATGGAATTTTATGTGCAAGAGAAATAGGTTTTTGGACAATATTTTGGTATGGATGGTCAAGAAAATTTGGATTGCAAGCAGATCCAATGATTTTACCAGGTTTTTTGGTGCACTCTGAAAGCTCATGCGAGGAAAAATCTTATGGAGAGGAAACATCAATAACTAGGGAACCTAGGACTTGGGTATTATGCATGTGACAAAGGAGGGTGCCTAGCTTTGGGGTGATATACTTCTGGGTCTTTTTCTTTAGAGCCCGAACCTAAATGTAGGAACATAAGTTCCAGTGGATTGGGATATCTAGTTCCACCTAATCACTTTGAATATCTAGTAGAGGAAGTTCCTACATTTTGTTTGACAAATATGCTTAATCTAGTTTGATTTCTTGATTGAATTTCAAAGACATAAGTCCAAAATTTTTTAGTGTTGAAAAAGGTCAAAGTCTGTTGACTTATTCAGAGGTTTCTCTTTCAAACTGTCATGTTCCATGTGCTTTGCTACTATTTTTCCCTTGGATTCCCTCTCATGTGTGGGCTGAATTTCCAGAGTTTCCTATTCTTATAAAAGGTCAGGAGTTGTATTATTGAAGTTAAGTTTAGAATTTGTGGATTCCGAAGAATTAAAAAAATTTCAAGTTTTATTATTTTTCCTATTTTATGTTCCATTCTAGACTAAAAACTTGTATGTTTCATTAGAAGTTAACAAATATCATATCCAATTCAAATCTATTTCTTGATATGAAATCTTATGTATTTGATTGTTTGTTCCTATCAGAAAAAAGAGTGTGTTTTTTGCCATTTAAGGGTGCATATTGACACTATTAGATGGCAAATGATCCCCCTTTCTTTAAAATTTTGCATCATTCTATGCCTAGTTGTGAATAAATCTAGTGAAGTATAGAATGGTTTTATTTGATTTAGTTATTTCTTGAGGCATGCATGGATAATACCTGGGATAAATTTTACATTTCATTATTTTTTATACTTTATTTTAGAGTAGATGCTTTATATTTCAAAAAAAAAAATCAAAATTCATAAATACATGGATTTTTATTATAAATCTTTCGATTCCATGAAGTTGTTGAGTGCTTAATGCTAAATCTACTTGAATGTACACAAATAATTTGAGTTTCTTAAAATATTATTGCAATTCTTTAATTTCAAGAAATTATTGAGTAACAATTGAATGATCGGATTTGGATTATGTTTCTATATTTTGGATACCGGCCAATTTCTAACAAACATAGACCCCTCATGTTTAACAAAAATATCAAAAAAAACCCTAAGTGAACCTAGTGTGTCAATACATGACATAACCGAGCCTTGGGATCAAGCTAAGTTTTCCTTAGATTAAAGTTTTCTCAGTGGAATCTTTCAAGAAAGGTAGGTTATCGCGATACTCTATGATAATTTATCTGCTTGTTGGTTGGTGTGTAACATTTGCGTCAACAGAAGTGGTGCTAGAAGGAGGTCCCTTTGTGCTCTTGAACAAGTATTGTTGTCCCAGTCACATATTCAAAGTATGCTTATGATTTGGAGGTCTAAGAAAGATTTTAATGGAGAGAAAAAAAGAGATGGAGAAGCTCTAGAAAATTCTTAACTGGAGGATTTCACCTTTGATTTTGTTCACCTTTGGTATAGTTACAAAGTGTAGGATTCATAACACAACTAACCATAGTGAACTTGAGTGTAAGATTTTCTCAACTAGGATAAGTTTGGATATCCATAAGATAATACCATTAATGAAGACATCCTTGAGTGCAAAAAGGAAGGATCTATTGCTGGAAAAGTGTTTAAATTTTAAGAAAACATATAACCTTAGTGGAACTAAAAATTTTAGCATCTCAACCATTAAATCAAATGGATTCACTAACCATAATTTCTATGAAGAAATTTTGGATTTTTTGCAAGTAAAGAAGCAAAGTCATGAGAATTTGGGAATATCACACTTTAAGCATGCATTTGAAAGAATTAAGATATGATTCTTCACACATGTAGATGATAGCAAGAAGTAACGAGTGAAACAAGCGAGAGATGCATGCTTTTCTCCATTAATTGTGAATCCATGACTAAAAAGGGAAGAAACCTTTGATTTGACACAAATGATGGAGTATTAGGCTTTTACCTTCCCTCTTTCTAATAATTGTGCAAATTATATTGAAGTCTAGCCTAATGAAATAAATAGTGATGTTAAGGTTGAAGACAAGAAATATGGTCGGCAAAGTCCTGAAAAGAAAGGAAATTGAGAAGTAAATGCAATAATTTGTGGAACTGAGTAGGAGGAAATGGAGAACCATGAACGAAGACTGGAAGAAGGTACAATACCAAGACAATGGAAAAGGTGTGTGCAATCAACCATTAATCGGGTTATTTCCATGCATTTTAGAAAAATTGTGGGTAAGTACAGGTCTTTAAATTTTCATTTATTAAATGCGTAAAATTTCAAATAAAATGTGTAGTTATAGTAGGTTATCCGAAAGTTATTTGAGTGAATTTAAAGATAAACCTGCTAAGATTTAAACTAAGAGAATTATGAAGTTAGTGATAGAAATTAGGGTAAATTGTTTGGTTAGGGTAAATTTGCATTAGTTAGGTTAGTTTTCTTTAGTAGCAGTATTTTCCCTATTTTTTGGTTTTGATACCAGAATTAGTGAATTCTTCTTAATCTAAAGAACATGATAATTGAATTTAGAAAAAAATTTGACTAAACAATTGAAAATATAAAACCATTTGAAGTAAATACACACATGAATAGAGAAAAGCAAAATTTTCATTATATTTTATAGCGATAATCTCGTATATACATGAAAATACAAAATTCTCATTGTAAAGTGATGTCAAAAAAGGGGAAAAGAGGTTGGATGTTGAGAATCATGTCAGAGCAATTGGCATGTTGGTTAGTCAATTTGTTATGCTTCATCCTGAAGAAACATATATACTGCAAGTAGGCATTGTCTCTATGGTCATCAAGGTTGAGAGTGTGTAGTATAGTGAGAAAAGGAAAGAGATGAACTATTTCCCTTTGATACAAGAATCGGGGAATGTCTTCATCCACTAGGATTCCTATGGTAGGTTGAGCAATGGCCAAAAAAGTGTCCAAATTTCCTAGGTAGTCTAATCACACTATCATTACCACAACATGACAAACTTCAGCTACAAAAAGGTTGAGTTCTAGGAGAGAAGACACAAACCATGAAGCTAGGTCTGAATTCACTCTATAGTAAGCCTCAGTGTTCATGAGATTTTCCCTAAGGACCATACACAAAAAAACTTTGGTGGAAGAAGTATTGAGGAAGAATAATTTTTTGAGTCATTGGTTCGTAACTCATCCTATAAAACTGGTATGGAGACAAACATTGGTAAGGAAAATGACAGTAACCATAGAATAAAGACGAGAGAAAAAAAAAGAGAGATTGAAAATTGAAGATAGAAGTGAGGAATTTGAAGGAAAGTGTTGCATTTATAGAAAGTCATGAGAAATCTATGTTACATAGTTTCCTAGATACAAAATCTTGGGAACGCCACTTGAGGTGGCAAAAGTACACTTTTCTCCAAAATTGAAAGTTAAATCAAATAAATTCTCATGAAATTGGTGTTCAATGCTTTGAGGATGGCCGGTACAAAGATCATGAATCAAGAAAATTTGAGATTGTGAAATTAAATAGTGGTCATTTCATCTCATTTGATCAAGTTGTATTAATTATGAATTGTCCAGATGTGTTGTTTGGAAGGAGAGTTGAATTGGTGAGGTGGCACACGTTGGCATGTTGTGAAATTTGGAAAGGTAATACATGTGTGATTAGGCATGTGAATTAAGTGAAGGATATGATAGATGAGATTAAGTATAATTATGACAAGCCTAGTGCATTAATGTAAATGCAGAGCCACCAAATTCAAAGTTGTCAGACAAGTTAATTTTAACAGGTTGCCATGGAAAGTAAAGTGGAAGGGTGACAACTAATGTCTCTAAATTTAGAAGTAATTAGGTGATTTAATAACTTGCAGCTAAATTTTAACTTATACCTATTTTCTTTAGTAGATAGTGAATTGCAATTGATTGAAATTTGGCATAAGGATGGTAAAATTTCATTAGAAGGTTTCACATATAGGAAATTTATTAAGTGAATCTTTTGGGGATTGGTGAAAGTGATGAAGGATATTTGCATTAAGTGAAAAATCGAAAGGTAACCTTTGCTACCATTGTACTTTCCAACCTAATAACATGCTTCATTGCTTGCAAGTTGAAGAAAAATAGCTTACAATGAAATATCAAATGAAAAAAAATGAAAATGAATATCAAAGAAATATAAAAAGAGAAAATTTAACTTTTTAGGCTATCCAAATATCTCTACTGGGGCTCTAGATGCCTGATTGGCAGCAGAACTATATTTGGGGCAATTACAAAGATAACCTTGTTGGGGCTATAGACACTTGACTGGCAGCAAGGCTCTATCCAAGGTTGGCTTTGGAGGATTGCTAAATTAGGTAGCTCAATGTAAACGAACTAATCCTTTTCACCAGGTTCTAGAGATGGGAATAAATCAATGCACACACTAAAAATTTCTAGTGGAATTCTATAGTTTTTTATGCCAAGATTCAAGTGAAGGTAAGGAGATACTATGGGAAAATATGCATAAATTATAATTTATGGCAGGTGATTGATTCCCAAGTTTATTTAAAATTTGGGTTTTTTAGTTGCAAGTTGTTGTGTGGTCTCATAACACACCCCAAGAACATAAGACTTGGGGACCTAATTTGAAAATTAATTCTTATGGAAGGTATTGGTTAGCTAGTGATCACCAGGAGAAAATTGCAAAAGTGGAAATCTTTAAAATAATTCATGATTCAAATGTACCAGGTGTTGAGTATACCAGGTGTCGGGAAACTAAGTAATTGGAGTTCGTAAAGTGAAGTAAGGAAAGATGTTGTAGTCAGGAGTAAAATATAGAGGGTATGGAAGTTTTGGTATAAGTCAGAAGTTGAGTCAGTTTTTTTCCAATAAAATGAGTATGTCGGGAGTTGGGTACCCAGGTAAATGGTGCATCGATGCTAAAGTGTTAAATTTTATTGTTTGGTTTTTCCTGAACATTAAAATATTTGGTAGCCCACCTAAAGTGATAATTACGCGAGAATACATTAAAGCATTTTATTTATGAATTGTTTTAAATAAGATTAATAATAATGATGGTTTTATGCTAATGAGAGCTTTATTAATGTTTTAAAAATGGATTGATGTATGGAATTTTATCTGCACGAGAAATAGGTTGTTAGGAAATATTTTGGTATGGATGGTCAGAAAATTTTGGATTGTGAGAAAATCTAATGATGTTACTAGGTTAGTTGGTGTACTCTAAAAGCTAGTGAGAGGACAAAGCTTATCGAGAGGAAATGTCAATAATCGGGTAACCAGGGACCCAGGTATTACACATGCGATGAAGGAGGGTGATATACTTCTTGGTGATATACTTCCAAGTGTTTTCATTTGGAGCCTGAACCTAAATGTTGGAACATAAGTTTTGGTGGATTAGGATATCCAATTCCACCTAATCGCTCTAAATATCCAAAAGAGAAATTTCCTACATTTTTTTGACAAATATACTCGATCCAATTTGATTTCCTGAGTGAATTTCAAGGACATAAGTCCAAAAGTTTTAAGTGTTGAAGAAGGTCAAAGTATTTTGACTTATTCAGAGGTTTCTCTTTCCAACTATCATATGCCACGTACTTTGATGTGATCCATCCCTTGGATTCCCTCTCATGTTTGGATTGAATTTCCTGAGTGTCATGTTCTTATAAAAGGTCGAGAGTTGTATTATTGAAGTTAAGTTAAGAATTTGTGGATTCTGAAGAATTAAAACTTTTTCAATTTTTATTCTTTTTCATATTTTTTTGTTCCATTCTAGACTAAAAACATGTATGTTTCATTAGAAGTTAACTAATATCAGATCCACTTCAAAACTATTTCCTGATATGAAATATTATGTAGCTAATTGTTTGTTCCTATCAGAAAAGACTATGTGTTGCATCATTTAAGGGTGCATACTGACACTATTCGATGGAAAATGATCCCCCTTTCTTTAAACTCTTGCATCATTCTAAGACTAACTATGAATCAACCTAGTGAAGTATAGAATGGTTTGCTTTGATTTTGTTATTTCTTGAGGCATGCATGGATAATACCTAGGAGAAATTTTACATTTCAGTATTTTTATGCTTTATTTTATAATAGATGCTTTATATTTCCAAAAAATGTTTCAAAATTGATAAATACATGGAGTTTTATTATAAATATTTTGATTCCATGAATTTTTTGAGTGATTAATGCTAAATCTACTTGAATGTATGCAAGTAATTTGAGTTTCATGAAATATTATTGCAAATTCTTTGATTTCATGAAATTATTGAGTAACATTTGAATGATTGGACTTGGATTATGTTTTTTATATTTTAGATACTAGCCAATTTATGACAACCATAGACCCCTCATGTTTAACATAATTATCACAAGGAACATTGAGTGAACCTAGTGCATGAAGACCTGACATAATTGAGCCTTGGGATTGAGACAAGTTTTCCTTAAATTAAGGTTCTCCCGGTGGAATCTTTCAAGAAAGGTTGGTTCCTGCGATACTCTGTGAGAATTTATCTATTTGTTGGTGTGTGTGTGTAACATCCACACCAACATTCTAATCCACCTTCATTCATTCCAACCAACCCCAACCATATCAATGATGATGAGGATAGCCTTTTTGACCAACCTGAATATAATACCAATGATGACAATGAGAGCATTGTAGATCACCTTGAATCCATTTTCAATAAAAAAATTGGTCCAATTTTCCACCAATCCCCCATCCAAAGCTCCCCTCAAGTCCCATCCATATCATTTGTATCTACCACCACTAATTTTATCCTCACCTACTACTTCCATAATTATAAGGATGTCATGCTTAGATGTCTCCTTAGAATTGGTGCTAAGCTTCCATCCTCCCTACCTTCATCCAATCCTAATAAATCTCTTCCTAATTATCCTTACCCTTCCTTTGACAATGGAAACCAAGCCTTTAGCTGAAATTCCTCTCCAAATCCTTTTCAAGGTCCTCATCCTCATCCTAAATTTACCAATCCATGGAAGCTTCCACCTCTTATTCCACTTGTTCATATCCCACATCCTTAAAATCCACATCACCCCACTATTACCAAGCAAATTTATCCCATGTATCTCATAATAACTTCATCTAAGGACTATTTAAAAAGGTGGCTATTTCCCCATGAAAAAGAAAAGTGGTGCAATCTTCCCATATCATGCATCCGCCTTCATCACCCTTACATCAAGATAAACCCTAATAACCTAAATCTTATGAATCCCTTATCAATACATCTATCCAAGTTGAAGAGTCTATAAAACCTTCCTTCCTCATCACACCATCCTTATCAAATGAACTATGTCCATCTCCTAATCCAAATCATGCTAACATATATTCCCCTCCATATAAAGATCAAGGAAACCCTTCTCCTCCATCATATGATCCCCTTCCATCTCATGATCCGATTTCCAATCAAGAACAACATATCCCTTCCATCTCATCTAATGATATTTTTCCATCTTTAGAGAAAGATATCCCTTCATCCCCCTCTCACAATCCCCTCTCCCCCACAAGTTCATCTAATGACATCCTTTCATATCCAGATCAAAGTACCTCTTCCACTCTATTGTATGATCACTTTTGAAATGTGGTATAAAAGTACACCTTCCACCCCATCTAATGATCCTCTACCCCTCATGATCAAAACACCCCTCCCTCCTCATTTCATGATCCCCCTCCATCTCATAACCAAGACCACACTATACCATCCAACCCATCCCAACATAATAGCATAAACAAGGCAATGAAATGTTTGAAAAAATTCCTCAAAGAAATGTGGTCTCGTGGTGATGGAATGCCATGAAAAAATTGTTTTTCATGGAATTCCATCACCACGAGACCACATTTCTTTGAAGAATTTTTTCAAATAGTTCACTACCTTCTCTATGCTACCACATTTTCCATACATGTCTACCAAAGCATTTTATCAAATAGTTCACTATCTTGCTACTATGGATAAAAGCCTAAAATAGGTGCTTTTGAACAAGCTATGGATAGGGAAAATAGTAATCATAATAGTAAGAAATATACAGTTCAATAATTAATCAAAATTTTGTTGATTATCTCATACATTATAAGCCATGACTTGCATCACTATTCTAGTTTTTTTTATTGAATAATTTGTTTTTTTTATTTTTAGATGATGTAAGAAGAAACACTTCTCAATGTTGATAGGAAAATGGAGCATGGTGTATCTTTTGTAATACACAGCTCGATGGCTCTCATGAGGGTATGAGGCAGATTAGTAAATTTCAAATTACATTCATTTTTATAGTTGTTTATTATTAAAAAATCAAATAATTATTGATTTTTAGTTTAATTTCTATTTGGATGATTTATATAGGAATTTTGCATGCTAGAGCCTAAGCATGCGGATCTTTTGATTCAAGAGAGAAATCATTTAGAGGCAGTAAGTGATTATTTTGTTAAATATATCATTTTTTATAATGTAATTTCTATATATTAATGTCTTTACTTTTTATTGTAATAGTTAAAGCTTGATCAAGAACTAAATAGGAGGAGCAACCCTCGAGTTCAAAGTAGATGAGTGTCATACACATCTCCATCCCTCATTGAAAAAAGGCCACCCATTTGTTTTCTTCACCTAGACAACAATGAATTTTGATTGGGGTCCTTTGTTGTATGCTTATATGGCATTCTTGTAAGCCTATATGGCTATTTTGTATATATTATAAATGTATATTGACATATATTGATGTATGCCTACATGGCTATTTTGTTAATACACATCTTTTTTTATTGATGGTGTCCATATTTTCATTATAAATCCAAGCTTCAATAGATATTTGTAGATGGTTTACTTCAAATATTTAAAATCCAAATGTTTTCTATTCAATCTTCTTTTCTATAATTGTAAATATATAATAAAGTTTGAACATTATTCTCCTATAAGAGTATTGAACATTAAATCAATCATATGAATATAGTAATGCTTCATGCTTCGTACTTCATGCTACCATGCTTCATGCTTCATGCTTCATGTGTATTTTCATACTTTATATCATTGAGGAAGACATCTACCATTCCACGTGTATGATTCATGCTACCATTCACTTGTATGCTTCATGCTTATTATGTGTACTTCATGTATTACATGTATTCATGTGTATGCTTCATGCTTCATGTGTATACTTCACTATTTACCATTATTCATGTGTATGCTTCATGCTTCCTATGTATACTTGATGTGTTCATGTGTATGCTTCATGCTTCCTATGTATACTTCATGTATTATTTCATTGAAGATTTCAATCAAGAATATAACCAAAGGAAATATTGCAAATAAATTAATTTAGGTTCTCACAAATAGCGATAATATGAATTTGGTTGTGACTTTTTAAAAGCAAAAAGTTGTGACCCTTCAAATAGGAAAGACTATGACCCTTTTATAATGAAGGGTGGTGAATATGCCTAGCATATATTTTCCCACCTAGATGTGTTGGTGCTAACTATTTGGCCCCATGAATAACAAAAAAAAAATGTAGTCTACCTTACAACTTTACACTACATGCATTTGACAATTTTTGGGGCATCAGAAAAACTTTCACCACAAGAAAACAACTTGGAGCTATCAAAAATCAAGAGAGGTTATTGTAGAGAGGCCCTACATGATCTTGTAGCCACAGACGAAATGTTTCTAAGTGCCTTGGTTTTCAAGTAATCGCTCATCAAAGTTTTCTACCCCTTTGCACTTTGGTCTCTTAAGAGACTTCACTAGTAGAATGTAGCTCAGATTGTTCTGGCATATTTGGATGCAAAAAAAGACCTTTCCTAGTATAAACCCACCCATGTGGACATGTTGGAATAGTCATTTTGGTCATATGATGAACAAAATGAAAGTTACACCACATTACAACTTTACACTACATGCAACTGACTTGTTTCCCATCAATTGGAAACTTTTCACCACAAGAAAATGACTTAGATGTATCAAAAATTGAGAGAGGTTATTATAGATGGGGTACTACATGATCTTGTAGCCTAATTTTTTTTTCTAAGTGCCATAGTTTCTGAGTAATCGCTTGTCAAAGTTTCTTGCCCCTTTGCACTTTGGTCTCTTAAGAGACTTCCCTAGTACAATGTAGCTCATACTATTTTGGCATGTTTGGGTGTGAAATAGTACCTTTCCTAGAATAAAACCACTTATCCAGATGAGTTGGAATATTTGGTTCAGTCATATGACGAACAAAATGAAAGTTACACCACTTTGCAACTTTACATTACATGCAATTGACCAGTTTTCCATCAACTGAAAACTCTTCACCACGAGAAAATGACTTGGAGCTATCAAAAACTGAGAGAGGTTATTATAGAGGGGCCCTACATGATCATGTAGTATCATAAAAAATATTTCTAAGTGCCACAATTTCCAAGTAATCGCTCATTGAAGTTTGCTACCCCGTTGCTCTTTGGTCTCTTAAGAGACTTCGTTGGTACAATGTAGCTCAAACTGTTTTGATATGTTTGGGTGTTAAAAATTACCCTTCCTAGCATAAAACCACCCATTTGGACATTTTAGAATAGTTTCTTTGGTCATATGATGAATAGAATGAAAGTTACACCACTTTGCAAAGTTACACTACATGCAATTGACCTGTTTTCCATCAACTGAAAAACTCTTCACCATGGGCAAACAACTTGGAGCTATCAAAAATAGAGAGAGGTTATTGTAGAGTGTCCCTACATGATCCCATAGCCTTAGATAGAATGTTTCTAAGTGCCATAGTTTCCAAGTAATCGCTCGTCAAATTTTTATGCCCCTTTGCACTTTGGTCTCTTAAAAGATTTCACCAATACAATGTAGCTCAAACTGTTTCAGAATGTTTTGGTGCAAAAAAGGACCTTACCTAGCATGAACCTATTGCAAGAATGGAAAAGGAATGAAGTTTTTTCATTGATGTCAACCAGTTAGCTAGTTATGTCAACTAGTCAGTTGGTTATCTACTAGTTGTTGTTGATTGTATATGTCAAAGATATTGAGAAAATTGTATTAAAAGAAGGTTGTTGGTTCCAGTGCTTGTGAACTATGTTTTGTTGTGTGTTGATTGAGGTCCAAGAGAATTTTCACTGGTCTGGATTTCTCTTTGATGAAATCTTATGGTTTATGGTTCAAGTGTTTTGTTGCCCTAGTTCTACTGAAGTTGCTTCTGCATTTGGATGTATTGAGGTTAATTGATCTATGTGTTTTACACTGGTATGGCCGACCGTGTGTCAAGCACTACTTTTGAAGCTAATGAAGCATGTGTTTCGGTCGCCCTCATTCTAATTCCACCCTAAGATATTTTGCGTCAACCTAATTTGAATTTGAAGTTGGATGGATGACTTTTTATCTTTTCAAGGTTGGAGATAGTATAAATACAAAATGTGCTAGTGATGAAAATTTTACATAAGAAAATAAGGAAGATAAGTGAAAGATTAGAGGTGAATTTGATGCTATTCTTAAGGTGTGTGAGTTAAGTGTGTGGTTGTTCAATGCGAAGCTTAGCGCTGAGTTTTTGGATGCAGTGAGCAAAAGGTGAACTCTATCATTCACGTGAGTTGATAAGTGATTGTGGTGGAATCTTCGTTGCATTGGGTTTGTTGTCTCTCTGTAAAAATTCTTCTTTGTCTTCTTTGTATCTCTATGGTAGTGATCCCTCCAAGTTTTAGCCCTATGGATAGTGAGTCCTTATTTCAGGTAGTGAGCCTTATCTCATGTAGTGAGCCTTTCTGTAATTGATTTTTATATTCTCCATAGTGTGAGTTAATGCTCACTGTGATTTTTCCCTCATTGGGTTTTTCCTGTAAATTTGGTGCTATTGTGTTTGTGCACTTGCATTTGATGGTTAATCACTTAATAAGTTTATGTGTTAATTATGGTAATTGAATTTAAGGTTATAATCTGTGACAACTGATTCACCCCCCCTCTCAGTTGTCCTATCCAACAATTGCTATCAGAGCTTGGTTCCTTGGTGAAGAGCTTAACTACTTGAGGAAGGTACGGAATGGCTAACAAAATGGTCATTGATTATCCAAAGTTTGATGGAACTAACTATAGTATCTAGAAAGTACTGATGGAAGAATATTTGGAGTATTGTGGTTTTGATGTTGAGAAAGCTTACAAGAATCCCTACACTCCTCCTGCAAATGGTCTAAGTACACTTGAGAAAATTAAATCACATGAAGCGAATAACGAGGTGAAGTTCATCTTGAAGAATAGTCTAGTACATTCCGAGTTGATTAAGGTTCATAATTTGAAGATAGTTAAGGGGTATGTGCAGGATCATGATGGGCCAAAAAGTGGCAATATGATGGTTTTTTGTAGGGTATGTGGCTGACAACTTTTTTTTTACCCAAAATTGATGAAATGAAAAGAGCTTTTAAAGGAGATTCTCAACTTTCCACCAATATAAATTATGCTCTACTTTGAATTTAATAAATAATTATTATTTATTTTCTATTTGAATTACAACTAAAGTCCTAATTGATAGTCTAATTGAAAAACATCTATAGCTTTCAAACGGTATTAAATTTTTTGAATTTGAAACATGTGTCACATTCTATGTTTCACATACTATAGGATTAAAAAAAAGGAAACGATGAAGTTTTGACCAAGTTAAGGTGGTTAGACATACAAGTTTTTTTATTTTTTAAAAGTTGTAATAAAAAAATCATAATTAATTATTTACTTGGACAAAAATTACAAAAAATATGCATCACATTGGGACATAAGTCCTCTACTTATATCTAAAATATTATAAAAAATATTATCATTTTATTGTGGTTAAGGTGGTTTACGCTTCTTATTTTTTCCCTGAAATTTAAGTACTATTGCATTAAAATTTCAAATTTTGACCAAATAGTTTTTTTTTTAAATAAACCTAGTAGTTTAGAAACTATATTCAATTTTCTACAAATTCTATTTTTACATATTTTTGAAATAATATAGAGAACTTATTCAAATTTTTATGTCAAGTTGCCTAACTCTGATTTTTCTGATTTTTTTGCCACTTAAGGGCTTGTTTTTTCCATGATGATCCTACACATAGCCTATTAAGGAAGTATGGGATGCTTTAGAAAGAGCGCACAATGGTGATGAAAGGGTAAACGAAGAAAAATTATAGAATTTGGAAACACAATTTGATCTATTACATATGAACGAAGATGAGAATGTTAAAGCTTATGTACAGAGATCGGATGAGGTAGTGGCTGGAGTGAGATCTCTTGGCACTATTATAGATGAAACCAAAATTGTAAATAAAATTCTCAGGACTCTTCCTAATGCTTACAGTGAAAAGGTGAGTGATATTGAGTAGACTATAGATTACAAGACATGTACTAAGGATCTATTATTAGGATTCTTGACATCTTATGAAATGAGGAAGCTGAATCTAAGAAGTGGAGGCAAGACAAAAACTTATTTTAAAGCTACAAGAATTGAAGATCTGGATGAAGAGAGCTTTGAAGAAATCAAGGCTAGCTTTGTAAGAAGATTGAGAAAAGGCTCTAGTAAGTGTGAAGGTAAATTTCCCTCTAAATGCTTTAGTTGTGGAGAGATTGGTCACTATGTTGCAAGGTGTCCAAAAAGAGATAAAAAGAATAAACAAAGATATGAGAAAGAAAGGAAAGGAAAGAAGATTAACAAATCTTACTATGTTAATGAGAATGCTAGTATTTCCAGAAGAAGATTCAAAATATGAAGATCTAGATGAGAATGAATGCTTGTTCTTGGTGATTAAAGATGAACCTACTTCTACTATTTCAGAAAGACAGTCAAAGGAAAATCCTCCGGAGAAGAAGAAAGAGAAAGAGAAAGAGAAAGAGAAGGAGAAGGAGAAGGAGAAAAATGAAGGTACAGTTATCTTTTCCCTACATGCTAAATAGGAAAATAATTTTTGGGTAGTTGATAGTGGTTGTTCACATCACATGACTGGTGACAAGAGTAAGTTTGTGAAACTTGAAAAATATGATGGAGGTCTGGTTATGTTTGGAGATGATACTAGTGCTAAAATTTGTGGGATAGGTTCAATAAGTTTTTATGGCAATCATCATACTGATGATGTCTACTATGTTAAGGGTTTAAGGCATAATTTGTTGAGCATTGGTCAAATGTGCTAAAAGGGGTATGATCTTGTGTTTAAGGATGAGAATTGTGAGATTCAGAAAGGATCTAAAACTTTGATTGCTACAAGATAGAAATTTGAAGGGAATATTTATCAGCTTAAAGGTGTTGATGGGTGATGTTTTATGACTCTGATAAATGATAGCTAGTTATGGCATAGGAGAATGTGTCACATGAATTTTGATAACTTGGCAAGGATTAGTACTATTCAAATGATGAGAGATCTACTGAGAATCACAAAGCCTATAAATGCTATCTAGAAAAATTTCCAGCTCGGGAAATAGACAAGAAACCATTATAGATTAAAGGAACAATCTACAACTAGATTGCTTGATTTGGTTCATATAGATCTTTGTTGTCCTATGAGAGTGTGAAGCCTACTTGGTGAAAGGTACTTTATGCTTTTAATTGATGATTATTCTAGATATACATGGGTTTAGATTTTTAAGAGAAAAATCAGAAGCATTAGATATATTGAAAGCGTTCAAGGCTATGGTTGAAAATGAAGTGAATTTGAAGATAAAATGCTTGAGATCTGACATAGGTGGTGAATTCGCCTCCCATGAGTTCAATATGTTTTATGAAGTGAATGGAATAAAGAGACAATTATCTGCTCTAAGAACTCCTCAACAAAATGGAGTCGTTGAAAGGAAAAATAGAATAGTTCAAGAAGTTGCTAGGTCAATGATCATTGAAGCCAAATTACCAGAATTTTACTGGAAAGAGGCTATTCAAACTATTGTGTATGTATTCAATCAAGTTCAAGCAAGAATAAATAGTACGGAGACTCCCTATGAGCTATGGCATAGAAGAATTCCTATAGTTAAATATTTCAAGTTATTCGGAAGCAAATGCTACATCAGAAAAGATGAGGAAACCTTGGGAAATTTTGATGCAAGAAGTGATGAAGGAATATTTCTTGGTTACTCTACTAAAATCAAGGCATATAGATGTTTCAACAAAAGATTGAGGAAGATTGTGGAAAGCTCGAATGTGAAGGTTGATGAAACAATGAAGAATTCTATTAATATTGATGGATATGTGTCTGATGAACATGATTGTGCAAGAATATAATAAATTGAAGAAGAACAGGATAGAGATAAGAAGAAAGAGTAGAATGAAAGAGAAGAAGATGCTTTGGTAATGTCCTCTAGAACACTGAAATATGTACAAAGGAATCATTCAAAAAATTAGATTATTGGAAACAAGACAAAGGGTGTGTTGACTAGAAGCAAAGCTATTGCTGAAGTAAATTGGTGCTTACTCTCTGAAATTGAGCCAAAGTCAATAAGAGAAGCTTGCGAGGATAAACATTTGAAGGAATAAATGAAAGAAGAAATTTTGAAGATTGAAAAGAATCAAATTTGGGAATTGGTTCCAAGACTAGCAGACAAAAAATATCATTGGATCAAAATGGGTATTCAGAAACAAGCTGAATGACAACAGTAAATTTTTCATAAACAAAGAAAGGCTTGTATGTAAGGGATACTCAATATATATTTTTAGGAAACCTTTACCCCGGTAGCAAGAATGGAAGCTATAAGAATGTTCTTGGCATTAACTACTTATAAAGATTTCAAAGTCTATCAGATGGATGTCAAGTCAACATTTTTGAATGGTGAGCTAGATGAAGTGGTTTACATGGAACAACTAGAAGGATTTCAGTTAACAGATCAACTAGATATGGTGTATAGATTGAAGAAAGATTTATATGGACTGAAGCAAGCCCCTAGAGCCTAGTATGCAAGGTTAGATACGTATTTGAATCAAAAAGGATTTAACAAAGGTATGACATATAGTAATTTGTATTTCAAGACTGAGAATGAGAAAATCTTGATTGTAGTGGTATAAGTTGATGACATTATATTTGGAGGAAATGAAAAGATGTGCAAGATTTTTGTAGAAGAAATTTAGAAAGAATTTTAAATGTCTATGTTTGGCAAGATGAATTTCTTTCATGGGCTATAGATTAATCAAACAGAGAAAGAAATTTTCATTTCACAATCTAAGTATGTGAGAGAAATGTTGAGAAAATTTGGTATGGATGGTTCCAAACTAGTAAGTACTCCTATGGCGATTGGATGCAAGTTGGGAAAAGATGATGATTCACCTAAGACTGATCAGAGCAAGTATAGATATATGATTGGTGGACTACTGTATTTGACTACTACTAGACCAGATATTATGGATGTGGTTTGTCTTCTAGATATATTTCAAGAAGATCCAAAGGAAACACGTGTTACAGTTAAAAGAATATTCAGATATTTGAAAGGAATTCCATATTATGGATTATGGTATCCTAAAGATATCAATTTTACACTCAGTGCTTTTACATATGCAGATTGGGTTGGAAGTATAGATGAATTTTTTTTTACAAGTGGTGGTGCATTCTTTCTTAGATGTAGATTGATGGTATGGTTGAGTAAGAAGAAATATTCAATCTCTTTGTCTACTGTTGAAGCTGAGTATATTGTTGTTGCATCATGTTGTACACAAGTGTAATGGATGAAACAAACATTGAAAGATGTCACACTGATACATGATGATCCTATTCCTATCTTCTGTGATAATAAAAGTGAAATTAAAATTTTGAAGAATCTTGCAATGCACTCAAGAATGAAGCATATATCTATCAGGTATCATTTCTTAAGATAGAAGGTTATGGAGAATGAAGTCAAGCTTGAGTATGTTTCAACAAAAAATTAGATTGCAGATATATTTACAAAGGCTCTTCCTAAAGATAATTTTGAGTATCTTTGGGATAAGATAGGGGTTATTGCCCCTCCTTTTATAAACTAAGATGCATTTGGTGATGCATCAATCTAGTGAATTCATGATTCTATCTTTTGGACTGATGTTTTTTGGTGGCTACCTTCAGGGGGAGCAAGCAGATTTTCTAAGTGTTGCCATTATGAGTATTCTATTTTCATGTCAAAGGAAGTTTCAATGGACATATATTTTTCCTTTTCCATTGATGTCAAAGGGGGAGAGAGAGCATGTGAAAATTTAATAAGAGGAAGCAAGTGATGAGGAAGATGATCTTTTGAGGGGGAGAAACAAAAAGAAAAATATTGAAAAGTATTTTTAGAATAGGTATGGTGTCTTTGATGGTTTTTCACATCATGTGTTGCCATCAATGACAAAGGGGGAGATTGTTCAAAGAATGGAAAAGGAATGAAGTGTTGTCATTGACGTCAACTGGTCAGCTATTTATGTCAACCGGTCAGCTATTTATCTACTAGTTGTTGTTGATTGTATATGTTGAGGATATTGAGAAAATTGTATTAAAAGAAGGTTGTTGGTTCTAGCTCTTGTGAACTATTTTTTTTTTGTGTGTTGGTTGAGGTCTGAGAGAATTGTTGCTGGTTGCTAGTCCAAATTTCTCTTTGATGAAATCTTATGGTGTATGGTTCAAGAGTTGTTTTTCCTTGGTTCTATTGAAGTTGCTTTTGGCATTTGGATGTATTGAGGTTAATTTATCTATGTGTTTTACACTGGTATGGCCGACCATGTGTCAAGTACTACTTTTGAAGCTAATGAAGCATGTTGGATCTATTATGGATTGGGATGAAGTGTGTGTTTGGGTCACCCTCATTCTAATTCCTCCCTAGGATGTTTGGTGCTGACCTAATTTGAATTTGAAGTTGGATGGCTAACTTTGTATTCTTTCAAGGTTGGAGATAGTATAAATACAGAATGTGCTAGTGATGAAAATTGTACATAAGAAAAGAAGGAAGATAAGTGAAAGAGTAGAAGTGACTTTGATTCTATTCTTGAGGTGTGTGAGTTAAGTGTGTGGTTGTTTAATGTGAAGCTTAACATTGAGTAGAAGGCGAACTCTATCATTCATGTGAGTTGATCAATGAGTGTGGTGGAATCTTCGTTGCATTGGGATTGTTGTCTCTTTGTATCTCTGTGGCAATGAGACCTCCAGGTTGTAGCCCTGTGGATAGTGAGTCCAAAAATTGAGTCCTTATTTTAGGCAGTGAGCCTTTTTGTAATCGACTTTGATATTCTCTACAGTGTGAGTTAATCCTCACTGTGGTTTTTCCCTCATTGGGTTTTCCATGTAGATCTAGTGTTATTGTGTTTTTGCACTTGCATTTGATGGTTAATCACTTAAGAATTTTATGTGTTAGTTTTGGTAATTGAATTTAAGGTTATAATTTGTGACAACTGATTCAACCCCCCTCTCAGTTGTCCTATCCAACAAAACCTACCCATCTGGATGTACTGGAATAGTTGGTTTGGTCGTACGATGAACAGAATGAAAGTTACACCACTTTGCAACTTTACACTACATGCAACTGACCCATTTTCCATCAACTGAAAACTCTTCACCATGGGAAAATGACTTAGAGCTATCAAAAATTCAGAGAGGTTATTATAGAGGGGCCCTACATGATCTCATAGCCTTAGATGGAATGTTTCTAAGAGCCAAAAATTTTGAGTAATTGCTCATCAATTTTTTCTACCCCTTTGCACTTTGGTCTCTTAAGAGACTTTGCTAGTACAATGTAGCTCAGACTTTTTTGACATGTTTGGGTGTAAAAAAAGACCTTTCCTAGCATAAACCCACCCATCCGAATGTATCAGAATAGTTGGTTTGGTTGTACAATGAAAAAAGAAAAAGTTACACCACTTTGCAACTTTACACTACATGCAAATGACATGTTTTCCATCAACTAAAAAGTCTTCACCATAGGAAAACGGCTTAGAGCTATCAAAAATTAAGGTTATTGTAGAGGGGTTCTACATGATCTTGTAGTCTTACACATAATGTTTCTAAGTGCCATGGTTTTTGACTAATCGCTCATCGATGTTTGCTACCCCTTTGCACTTTGGTCTCTTAAGAGACTTTGCTAAAACAATGTAGCTCTGACTATTCTGACATGTTTGGGTGTGAAACAAGACCTTGCCTAGAATAAACCCACCCATCTGTACATGCTGGAAGAGTCGGTTTGGTCAGACAACAAATAGAATGAAGTTACACCACCTTGCAACTTTACATTACATGCATTTGATCCCTTTTCCATCAACTAAAAACTATCTTCAAAGTTTTTTTAGAGCAGACTCACCTCTTTTTCATTAACAATAAAATTTTCTTCTTATCTTTTAATTCCTTTTCTAAGTGGTTAATTTTAGTCGTTAGTTTTTCTACTTCAATTTCAACACTTCCAACTATTTATTTTGCAATTGCAACTTGACCATCCACACATTTTTCATCATCCCTACTACTCTTACCTATTAACACCCCGTAGTATTCCTTTTCATGATATTATAACTTATTTTTCATATCTTTTACTTTGAGCTTTAGATCAATTGCTCTATCATTAGTGCTTCTTCCTTATCGTTTATTTCCAGTTGTATTTTCTCCATGGAAATATTAAGTTCAAGAATTTTTGAATTCATTTGTTCAAATCCACCATGTAATTCATAATTAGAAGACCTTCAAAAGATCAAAAGGTCGTAGATAAAGAAAACATCATAAAACTTTTGACAAAATAAAATGGAAAGTGACAACTAAGGCTCACAAACAAAAACTCAAGGCATGCAAGTCTTATTAAAGATCATAAGGGCATTGGATTATTGGAGATAAAGAGACCAAGAATCAACCTTCCCAACAACAAACTTCATAGATATTCATCCTATTTCTAAACATGAATTCAAACCCAATAATTAGAAGAATGCAACTATAAAAGTTTAAATTGCATGCTTACAATAGTCAATAAACAACTTCAAGTGACGTGCATGATAGAAACAAAACCAACTGAAAGTTGAAGAATTTCCTTTTCCCAAGCATATCTAAGTAGAAAGAAATTGATATACATCCCAAATTATCCTATGGAAATTTTACTTAATCTTTTTCACAACTCGGTATAGCTACTATTAGCAATAACACTTGTGGGGAAATGGTTAAGGCCATCTGAAGTATTAGAGTGGTCTACTAAATTATAGGATAGATGCAAGAAGGTTGAATATAATATAGGGCATGTTGGTAGATCATGTGAATACTTCATATGCATGTAACCTAATGCACCAAAGGTGCTATTGCTAGTATGTTCTCTTTCCTTTTTAAAATAAATCTAAACCTAAGGGCTCTCTAAATAAAATTTAAGTTCTCCATGGAAGTCTTAAGTTTAAGAATCTTTGACTTCATTTGTTCAAATCCACCTATAGAATCATCTCACTTTTTTTTCCTACACAAATTCTTACCAAATACAAACCTCTTGAGGTTTTCCGCTTCTCCATTTCCATTTTCCCATTCCACATACTGCACAGGAACCTCCTTGAAAATTCTCGAGAGTAGGAAGAATCTCTTCATTCAAAACATTATCTATCTCATTCACTTTGGTTTGCTTCTTTTCAAGTGTTTTTATAGAAAATTCCTTTTTTTATTTCATACATTCTAGTACTTGTTACCTCCAATTTTGCATTGTCATTTTCCCATTGCACATATTGCACACACACACATTGTCCTTAACTTCTCAAGAGTAGATTCCTTCTCTTAGTTCATGCATTCTACTACTTGCACCTCTAATTATGCATTGTCATTTGCTCATTGCCTAGTTATGAAGGGTGATTAAGGATATTTGGATATGATGTGTTGAGATATGAGGAGAAGAGATATATTGTTGAGGGATATGTGAAATTTACTCTCAATGGACCCATTTTAAGGTAAATAAGCCTAATTCTCACAAGCAATGTACAAGCAAGGTAAATAAGCCCAATCCTAACAAGAAAGGTTAGATTAAATCTACTTGTATCAAGTTAGTGTTGCAATGTAGATGATTTAGAGACATAATAAAAGATTAAGTGTTGTGAAGCCAACATACATATTTTAAGCCTTGGTAGAGATCACACATACCTAGAGTCTGGCATATATAACTTCACAAATCTTTTTGGAATTAAATTCAACCCAATGATTCTTGTGGAATTCTTTATAGAAATTTCATGTATCTTTAGCCGATGTGAAATTCACAAATGCATAGCCTGAATTACATCTATTTCTACAAACCAAAATCAAGTTAATCTAGTTATTAGTTGAAATATTTTAAAACTTAATAATTTAATTGTAATTATCAATGAAAAGTGATTATCTAATATTTTAACCTACTTGAAATCTATAGGCAAGTAAACAAAATCATTTTCTGAGAGAGGCTCATCCCCCTCCATGGCGTTCTAGTTGCACTACATACAGTGACTGTCCAACATTTTTAGAATCATATCCAAACTACAAGCAAATAAAAACATGATAATTATCATCATTAACTTCTAAAATGAAGTTTCAAATTAGGTAAAGAGAAATAGCTAAAACACAATATTTACACTTTCTAGCATTCTAGGTGATACAAAATGACATGATAAGACCAAGATAAGGGGCACTTACTCATATTTATTGGGAATAACCCTATAAAAGGTGTTGGGTTGAGATCGACATCACCAAGAGCTAGGGAAACAACAACTAGAGTTGCCTCTATTACAATTTTTCACCATAGTTTGACTGTCATGGTGCACATGCTAATGCTTGTTGTTGCACTTTGTAGCTGTCCAAAGACCGTTGATGACTCTTGTTGTGCTGTTAAATTCTTCCCACTACTAGGAGGATCAAACACTAATGGCATACATGTATGAGAAATGTGGAAGCATGGACAAGGCATGTGAATTGTTTGACAAAATGCATCAAAGAGATATGTCAAGGATTGGAATGATTGCAGGATATGCACAAAATAGAAAATGTATGGAAAATGTGGTAGCATAGATAAGGCAATGAGCTGTTTGAAAATACACACCTCAAAGAAATGTGGTCTCATGGTGATGTCCATCACCATGAGACCCCATTTATTTGAGGCATTTTTTCAAACAACTCACTACCTTTTTGTTGCTACCACATTGACAAGGTAGTGAGCTCACTACCTTGTCAATGTGGTAACATGAGGGAAAGATGATATATTTTGGATGGATATGATTTAAATGGTTGATGTTTTAGGTGAAATTATTGTTGAGGAAGGGTCTCCCAAGTCTGATTCAGGGATGCAAATTCCAAGTTTGCAAATTGAGGTCTCAAGATGGTCAAATGGTGAAACCATAATATGCATATAATTTTCCCAATATTCATATGCAAACTTAGAACCAAAACATATGTAAACTTGGAACCAAAACATAAGTAAACTTTAAATATAGAAATAAAAGGTCTAACTATCAACTAATCTTGATGTGCATACTTACAAATTAATAAGAATCAATACATTAATATCAATAACATGACTTTACAAAATCAATGTGCATACTTAAAAATTATTCCAACAAACCATCCAAGTCTTCTCTACTTTTTATTGTGTCAAGTATTGCCTCATGGTCAGACTCACACACCCTCCACAAGGTCTTGTTCAAATTTCTATCCCCATATTTGATCAAATGAACATTGGATTCCATGACAAGGTTTGAGTAATGAAGAATCTTTTGATGCATGGCAAAGTCCTAACACAACCAAACATTAACACTCTTATGTGGATACCTTCTAAGCCATGTTCCAGTAACAACCACAGAGCGTATTTGATGTTTTCTCCATCTATAACTGGGGCCTCCAATTTCTTTTTGGCCTCAACATAACGACACAAGTAATAACACATTCCCTCTTCGTTGTCTTCATCTACAATAATTGCATAAACAAAGCTCACATGAAATTTTTGATGGAACACCTTAAAGAAATGTGGTCTCATTGAATGCCATGATTGCAAGATAGGCACAGAATTAAATTTTTAAAAGAAATTAAAAACTTTCAAGAAAATACAATTGGCTTGAGTATAAATCCAAATTCCACAAATTTTGTCATCATCCTACCTTTGGAACAAGGTATGGGCATCAATCAAAACATTGAAAGAAAGGGGGGTTTTTGTCAAATGTTATGATTATAACTCCCTTGGAAAAAAATGTATGGAAAAGGCATGTGAATTGTTTCACGAAATATTTTGGTAGACATGTATGGAAAATATGGTAGCATAGACAAGGTAGTGAGCTATTTGAAAAAATTCCTCAAAAAAATAAGGTCTCATGGTGATGTCCAACACCATGAGACTACATTTCTCTAAGGAATTTTTTCAAACAGCTCACAACCTTGTCTATGTTGTTTGATAAAATTCTTTGGTAGACATGTATGGAAAATTTGGTAGCATAGACAAGGTAATGATTTGTTTGAAAAAATTCCTCAAAGAAATGTGGTTTCATGGTGATGTCCATCACGATGAGACCACATTTCTTTGAGGCATTTTTTCAAACATCTCATTTCCTTGTCTATGTTGTTTGATAAAATGGTTTGGTAGACATGTATGCAAAATGTGGTAGCATAGACAAGGCAATGAGTTGTTTGAAAAAATTTCTCAAAGAAATGTGGTCTCATGGTGATGAGCATCACCATGAGACAACATTTCTTTGAGGCATTTTTCAAACACTCGTTGCCTTATCTATGTTGTTTTCTAATTTGCTCTGGTAGACATGTATGCAAAATGTGGTAGCATAGACAAGGCAATGAGTTGTTTGAAAAAATGCTTCAAATAAATGTGGTGACATCACCATGAGACCACATTTCTTTGAGGCATTTTTCAAACACTCATTACCTTATCTATGTTTTTTTATAATTTTCTTTGGTATACATGTATGCAAAATGTGGTAGCATAGACAAGGCAATGAGCTATTTGAAAAAATGCCTCAAATAAATGTGGTCACATGGTGATGTCCATCACCATGAGATCACATTTCTTTGAGGCATTTTTCAAATAGCTCGCTACCTTGTCTATGATTTTTATTACTATTATGTTTTAATAGATTTTTTCCATGCATCCATAGTTTGGTTGAAATCATGTGTTTTAGGTTTTTAGCCATAGCAACAAGGGGACCTTGGAATGGGGTATGACTATTGTCAATCAGATTGCACCCGAATGCTTGAATGGTTAAATTCAGCAATCTATTGAAACATGGGAACTATCTTCAAGCTGTGGGTATTCCTATGGCGAAGATAGACCTCCAGATTCTAGGCTAGTTCCTATATGATGATCAATTAGGTACTTGAATGATTTGTTTTGAGAAAAGGGTAAGAAGGATTGAACTGAATGCATGAACTAAAATTAAAACCTCGGTGATGCACCTAAATGATGGTAAACTTGCAGAATAAGAATGATCCACAACTTATATCTTTAGGAATAACTATCAACACAGTCCAATTTGAACACTTTGAACACATGAATAATTCATTAAAAGGTTGCATCTATTCTTTTCCTACTAAGGAAAACTCAATTTTCACAAATTAAAGGAAAAAGAAAACAACTTTGGAGCACAATTAATGGCCTATGAAGAACTGCAATTGTGTAAATGCATGTGTAAACAAGACAAAAATTTGAAGGTTTCAAAAATGAAACTCATCAAAATTGCATCAAATTATCTAAACAATGCGAAAAACCTGAAATTGGAGAGGTGAACTCTATTCCAATTAATATCATAAAGGAAAATCTCTACAAAAATGATAACTTATGTAACCTGTAAAGTTGTTAAACTGTATTAAATCTAAAATGTTGAGTTACAAGACATCCTTCTTTGCATAATGCAAAGGTAGAAAAATAAGAACTCGAGGAAAAAGATAATTTTTTTCCAATTTATACAATGAGAGGCAACTCCAAAGTGCATGAAGGTGGAAGAAATAGTTCACTAAAAGTGAAAACCACCTCGAAAATGCCTCTCACGAGAAAAGGAAAAAACAATGTGAAAAGAAGGCCCACCAATGTCATAACTGAGCCTCAACAACTCAGAACTCCATGTCACAATATACACAACTGAACTGCAACTTGAACTGGCTCCAGAATGCATGAAAATAGAACTGAAAGTGAAAACATCTTCCTTGAATGCTTCTCATGAGAAAAAGTAGAAAGCTTCAAAAAATGGGCCTGCAATTGCATGAAAAGAACCAAAAATAGGCTCAAACCCTGTCTCTCAAATAGATAAACTGGTGGAGACTCGCAACTGCATGAAAAGAACTTCAGTTGCACTTTAGAATGCACCTTCAGATGATTCCAAAAATAGAACTCTATTTCATTGTTCTGCATGAAAAATACTTCAAACTAGACTTATGTTTATTGCATATTGTGGAAAAGGTGATAATTATATATTAATATTTATAGTGATAAAGTTTCACCTTAATATTAATATATTATATATTAGGCTCAAAATAAAACATGCAATTAACATAAGTCAATATCTCATCCAATAAATAAAGTAGAAGGCTCATTTATAATCTTAAAAAACTTTATGCAAAGTTTTTACACAATATTAATCAAACAAGACTTAAAATAGTCTTGATTGATCCTTTATTAAGGCTAAACAAGACTTATGGAGCCTTAATCAAGTGGCAATAAAAAATGACTCAAGTTTGAACGAGCCCTAACCAAGCATAACTCAAGGTGAACTCGCGATTCTTAGCATTGACAAGTCATTTTTACTCAAGGTAAATGGAATCATGGTCATGGTTTGAACACATGGTCAAAAGGAAACCACGTGAAAATTAGGGTGAGTAAAACACTCGAACCCTAATCATTCACTCATTTGACTCTCACTTAGTAATGTTGTTATGCACTACTGTGGTGAGAATCTTAGGGTTTGACACTGTAAAAATGAATTTGAGCTGGAACTGAAGCTTTCTAGACTTAAAGGCCGATACCTAAAGCTTGAACACTGAAGAAATTAGTGAAGGTAAGTCTTTTCTTCTTTCTAAAAAAATATTTGTGATTGTTAATAAGAATAAGAGGCCATGGCTTCTAACTGCCATTCTATCTCTCTTGTTTATTTTTGAAGCTTGGAGTTCATTATTTGTGAAGCATAAAATGTATGCTCTGTGTGATTTCCTAGTAGATATATCTTTCCTGTACTTCAAAACGCACATCATTCTGACTTTATAGGTTGCAGCCTCCATATCCCTCCTGACACATTTCCATCTTTTGGGTTTTGAAAAATAGTTGTATTTGCATACTGAAGATGGAACTCCTTCATGCAATCTCTGCTTATTATTCATTTCCTTTGCAAATTCATGGCCGCCATGATGAATATTGGGCTTGAGTTTTCTTTTTTTTTTAGAAAAGATGGAGATTTTTGTTTGTCTTTATACAGAAAAAAGATCAAGAAGTTTGTTGCTCTCTAGATATGTTTGGCACTCTATATCATTATTTGCACAAATAATGGTTTTACCTTTGTATTCTTCGTATTTGGCCTTTACAAAACCCTAGCCATGCTGTCATGATCATTCTTCTTTTGCAAATGAAACTAAAGTTCACTGTCATCTTTTTCCTTTCTATATTTCAAATTTTCCTTTTTGGAAATCCACCCTTTGTATGTTTCCTCACTCCTTTTATAAAAGTTCCTTCGTACTTTCTATAAGATCATTGGCTCCTGTATTGTTCTGTCACTTCCTAGTGTGTACACTTTGATATGCATGGCCAAAATTAATTAAATAAACAACAACTATGAAAGCATAAGCAATTCACAAGATCTCATAATGTAAAAAATACAATTGGATCTCCCTATCACTGCCTATCCATATTCTAATGATTGGAAAATGGTTCATTTTGTTACTGTGCATCAAGAATGATGCCTTCTTAGAAATGTTCATACTGCACCTGTATGACTATACTCGCTATCAGTGTTGGATTGCCCTCTTTGCATTTGCTTGAATTATTTGAAATGTTGTCCCATTCATTGATAGATATACTTGTACTCAATTCTGTTGATATCTCATAGCAGTGATAAATAACTGTAGCATTATGGTATATATCCTTTCAGTTCTTTACAACAACAATGATCATGATACAATTAAAAAATGACAAGAAAACATGATGTAAAATCAGTGGCAGCATAAGAACATGTATGCAAACATGGCTTTCTTGAATATGTGATTTCTTATTCCACTTTTATCAGCTTTGTAGTAGCAGTTTCATTGTGGTCACATAATTCTTTTATGATCGAATCTGTCATTGCTTATGAGTTGGGCTATCCTATTGTGATTTCCCACTTGGATGTTGATATTCCTTAGCTACAATGTATATTAATGCTTCTCTTTCATTGCTATGTGATGAGAAACCTCTATGTCATGCACTGTATGATGATATATATGATCGTAAATACATGCTTGGACTGCCTTAAGACTTTTGAAAATACTGTTTCCTACTGTGAATGTATTAATTTTCCTATATGCTTGTGCCTCTTGGTGGACTCATGCTTCTTGATTGTCCATGGCAGTGCGATCCAAACTCTTGGTACTAACATATGACAAATATTGATCATTTTATTTGTTTCTCTTCATGCAGTATGTTGGGCTCTTAACTATGCACTACATTTGATTCATAAAATTTGTTATATCCTTTACTTCAAAGAGACTATGTCAAACTTTGAATATGGACTTTTAGCAATGTTATCTTGGTTGTTTTCAACCATCATGATGTTCATTCTACTCCTTTTGATAAATGATTAAATACATTAACCCTGTTGATCTAATATAATCATTAAGAAGTATTACTTACTGCTCACTGTGATTCCATGTATCACTGTTCCTTTTGAATGATGAGCGAAAGAATGATTTGCTCAATCTATTTCTATCACAATGAATCAAAGTTTTCTCTTGTGAACTCCTCTTATTACAGCAGTCCTTTCTTGATGACTGTAACTGAATATCTGATAACTCTCAAATAATGATGTAAATGAGAGGTGTCCTTTGATATGTCGTTCTCAACCCTTGTGGGAGCCCGTTTTGCTCCACATATTTGATGAAATTAATCATAAATATAATGAACCTGTTCCTGTACATTTAAACAAACATGTTAGCAAAATAATTGAAGTCAGATTCTTCTATTAGACTTTGTGCCTCCTGATCATGTTATTTTCATTTTGTTCAAATCATCTGATGAATGCCTAATTGAATGTGTACCACATCTCTGTTGGTAATGTAGGCATAAGGAAGGACTTGATTCTTCATTTCTCTAACACTACTTTTCAACAATCTTGTAGGAAACCTATGGAGCTTGGAGCTAAACAATCTGAAGACACTGGAGAGGTGACAACTGAAGACTTCAAATGTGACAACAATTCGTCATTCTAGGCAATGACGAATCAATTTCTCTCTTATACCTATATTCTCTTCAATTTTGTTGTGCACAAAATGGAAAATGGATGGAAAATTTGGTAGCATAGAAAAGGAAATGAGCTATTTGAAAAAATTCCTCAAAGAAATGTGGTCTCATGGTGATGGACATCACCATGAGACCACATTTCTTTGAGGCATTTTTTCAAATAATGCATTTCCTTGTCTAACATGTTTGATAAAATGCTTTGGTAGACATGTATGGAAAATGTGGTAGCATAGACAAGGTAGGGAGTTGTTTGAAAAAAATTCTCGAAGAAACGTTGTTTCATAGTGATGTCCATCACCATGAGACCACGTTTTTTTGAGGCATTTTTTTCTATGATGTTTGATAAAATGCTTTGGTAGACATGTATAGACAAGGCACATAAACTGTTTGACAAAATTTCTCAATGAGATATGTCCTCATGGACTACAATGATTGCAGGATATACACAAAATAGATTTGTTGAAAAGGCTTTAGAAAATTTCAAGAAAATGCAATTTCTAGGTGTAAAACCAAATTCCAAAGAATTTTCCAACATCCCCCATGCCTATACCAAAATGGAAGCTTTGGAAAGGGGTATGCACATCCATAAAAATGGATTGAGAAATAATGTATTATATTACATAGTTATAACTACTCTCATAAATGTGTATAAAAAATGTGGAAGCATACACAAGGTAGGTCAATTGTTTAACAAAATTCTTGAAAGAGATGTGGTTTAAAATGTAATTGGAAAGTGTAAAGAATTGTGTAGTTTAAAATGTGCCAAGAGGGGCTAAGATTATAATAAGAAACAAACAATGAAGAACATGGAATATGCATAATAAAAAAATCAAAGCATTGTATTAAGCATGTATGATAAGGGATGATAAAGAAACATAATAGAATTAAGGAAAATGTAAAGAAAATGTGTAAAGACTTGAAATTATGTAAAAAATGAAGATTTTAATGGAGGAACTACCCAATTATGTAGTCCTTTTTTCTTCTTGAATCAAACTCCTCAACAATTTGAGTTTTTCGCAAGCTTGCTTCCTTTTCAAAGTTCAATTGTATATCACTCAAATAGAATTACTAACAACAATACAAATAACAAATGCATAATGTTAAAGTTCCTAAAATTCAATCACAATTAACATTGCAACACTACAAAAATTGAGACTTGAATTGATATATATCAAATTCAATGTAAAAGAATTGTTATTTCCTCCTTCCTAAGATTGCAAACCATAAAAAGGTGGTGGAAAGTTCATGCAAAGGTGGTAGAATGTGAAAAAATTGCATGTGCACTTCCCAACAACATCAAAAAGATTTTTTTATTAGAACACACACATAACTAGAAGAATAACAGAACATGTGGGCTTGGATCATGGGTGTGCTGACTTTTTTACCATTTTTAGAGCAAGCCAAAATGTGCTTGCATTATAATGTAAGCATGTTTTGTCTTGCTATAAAAAACAACTATATCTCAACTTCTTCAAAATGTGCTCACATTATGAAAATATTGATTTTCTAAAGGTTTCCTAACTCATTATCTCATTACCCACCCCTCTCCCCTCTCTATCTCTCTCACACCTATCTTTCCCCCTATGTATCTCACCCCTCTCTTCATAGGCTATAGGTCTCTCATCTCTATATCTCTCAAATAGATCTCTCATTATTTCTCGAACCTCTCCACCTCTCTCCCTCCTCCTTACCCATCTTTCCCTCAAGTTGTCAACTTCACTTTCTCATTTTCTTCTATCTCTCCCCTCACCCTTGTCTCCTTCACATCTCTCTACCTCTCCCCTCTCTAGGTTTCTTAGTCACTCTTGTTCTACCTCTCCATACCTCCTTAGCCATCTAGGTATCTCACTTAACCCTAAACCCTATCCCTAAAGCATCAACCCTCAACCCTTAAACCTTAAATCCTAAACCCTATCCCTAAACCCTCAACCCTAAACACTATTCCTTAAACCCTAATCCCTCAACCCTCAACCCTATACCCTCAAACCATTAATATCTCAAGCCTTAAACCCTTAATTCCTTAATCCTTAAACCCTAAACCTTGATCTCTCTCTCTCTATCCCTCCCACCCTACCTTGATAAGTCCCTCTCACTCTCACTCCAACCCCCTCTCCCACTCCCTCTCTCTCCCTATCTCTTGGCTCTCTCCCTCTCACCCCCTCTCCCTCTCTCTTAGGTCTCTCCCTCCCACCCCCTCTCCCTCTCTCAGATCTCTCTCTCACTCCCTCCATCTCTCTCCCATCCTTCTATCTTCCACTCACTCTCTCTCCCTCTCTCTCAAGTCTCTCCCTCCCACCCCCCTCTCTCTCTCTCAGGTCTCTCCCTAAGATACCCTACCTACATAACTAGATAACTCTCTTTTCCTTTATCTCTCTCCCAATCCATCTCCCTCACTCCTCTCTCACACTCCCTCTCTCTCCCTATCTCTCAGGACTCTCCCTCACACCCCCTCTCTCTAAAGTCTCTCCCTTTGGCACCCTCTCTCTCTCTATCCCTCCCACCCTACCTAGATAAGTCCCTCTCACTCTAACCCCCTCTCTCTAAAGTTTCTCCCTCACACACCCTCTCCCTCTCTTAGGTCTCTCTCTCCAACCCCCCTTCTCTCTCTCCCTCTCTCTCATGTCACTCCCTCCCACTCCCTCTCCCTCTCTCAAGTCTTTGTCTCTCACTTCCTCTCTCTCTTCCATCCCTATATCCCCCACTCCCTCTCACTCTCCCTCCCACCCCCTCTCTCTCTAAGGTCTCTCCCTAAGGCACCCTACCTACATAACTAGATAACTCTCTCTCTCTCTCTCTCTCTCTCTCTCTCTCTCTCTCTCTCTCTCTCTCTCTCTCTCTCTCTCTCTCTCCCTCTATCCCTCCCACTCTATAGGTAGATAAGTCCCTCTCACTCTAACCCCCTCTCTCCCACTCCCTCTCTCTCAGGTCTCTCCCTTCTGCCCCATCTCCCTCTCTCAGGTCTCTCCCTCTGGCACTGTTCCTAGATAACTCTCTCTCTCAATCCCTCCCACCCTACCTAGATAAGTCCCTCTCCTCCAACCCCCTCTCTCCCACTCCCTCTCTCTCTCTTTCTCCCTCTCTCTCCCACTCCCTCTCTCTCTCTCCCTCTCACCCTCTCTCTCTCTCTCCCTCCCACCCTCTCTCTCTCCCTCTCTCTCAAGTATATATATATATATCCCACCACCCTACCTAGATAAGTCCCTCTCACTTCAACCCCTTCTCTCCCACTTCTTTTTGTTGGGTTTTGTGGTTGTGTTGCTGATATGTGGTTGTCATTGATGTCAACACTATTAGAATTATTGTATTGAAGGTTGTATATGTCGAGGATATTGAGAAAATTGTTAAAGGAAGAGTTGCAGGTTGCCAGTGGAATAGTGAAGGTCATGAAGGTGTATTGTTCTGTACATTGAAGATCAGTTGTTGTGGACTAAAGGGTTTATTTTTTAGATTATCTAATTCATCTACCAGAAGTTTTAGAAGTCTACATGAAGATTTGATTGTGCTACGAACAGTTATATTTTGACAGTATTTATGTGGGTTTTGTCAATGTTCCTGATTGAAGTTTAGGTGATTCTAGTCATTTCTATTGCTATGTATATTTCTCTATTAGTTCTTGTTGTTTATGGGTGCTTCTAGATCATTCTATATCCTTGTTGTACATCCACGTTGATCGGTGTGCTCGTGGATGAATATTTTTCTCATGTATGTTTGGGTTTTCATGTTCTTGGCCGACATGATAGTTGTAACATGTTGTGGATCCTTGAAGTTTAAATTTGAATGTTTGGTGCACTCAAAGATAGTGTTTTAGGTCTCATCATAATATTAGCCAATAGTGTTTGATCCACATTGAAAAATTATTTGTAAATTTGGGCCGACATTGTAAATATGTTTTATATTTTTTTGGCTGATAAGGTTGTTGATGCAATTCCATGTTGTGGATATATAAGAGCAATTGTTTGAGGGAAGTTAGTGTGCATAAGAGAGCGAATGTATGACAGAGAAAGTGCAGATGTGTAAATAGTGTTCTAATCATTCAATTGTAGAGTAGAGTGAGAAGAAGTTTGAGTGAAGTGTAAAGAAGGTTTTCTATGCTTAACTGGAATTGTAATTAGGCTTGTGTAGAAGCTATTTTCTCAGTTCATACACTACAGATCTAATCCGTATTGCTATGTATTGTTGGGAAGTGATCCCTCTTGTATTTGAGTAGTAAGCTCTAGGTAGTGTGCCTAAATGCATGAGCATTCCTATTATTTTTCATTATACTTTTAATAGGGTATAATATTGTGGACTAACATCCACCATGGTTTATCACCTAACAGGGTTTCCACGTAAAAATCTTGGTGCTTCTCTATGTTTTTTATGTGTTCATTGCTTATAGTTTATTGTTCATTCATCAGATCTAAGATTAAGTTAAGTTTTAAAAGTTTAAATATTCTATGACAACTGATTCACCCCCCCTCTTAGTTGTTTGTCCTTGTTTTTCCAACAACTGGTATCAGAGCAGGTTCCTTTGAAGCAGTTTAAAAGCTTGAGGTGATCTGAGATGGCATCATAAAAGAAGGATAGTCCTAGATTTGATGGAACAAACTACTCATTGTGGAAAGCTAGGATGGAGTGTCATTTGAGGTGTATTGGATAACCCTTCTAGAAGATTACAAATAATCAATATGTTATTCCTCAGAATGGTCCTTCCACTGCTGATGAGATTAAAGAAGTTGAGAATAATGTCAGGGCTATGTAAGCTTTGCTGAGTACTCTAACAGATTCGGAAATGAAAAATGTGATAGGTCTAAAGAAAACTCATGAGATGTGGATGAAGCTGGAAACTTTGTATGAAGGAGATGTACATGTGAAGATGGCTAAGCTACAGAGTTTGAAAGGAAAGTATGAAAATTTGAAAATGGGTGAAGATGAAAATATTTCTTCTTTTATACAAAGATTAAATGAAATAGTGATGGGTATTAGATGTGTCGGTGGTACCCTGGATGAGGAAGAAATTGTAGCTAAAGTGATCAGATCATTGCCTCCCTCTTACAAAATAAAGTCTCATGCTGATGAAGAAACCAAACCATTGACAAACATGACAAGAGATACACTGATTGGTAAACTTGTTGCCTTTGAGTTGAGCGAATTTGGTGAATCTGTTCCTAAGACTGAAACTGCATTTAAGGCTACTGTCTCTAGAAGAAACAAGCAAAGATATGATCTGAGAGAGTGTTCCAGAAAGTCATTCAAGTATGAGGAAGAAATGAAACAGCTTGAAGATGAAGAAAGAGAAGTAGAAGAATTGGAAGCACTAATTGTGAAGAAAGAAGGAAAAGGACAAGGTAAGTATAAAGGAAAGTTTCCTATTAAATGTTTTTCTTGCAGTAAAATAGGTCATTTTGCATCAAGGTGTCCTGAAAGAGTTCCTAGATCTAAGCCTTACAAATCTAGATTTCAAAAGAAATGTTACTATGTTGAAGAAGGAGTGACTAATGATGAGTCTGATAAAGATAATGGAAATGAAGATGAATGGGTGTTCCTTGCTATCAAGGAAAATGGTTCAGTGGCTACTGAATCTACTAAAGTTGAAAAAGCTCTTGCAACCTGAATTGAAGAAGAAGATGAGTGGGTTATTGACAGCGGATTCTCACATCATATGACTAGTGACAAAAGAAAATTTGTAAATCTTGAGAAGTATGATAGTGGGTTTGTAAGATTTGGAGATAACAATGCTGGTGTGATTCATGGAAGAGGATCTATTTGTCTTGGTGGTAAGCATAACATTGATGATGTTCTTTATGTTGAAGGCTTGAAGCACAACTTTTTGAGTGTTGGACAGATGGTGGACAAGGGTTATGATCTTCAGTTCAAAGATGGAAGATGTAGGATACTTGGAAGATTTGGAAAATTAATTGCTTCAGGTAAAAAGATAGAAGGTAATATCATTCACCTGAATGTTGCTAGTGAAAGTTTTTTGATTGCTCAAGTAGATGAAAGCTGGTTATGGCATAGGAGGTTGTGTCATGTGAATTTTGATAACATTCTCAAAGTAAGTTCCACTCAAGTAGTAAGAGATCTACCTAATCTAGTGAAGCCTGCTAACACAATTTGCAAAAAATGTCAGATGGGAAAACAAACTAGAGTTTCTTTTCGGAGAAAACAACATCATTTAAATAGATTACTAGAGTTGGTACATACCAATCTATGTGGTCCCTCTAGAGTTAGAAGTGTTCATGGAGAAAGGTACTTTGTCCTGCTTATTGATTATTACTCTAGAATGATATGGGTTGCTTTCTTAAGAGAAAAATATGAAGCATTAGAAAAGTTCAAAAGTTTCAAGGCCATGGTAGAAAATGAGAAAGGTCTAAAAATTAAATGCTTAAGGTCATACAGAGGTGGTGAGTTCACCTCCAAGGAGTTCAATTCTTTTTCTGAAGAGCAAGGAATCAGAAGACAGATATCTACTCCCCGAACCCCTCAACATAATGGAGTTGCAGAAAGGAAGAATAAAACAATTCTAGATGCTACTAGAACAATGATGATAGAAGGAAATGTGCCTCACATCTATTGGAGTGAAGTTTTAAGCACTATTGTGTACACTTTGAACCGGGTAAATTTCAATAATAATTCTGGTAAGACTCCTTTTGAACTATGGTTTGGTTATAAGCCTACTGTTAGATACTTCAATATCTTTGGAAGCAAGTGTTATATCAAGAGAGATGAGTATATAGGCAAGTTTGATGCAAGAAGTGATGAAGGAATCTTTCTAGGTTATGCTACTAAAAGCAAGGCCTACCGGTGCTATAACAGAAGATTAAGAAAAATGGTTGAGAGTGCAAATGTTAGAGTTGATGAGGATTCTACTAAATCATCCAAATACTATGGATATGATTAAGATGACTAGGAAGATAGAACAAACAAAGGGAAGAATGCTTAGACACAAAATCAACTTCAAATTGTGCCATATGTTCTAGTAAAACAACTTCCATTTGTTTCGGTAAATCAAGGTAGTTAGGAAGCAAAGACAAGTGCAAGTGCAGAAGAAGAAACAAAAGAACCAGAAGTTTGAGAGAATTCTAAAACTCTGAGGTATGTAAAGTTGAATCATTCTAAAAATCAAATTATAGGAGACAAGAATAAAGGTATGCAAACTAGAAGAAAGATTGCAGAAGAGTATTGTCTAGTTTCCAAGATTGAGCCTAAAGATGTCAATGAAGCTTGCAATGATGAACACTGGATGGAAGCTATGAAAGAAGAATTGATGCAGATTGAAAAGAATGATACATGGATACTTGTTCTCAAACCTAAAGATAAAAATGTAATTGGTACTAAATGGGTCTTTCGTAATAAGTTGAATGAACAAGGTGAAGTGGTCCAGAATAAAGCAAGACTAGTATGTAAAGGGTATTCACAAATGGAAGGTATTGATTTTGAAGAAACCTTTTCCCCTATTGCTAGAATTGAAGCTATTAGATTATTTCTTGCTTATGTTGCCTATAAGAACTATAAAGTCTATCAAATGGATGTGAAGTCAACTTTTTTGAATGGTGAGCTAGAAGAAGAAGTATATATTAAACAGTTAGATGGATTTCAACTGACTGGTAAGGAAAACATGGTTTTCTGATTGAAGAAAGCTCTATATGGACTCAAGCAAGCCCCCAGAGCCTGGTATGCTAGATTGGAAAAATACTTATTAAAGCTTGGATTCAATAAAGGTACTGTTGATAGCAACTTGTATTTCAAATTGGATCATGACAAAGAGTTAATTATTGAGGTCTTTGTTGATAACATTATTTTTGGAGGAGATGATAATCTATGTATGAAGTTTGCTGATAAAATGAAGAATGAATTTGAGATGAGTATGATTGTAGAGATGAATTTCTTTCTGGGATTGCAAGTTACTCAATTAGATAAGGGGATCTTCATATCTCAGTACAAATATGTGAGAGATTTGTTGAATAAATTTGGCATGGAAGACTCAAAGCCTATTGGTACTCCCATGGCAACCGGATGCAAGTTAACCTAGAATGATGATTCTCCTAAGGTAAATAAAACAAGATACAGGTCAATGATTGGTGGATTGCTCTACTTAACTCAGATAAGACCAGACATTATGAATGTTGTATGTATGGTTGCTAGATTTCAAGCTGATCCGAAATAATCTCATGTGATTGCTATAAAGAGAGTCTTCAAGTATCTAAAAGGAACAATTGATTTTTGGCTTTGGTATCCTAAGGATGATGATCTTACTTTGAATGCATATACTGATGCAGATTGGGTAGGAGATGTAGATGATAGGAAGAGTACTAGTGGTGGTTCCTTCTTCCTAGGGAAGAAGTTGGTGTCTTGGTTGAGCAAAAAGCAGAATTCCATTTCTCTATCTACTACTAAGGCAGAGTATATTGATGCTACAAATAACTATACTCAAGTGATGTGGATGAAGCAGATGTTGAAAGATATCAGAGTAGTATATGATGAACCTATTGCCATATACTATGACAACTCAAGTGAAATTAACATATCAAAGACCAAGCATATATACCAAGCATATATCAATCAAGTTTCACTTCTTGAGGGAGAAATTGAATGAGAAAGAAGTCAGACTGGAGTATGTGCCTACCAAAGAACAGATTGCAGACATTTTCACTAAGCCATTATTGAAGGATACTTTTGAGTATCTTAGAGGGATGCTAGGGGTGATTACCCCTCCTGATATGAACTAGAGATGCATTTTTTTGCATCAATCTATGTACTTCATAGATATTTCCTGATCCAGATTGATATTTTTGTGGCTGCTACTCAGGGGGAGTAGTTAGATGTGCAGATATGTGGTTCAGAGCTTGTATGTGGGAAGATAATGCTTATCTTTTCCATTGATTTCAAAGGGGGAGAAGAGTCATGTGAAAAACTATTGCTTATCTAGGGAAAAGAGCCTTGTGAGGAGAAGACCATGTAGAAGAGGTTAAGGAAGAAGAGTCAGAATCTAAGGGGGAGTAAGTGTTGATTGAGAGTTGTGTTGATGGTGTTTTTCACATAATGTGTTGCCATCAATGCCAAAAGGGGAGATTTTTGGTTTTTGTTGTGTTGTTGATATGTGGTTTTCATTGATGTCAACACTATTAGCATTATTGTATTGAAGGTTGTATATGTTGAGGATATTGAGAAAACTGTTAAAGGAAGAGTTGCAGGTTGAAAGCACGAAATAGTGAAGGTCATGAAGGTTTCTTGTTCTGTATGTTGAAGATCAGATGTTGTGTACTAACGGGTTTATTGCTAAGAGTATCTAGTTCATCTACCAGAATTTTTAGAGGTTTGCGTGAAGATTTGATCATGCTACGAATAGTTGTGTTTTGACAGTATTTATGTGAGTTATGTCAGTGTTCCTGATTGAAGTTTATGTGATTCTGGTAATTTTTGTTGCTACAGATATTTCTCTATTATTTCTTGTTATTTGTGGTGCATCTAGATCATTCTTTATCCTTGATGTACATCTGCATTGATTGATGTGCTTGTGGTCAAAGATTTTTGTCATGTATGTTTGGGTTTTCATGTTCTTAACCGACATGATAGTTGTAACGTGTTGCAGATCCTTGAAGTTTAAATTTGAATGTTTGGAATGCTTGAAGATATTATTTTAGGTCTCATCATAATATTAGCCGACAGTGTTTAATCCACATTGAAAATTTATTTGTAAATTTGGGCTGACATTGTAAATATGTTTTATATTTTTTGGCCAACAAAGTTGTTGATGTAATTCCATGTTGTGGATATATAAGAGCGATTGTTTGAGAAAATTTAGTGTGCATAAGAGAGCGAATGTATGCCAAATAAAGTGCAGATGTGAAAATAGTGTTCTAATCATTTGATTGCAAAGTAGAGAGAAGTTTGAGCAAAGCGTGAAGAAGGTTTTCTGTGCTTAACTGGAATTGTAATCAGGCTTGTGTAGAAGCTATTTTCTCAATTCATACACTGCGGATCTAATCCGTATTGTTGTGTATTGTTGGGCAGTGATCCCTCTTGTATTTGAGCAGTAAGCTCTAGGCAGTGTGCCTGAATGCATGTGCATTCCCATTATTTTTCATTATACTTTTAATAGGGTATAATATTGTGGACTAACATCCACTGTGGTTTTTCCCCTAACAGGGTTTCCACGTAAAAATTCTTGGTGTTTCTCTGTGTTTCTAATGTATTGATTGCTTATGGTTTATTGTTCATTCATTAGATCTAAGATTAAGTTAAGTTTGAAAAGTTTAAATATTTTGTGACAACTGATTCATCCCCCCTCTCAGTTGTTTGTCCTTGTTTTTCCAACTCTTCTCTCTCAAGTCTCTCTCTCCCACCTTACCTAGACAACTCTCTCTCTTAAAATTCTCCCTCCCTCTAAATACATACATGCATACATATAAGCAGACATACAGGAATACAGGAATACATACATACGTACATAGAATCTTACATGTATACATACACACACTAATACATACATATACATGCACTAATACATACATACATACATAGAGGTATACATACATACAAGTGTACATACATACATACAAGTATGCATACATACATACATACATACATACATACATGCCATACAAGCATACATACATACATATATACAAATATATATACATACATTTAATAGACTAGCATTTAACATAAAGAAAAACATAACTTGAGCACATTATAACATGATCGCGTTATGTCTTGCTTAGGCAACTCAAACACAAGCGCAAAAAAAATGTCAAAACTATGAAATAACGTGAGCACATTATAACATGCTCACATTATTTCTTTCTTTGGGAATCCCCAAGCATTAGGCTTGGTATTTGCTTTGGATTACCAACCCAAAGGCTTAGAGTTCCTTCCCAACATCCAAAGACATGTTTCTACATATTCTACAAGATTTCACATAATCGTGTTCATGCTAACCATCAAGTTTGCATGTGTTTCAAGGTTGAAAAAATTGAACACCTAGGTAATGTTAGGTTCTCTCTTAGCTATTTAGCGATGTAATTTTTTCACATTTTGTCAATGTTAAGCCTTTCATCTTTAATTTCTTTTGTTTGTGTGTCTATTTTTTTGGCAAAAACTAGTGTTTGGTATTTTTTTCTTTATAAATTAACTGTTTATTGAAATTTCAAATAAATTACATTTTTAGAAACTAGACTCTATTCTACACATATTTAAAAAAAATTATTTTCAATTAGTTTTCAAAATTTATAGGGGTAGCACGACCAATTTTTTTTTTAGGATGTGTCCACTTTAAAAATTAGTAAAAAATCAAATATTCATTAAAAATTTATTTGAAAAATCAAGCATAAACTACATGTTAGCTAATTTCTCACTGAAGTGATTTTAAAAATACCCAAAAAAGTTAACTGGAGCCACAAAAGTTTCTATGTTATATTTTTTTGACAAAAACAATACCAATTTTTGTGGGTCCCTCTTTTGAACCCCTTAATCTATACCATTTTTTTTAAAAAAAAAATAGTTTGGAAAGAGGACTCAGAGCACTTGCTACAAATTTTTTTCGTTGCATCTTAAATTTTTGAGTGTAACTATCCTCAATTTCTCATCCAAGGTCAATATTTCTTGATTTTAGAAAAGAATGGCCACTTAAGATCCCTTTTTGGCCCCCCATCTTTTTGCACTTACCCCTCTCTCTCCTCCCCTCTCTCTTAGGTCTCTCCCAATCCCTCTCTCTCTCTCATGTCTCTACCTCCCTCTATCCATCCCACCCTACCTAGACAACTCTCTCTCACTCCAACCCCCTCTCTCACACTCCCTCTTTCTCTCTCTTAGGATTCTCCCTCCATCTATTCCTCCCACCCTACCTTGATAACTCACTATTTGTCCCCACTCCCTCTCTCTCCCTCCCTCTCTCTAAATTCTCTCCCTCTCCCTACCTCCCTCTCTCCCTCTCTCTCTCTCTCACACTATCTCTCTCACTATCTCTCTCTCTTGCTCTCAAGTCTCTCCCTCTCATCCTACCTAGAAAAATCTCTCTCTCTCTCTCTCTCTCTCTCTATCCTTCCCACCCTACCTAGACAGCTCTCTCTCACTCCCTCCCTTTCTCTCCCTCCCTATCTCATGTCTCTCCCTCTCTCTATTTCTCCCACCCCCTCTCTCTTAGTTCTCTCCCTCCCTCTATCCATCCTACCCTACCTAGACAACTCTTTGTCACTCCCTCTCTTTGTCCCTCTAAATATCCCATTGACCCCCTCTCCCTCTCTTAGGTCTCTCCCTCCCTCTATCCCTTGCACCCCCTCTCAAGTCTCTCCCTCCTTCCCTCTATCCATCCCACCCTCTCTCTCTTGGGTCTCTCTCTTAGGTCTTCCTCTATCCTTCCCACCCTACCTAGAAAAATCTCTCACTCCAATCCCCTCTCTCCCATTCCCTCTCTCTCATATCTCTCCATCCAAATATCCCTCCCACCCACTCTCTCAGGTCTCTCTCCCACTCCCTCTCTCTTAGGTCTCTCCCTCCCTCTATCCATCCCACCCCGTCTCTCTCTCTCAAGTCTCTCCCTCGAGCACCGTACCTAGATAACTCCTCTCTCTCTCTCTCTCTCTCTCTCTCTCTCTCTCTCTCTCTCTCCTCTCTCTCTCTCTCTCTCTCTCTCTCTCCAGTCTCTCCCTCCCTCTATCCAACCCACCCTACCTGGATAAATCTCGCCCACTCCAACCACCTCTCTCCCTCCCTCTCTCTTTCTCTCATGTCTCTCCCTCCAAATATCCCTCCACCGCCTCTCTCTCTCTCGGGTCTCTCCCTCCCACCTTAACTAGATAACTCTCTCTGAGGTCTCTCCCTCTATCCCTTCGACCCTACCTAGAAAAATATCTCTCTAACCCCCTCTCTCACACTCCCTCCCTCTCTCCCTCTCTTAGGATAATCCCTCCCTTTATCCCTCCAACCCCCTCTCTCTTTATCTCACATCTCTCCCTTCTACCCTAACTAGATAACTCCCCCTCTCACAAGTCTCTCCCTCCCTCTATCCCTCCCACCTCCTCTCTCAAGTATCTCTATCCCTCTATCCCTCGCACCCTCTATCCCTCCCACCCTCTCTCTCTCTCTCTCCCTCTCATGTCTCTTTCTTTGGTTTCTCCCTCCCACCCTACCTATATAACTATTTCTATCTCTTTCCCACTCCCTCTATCTCCCTCCCTCTCTTTGAGGTCTCTCCCTCCCTCTCTTTGAGGTCTCTCTCTCCCTCCCTCTATTTGTCCCACCTACTTAGACAACTCTCTCTCACTCCCTCTCCCCCCCTCTATCCCTCTGACTCCCTCTCTCTCTCTCAGGTCTTGTCACATCCCTTACATTGAGACTATATGCTTGGTTATGTGTTTTGAATGCAATGTTAGATGCAAATAACTACTTTCATGTGATTATGACATTAATAATGCAATTGTTGTTCCTTTGTCATAACTGTAATATTAATGAACTCTTTATTTTGAAAGTGAATTTATTGTTCATGTGAAGTTGAATGAGATCATGAGATTAAATTTAAATGCATATTATTTAGTCGTTGAGAATGATCTAACCATAATCCTTGTCAATGGATGCAAGATTGTTGAAGCCACGAGAGAAAAGGAAATATAATTAGGGAGAGGACATGGTTAACAATGAATCAATTTAATCGTCTACCTCGAGCCGGTGTATGATAAATATCAAGTTGTAACTTGGCCTTAAAACATTCAAATAAATTAATCATTACTATAAGTCAATTTAAATATATATGTGACCCTTTATTTATATAAAAGAGACTTCAATTGATTATTAATAATATAATTAAATATTATAATCTTGTAAAAGGGAGCGATGCAATGTTAGCATTTGAAAATTAACCTTGGCATCGAAAGTTTTTTTTTTCAAATTTTTAGACCAAAATAAGGCGTCGGGCTTGGTGGCGGGTCTTGGAAGCTCTCTAATTGCATCTAGTAAATGCCCAAGATTGGGCAGTTGAATGGGTTCTTGTAACAGTTGGGAGGATTCAATCTCCCTGAAGGAAATGCTATACTTCTTTCAAGGGCATTATCAAAATTCTCTCGCAATCTCTCTGGGCTCGGTCAGCCACACATTACTCTGAATTTTCTATCTCCTTTTTGGTGGCGAATTGGGCTCTATGTTTTTCCTTAATTTTTTTCATCGCCTCTATAATCTATGGCGCTAATGTCCAACATGCTTTCACAATCCTTTCCATCCTTGTAATACAGGCTCATTTCCTCTTTCTGTCATTCATCTCTCTATTGGCGAATCCTAAAAGTTCGTTATCTAGGAATCAATTCCTTTGGAGTCGGGTGAAGAAGATTTGAGAGTTCTCATCTATCTTTTATGTTTGAGTCATGTGAAGAACTCATCCCATCTCTGTTCTAGTTTTTGGCTGGGAAAATAGGCATTCTGGGTGTTGAAGCAACTATGACAAAGTCGGGTTCTCCTTGTTTCAAATTCATTTTCTAAAAGTCAAGCAAGTAAAGTATTATTCTTCAAGTGATTGATATCGAAGTTTATTTCTGTGCAATTTTTCTTTGTTGCAATTTAAACTGAACTTTGTCCTCCTGCTTGAGATTGTATTTGTTTTGTGCATTTGATTTGATGCAATTTCTCACCTTGGAGTATCTTAAGGGTGTTATGAAGTTGTTTTTGTGATCTTTATCAGTCTAATTTTTTCCTTGTAGTAAACTCCTGAGGCTACCCTATTCCTTGTGTAAATCCTTGTCATCTATGCTGACCCTGTAGTTAGTTCTTCACTGATTTTTATAAAATGGTTAAATCTTTGTCATTGGTAGGACTAATTTAGACATCTAATTTTGTTTGTTTGTGGGTCTAGAAAAGTCTATGTGACTCTTTTCTTTTCTCATCCCAACTGAAGTCAAGTTCAACCTCTAATTTGGGACTGTTGGGCTTCATTAGGAAATAGTTTTCATGTTTTTTTTTTAAACTTAGTAAAATGATAAATAACTTGAAAAACTCCCTATCAAACCCTTCCCATGATCTTTCTTCCTATCCTATTTTTAAGAAAAACTCCACCTCATTTTAATCTCTTCATTCACACATAAATCTTGTGGTTGTGATACAACCTAGAACTAAGAGGGAATAACCAGACATTGTAATCTTACTTGAGACCAAAATCTGTAGTTGATTGGTAAGATCTGAAAGACCATTTAATCGAATAGGTCAAATGTATGTACTTAAGAGCTCAATGATAACAACCTTTGTTACAAGAAGACAATTAGTCTTAAAAGAAATGATAGATGTTGAGTCAAGACTCTCTCTTTCTTTTTCTCATTAAAAATAAATGCTTAATGATATTAGCTTAACCTTAAATAAGAGAGACTTGAAAATACTTTATTCCAATGAATCTCTTTTATTATGTATGAAACTTGATGGTTAAGATATAACTTCGAACTAAGAAGAAATGGTAAATAAACTGCTAATTTAAGATTAGAACTTGATCTGAGAATTGTCATGTTGAGCAAGGATGAGAATGTTGATGGCACATGAGTGCCAACAATATTAAAATCTGTGGCCAACGTATGATGCTAGATTCAACATTTGTCAACTATCAAGTACTAGATATACCACTGATCAAAGTGACCTTTCTAGTTGGGAGGTACCCTTAGTAAGGTCGATTAGGAGGTACAGGTCCTTGGCACTAGGCTCAGAGGCATGATGATAATTTGATCCATGTTGATTACCCTCACAAAGGGTGGGTTCTTCAATTGAAGAAACTCGGGAGACCAGTAGGTCTTGGTTGGGCGGTAAAGCCTTTGATGATAATTCTCTTTTCCTAATTGATAAAGATGCCCAAGTTTATTAACATGGAGATGATGTCAAGTGTATTCCTTTCTCACTCGTAAATCCAGGTACATGTAATGCTCATTAAATTTTACTCTCATTTATGCAATGAATGTCATTCTTTCATGTTAAATGTTCGTTGTAAAATTGTGTAGTTAAACAGTTATCTGAATCATTCTGTTGAAATGAAAGATTTGAATTTAGTTAATAAATATAAAGATATTTCTTTTCCTCTGTGAACATTAATTGGTTTAATAGGAAGCCCTAGATGGATTAGTTAGTTAGAATTTCCATACGAAAACTGGTAGTTGTTTCCATTTCTTAAACCCTAGAAAGACAACTGTTACATTTGTTTATTAGTTGTATTTTTTTGATACTTTTTGGATGCAGAGAAAAGTAGTTATTATCCTTCTATAATTTTTTGTATATGTTTACAATTAATAGTTTTTATTTTATTTGGAATTGGTAGTTTTAAAAGTTAGTCTATGAGTTGTATAATGTAACGACATCAGAATTGGTTTTCTTTTCCATCTCTCTGCAAAAGAAACCCTAGTTTGACAGTTATTTAATTTTTGACCCTTCGTGAAACGGTTAGTGAAACAACTAGTTGTTTCAATTCAGCTAAAACTGGAAACTTAGAAGTTAGTTGAAAATCTAATTTGATTCAGTTGAAATCAAATTGGAAAAGTTCTTGAATGAAAACAAGTTAGTTATAGGGTATGTGGAGGATCATCATGGAAAAAACAAACCTTTAAGTGGCAAAAAAAATAGAAAAATTAGAGTTAGGCAACTTGACATAAAAATTTGAATAAGTTATCTATATTATTTCAAAAATATGTAAGAATAGAATCTGTAGAAAATTGAATATAGTTTCTAAACTACTAGGTTTATTTTAAAAAAATAAAAATCTATTTGGTGAAAATTTGAAATTTCAATGCAGTAGTACTTAAATTTCAAGGAAAAAATAAGAAGTAGGTGTTTGTCTGACCACCCTAACCACAATAAAATGATAATATATTTTTATAATATTTTAGATATAAGTATAGGACTCATGTCCCAATGTGATGCATATTTTTTTGTAATTTTTTTCCAAGTAAATAATTAATTATGAATTTTTTATTACAACTTTTAAAAATATAAAAAATAGTATGTCTAACCACCTTAACTTGGTCAAAACTTCATGAAATTCAATTTTTCTTTTTTTAATCCTATAGTATGTGAAGTATAGAATGTGACACATATTTTGGATTCAAAAAATGTGATACCATTTCAAAGCTATAGATGTTTTTCAATCAGCCTATCAATTAGGACTTTAGTCATAATTCAAATAGAAAATGAATAATAATTATTTATTAAATTCAAAGTAAAGGATAATTTATATTGGTGGAAAGATGAGAATCTCCTTTAAAAACCCTTTTTGTTTCATCAATTTTGGGTAAAGAATTTAAGTTGTCAGCCACATACCCTACACCTACCCATCATATTGCCACTTTTTGGCCCATCATGATCCTGCACATACCCTATACTCAACATAAATTTGCTAGTTGATATCAAAGGTTGGGATTGAGTTGTTACAAGTCTCTCCCTCCCTCTATCTCTCCCACCCTAGCTAGAAAACTCTCTTTCACTCCAACCCCTTCTCTCCCACTCCCTCTCTTAGATCTCCCTCCAAATATCTCTCCCACCCCCTCTCCCTCTCTCTCTCTCAAGTCTGTGCCTCCCTCTATCCCCCCACCTCCCTCTTTCTCAAGTCTCTCCCTCCCTCTATCTATCCTACCCTCTCTCTCTCTTGGGTCTCTCGCACACTCTCTCTATCCCTCGCTGTATCCCTCCCACCCTACCTAGATAACTCTCTCACTCCAACCCCCTCTCTCCCACTTGCTCTCTCTCATTCCCTCTCTCCCACTCCCTCTCTCTCCCTCCCTCCCTCCCTCTCATGTCTCTCCCTCCCTCTATCCCTCTGACCCCCTATCTCTCTCTTAGGTCTCTCCCTCGAGCACCCTACCTAGATAACTCTCTCTCTCCCTCTATCCCTCCCACCCTACCTAGACAACAAGCTCTTTCTCACTCCAATCCCCTCTCCCCTTCCCTCCCTCTCTCAATTTTCTCTCTCTCTACTCTCTCCCTCCAAATGTCCCTCCTAGCCCCTCTCCCTCTCCTAGGTCTCTTCCTCCCACCCTAACTAGATAACTCTCTCTCTCTCCCCCCTCTCTCTCTTAGGTTTCTCCCTCCCACCCTACCTAAACAACTCTCTCTCTCATGTCTCTCCCTCCCTCTATCCCTCCCATCCTACTGAAAACTCTCCCTCACTCCAACCTCACTCTCTCTCTCTCTCTTAGGATGCTCCCTCCCTCTATCCCTCCAATTCCCACTCTCTTAGGTCTCTCCCTCCTAACCTAACTAGATAACTCCTCTCTCTTAGATCTCTCCCTCTCTCTATCCCTCCCATGCCCCCCTCTCTCTCAATTCCCTCCCTCTATCCCTCCCATTGTTTCTCTTAGGTCTCTTGCACCCTCTTTCACTTCCACCCTCTCAGGGCTCCCCCTCTTTGGTTTCTCCCTCCCACCCTACCTAGATAACTCTCTCTATCTCTCTCCCACTCCCTCTCTCTCCCTCCGTCTCTCCCAATCCACCCCTCTCTCTATCTCGGGTCTCTTCCTCGCTCTATCCCTCCCACCCTACCTAGAAAATTCTCTCTCATTCTAACCCCCCTCTCTCTCCCTCTTTCTTAGGTCTCTCACTCTGAATATCCTTCCCACCTCCTCTCCCTCTCTCTCTCTCTCAGGTTCCTCTCTCTCTCTCATGTCTCTCTCTCTTTGGACTCTCCCTCCCTCTATCCCTCCCACTAGGTACCTAGAAAACTCTCTCTCACTCCAACCCCCTCTCCCCCACTCCCTTCAACCCCCCCTCTCTCTCTCTCTCAAGTCTCTCCCTCCCTCTATCCCCACTCTCTCTCTCATGTCTCTCCCTCCATCTATCCCTCCCACCCATTCTCTCTTATGTCTCTTTCCCCCTCTATCCTTCCCACCCTACTTAGACAACTCTCTCTCAGTACCTCTCTCTCAGGTTTTTCCCTCCCAAATCCCTTTCTCTCTCCATCTATCTCTCTCACCAGGTACCTAGATAACTCTCTCACTCCCCCTCTCTATCTCACTATATATATTATAATGTAGTATATAATATATAATATAATATAATATATGTATATAATATAATATATAATATAATATTATATTATATAATATAATATAATATATATAATATAGAATATATAATATAATATATTATATATTATATATTAGTATATAGTGTATACTAATATATTATATATTATGTATTATTAATAATAATACAAAATATTATAAATACTGGACGTTACAAACAAATGTCCATTTTTTCTGATAAAATCAATGGATTTTGGATTTTCCTTGCGATTTGGTTTGGGGGTGTCATACCTAGAAAGTCAACTAAAAAAATGTATTTAGATTTATTTTTTAATTTTCCAAAGTTTGCCCTTGTGGCTAAGGAATTTTTTTTAATCCGAATTTGATGAAACGAAAAGGGTTTATTGAACAATTTGTTAGCTTTCCACCAATATAGGATATGCCTTATTTTGAATGTAATAGATAATTATTATTGATTCTTTACATACATTACGACTAAAGTTCTGATTGATAAACTGATTGAAAATTTTCTATAATTTTCAAACTATTTCACAGTTTTCAAATCTAAAAGACGCATCATATTCTATGCTTCGCATACTATATGATAAAAGAAATTGAACTTCATAAATTTTTAACCAAGTTATGATAGTCAGAAAAACACACATTAATAATTTTGAAAAGTTCTAATAACAAAAACATAACTAATTATTTACTTGCAAAAAAAATATGGCACATTTGAGCATGTGTCCTCTACTTATATTGAAAGTTTCAATTTTTTATTTTTTATTTGTGTACTTAGGTTGGTCAGACATACACCTGTTTTTTAAATTTTTTCCTAAAAATTTAGTACTACTGCATTGAAATTTAAAATTTTCACAAAATAGATTTACTCTCTTCCACAAAAGGACTAGTAACTTAGAAACTACATTCAATTTGCTACAAATTCTATTTTTACATATTTTTGAAATTATGTTAATAACCTATTCAATTTTTTTATGTCAAGTTGTCTAACTTTGTTTTTCTGAGTTTTCATTGTCACTTAGGGGCCTAGTTTGGACCCCCATGATCTTGCATTGACCCATATACGTGTTAATTTTTTTATAATATATTTAAGACATTGGTATATTCTTAATGATTGTTTACTTTCACTAAAATATACTTCAATTTTAATGACCTATGAAGGAATTAGTAAATCTTTTTTAAACATACAAAAAAAAATAGTACTAATTAATTTTAACAACTATCAATACTCTAAATTATGAAAAAAAAAACATAAATATTAAATATATTAAATAATTAATAAATATAAAAATAAGATTAATTTATATACATCCTTAATAAATTGTAAACATATAAAGAATATATTATATTGATACTTCCCCACACCTAATTGATAAAGATATTAAAAAGTTTTAACTCTTTGTCCCTTTGTTTGTCCCTATAAAGAGAATGAGTAATATTTTAGTTACCTTGTAAAATCATTATTAATTAAGGACATCTAAATGGGTATGAAGAAATGCTATTAACATACTAAATAAGGAAAGTTATTTCTCTTTATTAGTGCGGTCTATATCTTGCATAGGAAGAAGAGATGAATAGAACAAGTAATGTAATGTAGATTACCTTCCAAATTTCTTGCAGGTGAAGAATTGGTAAAAGACATTATAAAATGCCCTTCACTAAGGGAGCGCAAAGAAGCCAACAGCGTAAGGCACAGATTCACTCCCGAGACATTGGAGTGCATGTGAACCGTTCGTACAAGGGAAATGGGATCCAGTATGATTTTAGCCCTAGAAGTTGGGGAACGTAATCTTGTAAGAATTATTATTTAATCTATAGTTGAAGCATTGATGACACTGAAGTAATCACATGATTGGAAGTACTTGCGTATTATAAAGGATGATTTTTATTGGAATGATAACCTTTGAAATTTAACTTTGTAATGTTAGTTGGTTCATGTCGTAGCTATTGACTTATTTGCTCAAGCAATGACTCTAATCAAACCCAATGTCTTGTCACACAGATAAAGTGGAGTTTGATCTTTGGATTGAAAAGCAAACTAAGCATGATATCAAGCAACCCATTATCCCAGAAATGCTAAGTAAGACAAGGAAAATGATAATCCAGCTTAAGCTGAAGAGTGTCTTGGAAGATACTCTCTACCCTATGGTTCATGACCTAGGAACCGAAATTTTAACCTACCCAGATATCACTCACATAACAATACTTGGAGTTGAGATGTCATAGAGACAAATGAATGAATAGATTGCCCACATAACACTCTTCCAATTCAATATTAGAATGGATGGGTAAAGCTTGGCGAAGAAGCTTTAGGGCCCACCTGCAAGTGTCATTCCCTTTCTGGGGGACCCAGATCCTGGTTTGTTTAATACAAAACTACATTATTTCCATGATTTGAGGCTCATGTATGTATGAACAGCATTTGCTACCTTTTAATTTTTTCTCTTTTGGTTTACTTGGGTCACACGGCACCTCCTATTTTCCTCTATCCTTTGTAGCTACACTCTATCTATTCTGATAAGCAGGCAATTTGTTGTCTCTGGTGCTTTTCTAGGTTGCATCGAAGAAACAATGGTGAAATCTCGTTTGTAAGTGTGATTTTGGGTGCACTTTGCAGCTGTAAGTGTGGAATAATTTGTGGGTGGTTTTAGCTTTAGTATCTGCAGTACTGGATGATGATGGTTGGGTTCAGGCTCTCCATGCGAGATCTTTAATAGGGCTTTTCTATGAGGCTGTGGAAGAATGGGACACCCCCCCTGCTTTGCTTTATTGAGAACCCATGTGGAGATGGGCTTTGGAATACAGATATAATTTGGGCTTTATTCTGCTTTCTGGGGAATTTCTTGGCATGCTTTTTGCATGTTTAGGAAGCAGAAATGGTGTTCAGTTTTCCATGGATTACTAAATTAGTGGTGTCTAGTTTTGTCTGTTTGAGTTCAAAGATTTAATTGAGTTCCTTAAGCTGGATCCTTGGAAAGTGATACAGTTGGTTGCTTGGTAAATTGATATTCTGATGATTATGCAGCAGGAGAGGAGCTAAAGTGGCAGATGTCAGAAGTTTTTTAATTTTTCCTTTGATTTAATAGATTCACTTTTTGTGAGGTCACCATATACAGAGATCTAATCTTAATATGCCCTCCATACGCTTTTCTTTACATTATGCTCAAGCAATCGACTTTATAGCATTCCTGTTTGTATGAGGAAAGGATATTATCCCCAGTTTTCCCTTTACACTTTTTGCTAGAATTGGACGTAACCTCTTCAGACCCGGGACTGTGTTACAAGTGCTGCAGTGCAGTTATATCTCATACCCAGCTATGACCCAATGATATAATTCTGCACCGAGTATAGCGTCGACTGTACGTATTATTTTACTTTTCTATTCAGTCGGCGTATATATGAGCATTAAATTGGGGTCGACCAGTTAGTTATGGTTTCTTGGCTGGGAATGAGCGACAGTATGAAATGGTTTGTCGACGGAAAGGTCAGAAATCCTGTAACCAGTTCTGATTTGATCGACGCCAAGTTCGAAGAACATCAGTGTTATAAAATCAGAAGATGTCCTGCATGTGGGTATCAGATTGAACGAGAAAAGGTAAGAGAAGGTTCTCAATTATGTACAAAATTTGTGAGGTTTTGTGAAAAACCCACCAAGAACTACTTTTGACAGGATCTGATTCTAAGCAAATTTGTCATTTTTAGGAGATTTCATGAGATATGATAGTCGTGCATTGATTTCAGGAATCATATTCTAAGCAAATTCATCTGACTGTATTGCTAATGTTTTGGTTGTAGCAGGGTATTCAGGATTGGCCAGGCTTGCCTTCGGGTGTAAAATTTGACCCCACAGATCAGGAACTTATAGAGCATCTTCAAGGAAAGGTTGGCATTGATAATTGCACCCCTCATCCTCGGATTGATGAGTTTATTCCAACAATTGAAGGAGAAGATGGGATCTGCTACACCCATCCTGAAAAACTGCCAGGTATACAATATAGTCTTATGTCTGTTGTAGTTGAAAACGGGTCTCTATCTGCTTCATAAATTATTATTAGTATATTGAGATGAGCACAATGGTGTGTCTTATTCTTTGTATATTAGTGATTTCCTTATTGAATCAAATTATATAGAGACAATGGATAAGTCTAGCATTATGTATTCAGCGACCAATTTCATTTATATCATAGAATAACGACTGATTACATTTATTTCTGAGAATTTCCTGAGAATAAGATGCTTTTGAAAGCTCTCATCGTGGAGCTCAAGTTTTCATCATATATTTATTGCATGACAGCCTTGAATGACAACAACACATGCAGGAATATCTAGAGATGGTCTTATAAGGCATTTCTTCCATAGGCCATCCAAGGCATATACAACAGGCACCAGGAAAAGGAGGAAAATTCAGACTGACTGTGATGAACAAGGTGGAGAAACACGATGGCATAAGACCGGCAAGACAAGGCCTGTGATGATTCATGGCAGGCAGAAAGGCTGCAAGAAAATCCTAGTTCTGTATACCAACTTCGGCAAGCACAGGAAACCTGCGAAAACCAACTGGGTCATGCACCAGTACCATTTGGGTTGTCAAGAAGAAGAAAAGGAAGGGGAGCTGGTGGTATCCAAGGTTTTCTATCAGACACAGCCAAGGCAATGCAGTTGGGAGAAGGCTTCAGATAGTGGGGATGCATCTGCTTCTGCTAAGGCATCTAGTCTTGACATAGCTGAAAATCCCAAGAGCCCCATTGTTACAGAAGAAACTGTGAAAATCTGTGGTGAAACATCTGAAAAGCAGTTCTATTCCTGTAATCAAATGGAGCAGCAACCAATCAAAACAACCTATAGTTTACAACTTGTTCCTTCTAGAGAAAGCAGTGATCAAGTATGTGACTGTAAACAATCTTCATTCTTTCTTGGCTATAATTTTTCCATTTTTCCTTATATGGGTATGCAATCCAGCCCTAGATCTTAACTAATTATCTAATTTTCACATGATAGTTGCATTTGGCAGGGAATCAACAGTAGGGAGAATAAGGGCACTGAAATTAACTCTCAAGGCACTCCTCAATATTCTGGTGCTCTGAATACCACCAACAAAGACAACACACTGAAATCTCCAAATCAGTCAGAAGTGCACACTAACAATAACACTGGTAGAGAGGATTGGGGCTCCCCTAATCAGGAGTCCCAACAGCATAACAATAGTCATCCAGATTTGGATGAAAATTATATGACAAGACTTCTCCGCTGCCATGAGACACTACAACAAGTGGGGGCTCTTTCTGGTGCAAATTTTGTGTCTTACGGCATGGATGATCTAGCAGCTGAACTGGGTTTGACACTGGATGATCAGGCCCAACGACCCAGGATTATTAACAACAATGCAGTAGTATCTCCACACAAAATGAATTCACTAGAAGACATCTTGATGGACACGCCCACTGAAATAAAAGAGGTACCTAATCAGAACTCCATTAAAACTCTATCAAAGCATCAATCATTGGTACCTATTATTGCAGTTTTAAGGTAGTGGGTGATCAAATTCTTTTCAAAAAAACTTAATTTGGAATACTTGTTTTGTTCCCAAGTGCAAATTATGATTATCAAACTCAAGTCTTTAAGACTAATTATGAACACTAACGATAAAACTTGCTTTGTTGACGTGCATTTGCAGGAACCTTTGTCAACCAACCAGGAAACAGAATGGCTAAAGTACTCATTCTGGACAGATTCTGACCATAATGGACCCGTCGACAGAAGATTAATGTAGGAGGTATCTATCTATCTACTATCTACGTTCATTTTAGAGGCCCTACTTCCATACATGTTTGCTATAATAATTTTTGTCTCATGATCAGTCCCTCGTCACATAAAATCCAACCTCCCATCTCATCTCGTTCGCACGTGTTGTACAAATCTAAGCCCCCATTTATAACTAAAAAGAGTACTGAGCAACTGATTATACCTGTATCTTCAGCAGACGAAGAACAGCAAGTGTTATTACACAGAGTTGCTTTGCTTCACTTTACAGGTTGCTTTATTAAAAAGAAGCTGTCTAACAGAATATATATCATTATCATACTGTAATTTTTTTTAATATCTTGATGCAAGCCATGATTATATTGCCCTTGTGGGCACTGGCCTATAATCATTATTGTTGTATTCCTTGTATTTGAGTAAAGATCACCTGGCTCAGATCCAGGAAAAAAAGTTGAAAAGAGGCTTACAGACATATATGATATACTTTTTTATTCTCTGTAATAACAAAAGTTCCATCTTTTAGTGCTTGTAGAAGTCTGGCATAATTTTGCCCACTGCTCAGTACGTGAAAGACATGATTGTATACTACTTGACATTGAAGATAGTGTGATCTGTGCAGGAGTGTTCTTCCACTTGCAGAGAATTTAGCTTTAGGAAGGCTGTAACATGGTGCGTGCATAATTAGCCAGAATATCTTAGAGTTTTGTGTTGTAGGAAATGATTACTGACGTCATTCACATCAAATCTTTATCAGTACTTTAGTATTATTACTGTGCGTAAACAATTGTTTTCATATAAATATATATTAAAATCATTCCTTTGCGTGGCTCTATGTCCAAGGATTCATCTGGGCCTTCTTTTCTTCATTCGTTTATTTTATAGATCTTTTAAAGTTGCAGACTGTTTGAATCTTATCTCTGTCTGTAAGATTTTTGGAGTCAGTGTTTTTAAAATGTGGGTAAGTATTATATTGGAATTTGAAGGTGGTTTCTAAAGATTTCTTTCGTGCACGGACTATTATGTTACACACAATGATTCGTAGATTAAGACAAAAATTTCAACGTGAAGTGCAGAAGAATGATTCCCCTTAAAATACGTCATGCATTCCAATGAGGTCAAGTAATCGAAGATCATGGCGAGAGATTAGTCGTCTACGTCTTGCAGCAGTCTTTTTTTAATTTAATTGTTTTTATAAACACATTGCTTTCACGTTGCGGCTTTCTTTCTCCTCCTTATGGAAATATAGAGAAATTTTTCTTCTTGCTTGTGTGATTGATAATTTTTTCATTGTTGTAAGCTTTTGGATTTAACTATGTATGTTTTTGTGTCGACGTTTCGGATCATACTCAGTGATCCATCATCAGAAACAATTGTTCATGCCATGGAAGCAAACAATCTGATCTCTCATGACATGGAGCTAAGTTTAAGAAATTGTAATAATCAAATTATAATTTTTTATTATTCTTATATGTAACAGTAATAAAGAAGTTATATATATATATATATATATATATATATATATATATATATATATATATATATATATATATATATATATATATATATATATATATATTATTGTTTATGTATAGTTTGTATTTGAGTTATTGGTCATGGCATGGAAACAAATGATCTGGTCTTTCATGGCAAGTAGCTAAGTTTATTGTCCTTAATAGGTAATAATCAAATTATAATACAACCAAATTATAATTTTTTTTATTAGTCTAATATGTAAGAGCAATAAAGAGTTTATATTATTTTTATATATATTTAGAAAAAAAATATAAATCTATTATTGTTTATGTATAATTTGTATTCGAGTTATTGTTTTCAGTTTGTTTTGATTATTATTTTATTATTTTGAGCATTTTTGAAACATGAAATATTTAGTTTTATTCTATTGGTTTAGTTTATTCAATGGTTTTGTCTTGCAATGGTCAACTCTTAATCCAATTGACCATTAATCAAGTTGATACATTTTGGAAATGATAAAGACCCATCAATTCATTTGGAAGGTGTCAATTGAAAGAATTGATAAAGACCCATAAATTCTTTTGGAAGGTGTAATTTGAGTATTCCTCAAAGTCAAGATATTAGCATTCTTTTACATTTTAATATTGTATTTGATTGTAATGAGCAACATTCTTTAGTATTATATGTTGTTAGTTAAATATCCTCTCAAATAATTTCACATATGCTCACTAGAACTAAACAAAAGGAGAATTATGAGATTAGAAACATGAATTAAGAGCATTACTAAGGTTGTTTCTTTTCATTTTATCTTGCTTCTTTTCATTTTATTTTAATGGCAATACTCATTGCAATGCCATTATGAGTCAGTGTATATTGTTTTGTAAAACATCCTTATATCTTTTTTATTAGACATAATATTTTGTAGTTTCAATGACTACAAATCTAAAAGTCCCAATTTAACATGAATTTCCTATGTTGATCTACAAGATATTAGATTGTGCTTCCTCATATTTCTTGAGCATAATAGCTTTTAATCTATCCATCTTATAAAGTGACTGTGTAGGTATTGTTATTTCTAAATATCTAAAAATGTTACTTATATTAAGTTAAGTACCAAAATTTAATTGACTAATTGATTTATATTAAGAAATTTAAATGCGTTTTTTAATTATCAATTTGCATAATATAAAAGTATAAGTTACCTACTCATGATAAACCTAGAATATAAAATTTATATGAATGGCTCTTTATTAGAGTTATGTAAGAAGGTTGAATTATTGAGACAAATAAAAATTATATATGTGTCTACAATGCATCTTCAAACACTTATAAATGAACTTCTTCTACTCCTAATAATAAACTTAGGCCATTAAGTTACAACCATGTTACCTTAAGTTTTGAATCCCTTAGAAAGACCTTAGCACACCTTAAGTCAACCTAGCTAAAAACTCAGAGTTTAGATATTTTCAAGGTAGTCTATATCATTACATAAACATGTTTATATTTTATCTATCTTACAATAGGATCTATATATAATTACAAAAATATTTATTGAGGCATTCTTGTAGTCCATATTCCTTTAAGTAAATATGTAATGAAAACATGTCTATACTAAGGAAGGAATACACAATTTATAAACTATATTCAACTAGAAGATTCTTGAAAATAAAAAATAGATCTAGATAAGGGTTTTAAAGAATAAGTGAACTTTAAAGACAATGATGATATCGATCTTCATAATGTTGAGATGTAGATATTTATTTTGGAATGTAAATAACATCCCTAATCCTTATAGAATGTACTAAATTAGGGATCTATATGACAAAAGTATGGTTCTTTCAATTCTAATATGTTTTATATTCAAATATTGAATATAGAAAATTAGGTGCATGTTCCACAACCTTGGTATCTAGTTATCTTGGAATGCAAGTTAGATCTTGATGTGGGAGCATCCAACCATAAAAATAAATGATACAAAATAAAGGAATATACACAAATCTTTCCATGTGCATAATATTGGTGGATCATGTACTGGTGGTACATGATAAGAAGTTTTGAGCATCAAAGATGGCCTTCTACTTAATGTGCATGGTCAATTATCACACACTTAGTAACTAAGGGTTCAAGAAAACTTGAGTCGCATAGTTTTAGTAGTGGATGGTCAATAGAACATCCATGTGGTAGTTGCATATGGATGATAATTAATTATTAGATATTTAGTCTAAAAAACTAGTTAGCACATGCAAGAGATTGTCAAATCTACATTAACTATGATATTTTATCAAATTGACAATCAATTTTATGTCTTTACTGCATGTGGCAAGTTGATTAATTCAAACGTGGGGGTAGGTCATATTAATTCTATTTGGTGGACTTTTAGCCACCAAAATTGATAGTAATTTATGTATAAATAGACGAGTTGTGTCCATAGTTAGGGAATTTTTAATGATAGGATCTTTGGTACATTTTACTATAACCCTTAAGTGTTGGGTATTATTTTAGAACCCCACTATATCCCATAAATCACCTACAAAAAAAAATTATATCACATGAAGAGAGAAAATTCATTGATTGTGCTATGCAATCTTGAGAGATGAATTGATCCAAAAGGCTCTATGATTGGACTTCTATATTGAATTGATAGTTGGATTGGATAATTACAATTATGAATAATGAATTATTATAATATAAAATAAAAACCCTAGATCAAACCCTAGTTGAGGATATAATTAGATCATGGCATGTATCTTCATCCTATGCTATAAGAGAAAAGACACATGACCTAAAAAATATAAAAACACTCTTAAGTTTAGTTTAACTGTAATAAAGTAAAAGAGGACCTAATCAATAAATTGATAATTAATTGATTAACTACCTAGGTGATTTCCTATTTTACTCTAACACCCATCCTTGAATATAATTTAGGGAGAAGATGAAAAACTAATGATGAATGCAAGGATGGATGCATGGATGGGTCTTGGTTACAAGGCTTGATGACCTACCCACGCACAAAAAAAAAAATTCTTTCATAACTGGAGAAAATGAGAAACCATAATGGAAAAATCTCCTCTAGAAAAGAGATAAAACAAAATAAATGTGTATTAATAAAAGAAGGAAAGAAGGAGGACTTGATATCACCTCCTAAGGACTAATTTTGTCACATAAGTAAAATGAATGTTACTACAATAGGAGACATAAAATTAGAATATGAATCCATCATAAAGAAGTAGTTCTTATTGTAAGGAAGCTAAGATAGCATAATGACTTCCTACATTAATTTTAAGAGGACGGTTATGAAAAAAAATCAACTATTTTATAAAAATTATAAAAACTAAACATAAATAAACCTAAATATCATTCATACCACAACACAGTGATTTATATGGGGAAAACATTTTTAGGAGAAAAACCTCACATTCCAAAAGCCACCCAATACATTATTTAGAAATCAACAAGATTACAATATACTTACAAAAAAAAACTCTCTCAGGAGTATCACCAATAAAAGATTCAAATGTAACCCAACATCTATAAGAATCTCACACTCAATATCCATCTCAAACACCTAATATATAGGAGATATAATACATGACACCGTTAAACGGTATTTACAAAACCATGAGCTAAAACCACTCAAAATTGTGTTCAAATTATCTCCAATCAAACATTCCCTATGATGCACATCCAAACATACACCAACACATGTAACCCCCTTTTGCAGCTTTTTTATATGTCCAACACATTTTCAAATTTACCAATTTCAAAGACAACATTTAGAGGCCATAAATTTTGATCTAAGAGTTTGATTGACAAAACATTTAAATTGTTTAAAAGATCATGAAGTGCTTTTTCAAGCTATAACTCATTTCACTACAACCACTTTTAGGCCCAAAAAATACCTCTAAGTCCCTCAAAATAAACTTTGAAAATTTTGAAATAAAAAACCTTAATATCTTGAAATCTAGACATGATCTTGAGTCAAAACTTTGCCACCATGTTTATTTGGCCATTCTATAGATTTGAGGAAAATTTTGAAACCATCTATGCTCAAATAGAAACTTACCATATATTAATAATTGTAAGGTTGAGACATTTTTCCTAACATTCTCTTACATGTCAAACACCTCACAAGAGCAAAGGGAGTATCAACACCAAGATTTAATTGCTAGGGATTGAGATTCCTATAGACTCAGAACATGATATGAACTTCTCTATGCTCATAGGCTTAGTTAGAGAATATAAAAAATTCATCAAATTCTCTACCTTAACTGGCTTCACCATGTAGTCCTTGACCATATCTCTAAAATAAATATTGTACATCAATGCTCTTGGTCTTAGCATGAAATGTCAAGTTCTTATCTAGGAAGATCACACTCTAACTATCACAATAAACTATGAATGCACCTTATTTTATTTTGAATTTGAAAATAACTTCTTAAGTCAAATGGATTCTTTACAAGAGTGGGTAGTTGACATATACTTAGCTTCTATAATAGGAAAAGTAACCACAACCTATCATCCAATTGATTACACCATCAAATAAAGTAAACATGTAAGTACTGGTGGATCATCTACTATGAACATCACCTACCCAATTTGAATCCACATAATAATGAATATCAAGGGAATGCTTGTCTCCTATCAAATTACCATGTTTACACAATAAATACTCTGAGGTACCCCACAAATATCTAAAGAATATTGTAACTACATACCAATGAATTCTATCAAGATTAGACATATATCTAGAAATAAATCCCACTACTTGGGTAATGTCTATGATTTAGTGTAGATCATAACATACATAAAAATTTCAACTTTACTACATGTTAAGGAACTCTACTCATGTCTTCCATCTTTGATGAAGATGTTGGACAATTTGAAACAAATAACTTTGTTCTACTTGTAAAAAAAATACACAATGGTCTATGTAATTGTGCATGTTAAACCTCTGTAAAACTAAATTAACATATTTACTCTAGCCAAGACATTTTTTTTTATTTACCCTATCTCTTCTTATTTCCATCCCAAGATTATATTTAGCTACACCAAGATCTTTCATTTCAAATTTAGCTACAAGTTGAGACTTTAGTTTTTGAAATCATTCCTTTCCCTTTACCAATAAATAACATATCACCAACATATAATATAATAAATAGGAAACGGTCACCATTTTCTTTATAGAAAACATAGGGATTTGATTTAGAATGTTTAAATCCCAAACTCAACACATATATATCAAATTTATGGTATCATATCCTAAGACTATGTTTTAATCCTTACAAAGATTTATTCAATTTACAAATAAAATTAATTTTACCTTTCACCATGTAGTACTTTGGTAGTGTCATATAAATATCCTCCAAATCATTATGAGTAAAAGTCATTTTCACATCCATTTTCTCACCCTCTAGATCATAAACAACAACAATAGAAAGAAAGAATCTAATTGATGGACCATTTTTCAGTAGGAGAAAATATCTCACCATAATGAACATCCTCTACTACACAGTAACCTTTTGCAACCAACTACATATGCTTTGTACTTCTCAATACCTCCATTTAAACCAATATTTTTCTTGAACACCCATTTGCAACCAACATGTTTTCATCTTTCAAACAATGGTATTAGATCCTATGTATCATTCTTTTTCAAAGCTATCATTTTTTCATCCATAGAAATATTTTAGGATTTTGTATCATTCAGAGCTACTGTCTATTCTAAAATAATGGGTTCATCCATATTAGTATTCAAAGTAAAAACACATATCCATTCATTAGGAGAATACCTTTCAAGTGGTTGTTTGTGCCCTGCATACCTTAGAAGAAGTTGAGTTGGAGGTACTTTCTCCTCTTCTAAATATTCAAAGCTAGACATGTGTTCTCCTCAACTTCTTGTCTATCTAAGGGTCTCGATTCAAATTTCTCGGGCGTATAAGGAAGTTGAATCACATATTTATGTTCACTTTATTTTGGCCAAAATGTAAGAGAAAGAGGCTTAATTTCTCTAAAAATCAAACTTCTATATTTACCTTCTATGCAACATGATCACAAGGCTTGTATCCTTTCATACCATAATCATACCGAATGAAGATATATTTCATAGTCTTTTTCCCCAACTTCTTTTAATTCTTCTTTGGTACATGTGCATATGCCTCACACCAAAAAAGTTCTAAAATGTCTCAATGAAGGCTTGTGACTTGACAATGCCTCCATAAGAATTTTATCAAAAAGAGATGATGTAGAAGACTTGTTAATCAAGTAGCAAGTAGTGGCAATATTTTTAGTCTAGAACCATTATTCTAGACCAACACCATTAAGCATAATCCTATCCTTCTCTATTAGTGTCTTGTTCATTCTTTCTATACAAATCCATTCTATTGTGGAGAATAAAGCATTGTATTTTGTTTATGAATACCGCAATCTTTATAAAATCTATCAAAATCATTAGAGAAAAATTAATTACAATTGTTAGTTCTCAATTTTTTTTTTCTTTTTAGTCTCAAACTCAACCATTAATTTATTTATTTTAATTCAACTAAAAACTTCAGATTTACTCTTTTAAAATATCCCTGTTGGCCTCCTACAATTATTTAACAACTAAGCCCTTACAACTGTGATTCAGAGATTGGACATCTAAACTGAGTAGTCATTTAATCATCATGAAGGTGCATTTAACTTGTCAACCTAGGGATGTGAACTTGAAATGGGTCAGCACAGTATGTGCACTAGGAACTCAAAGTAGCCATTTTCATTCTACAACTAAGAAAGACACAATTTGCTGAAAGTAAATTGCTTGGAAAGGAATAATGTAAATGTTGAACATCAACCAACAACCATACTAAGCTTTGAAATGCATGACATAAATGAAAATCTAAACAACAAATAGAAACTACTCTATTTGCTTTGGCTACAGGAACAGTCACAGAATGAAATTCTAGTGGTTGTAGGAACAATTAGCACTAGATTCTTAACTAATTACTAAACAAAAAGTAATAACTAGGATAAATTAGGCTAAAGGATGGATTTCTCACCAAGTGGGCCCCCTTGGATGAGTATCCTCTACTACTAACTAAAACTCAAATGCTCAAACTCAAAACTTTATTTTATTCATCAAAAAACATGAGTACAAAAGCTCGTAGCATAACTGTATTGCTGAAAACTAAGAATGCAAGTACAATATCAGATCCTGCAACCTCTAGAAAAGGAGCATCTGATCCTTATTTATACTACCAACTAAATAGGGCAGTCAACTCCATGAACTAGGAGGACACCATTTGGGAAAATAGAGAAAGTGGGGTGGTTGTTACACTTGCATGAAATTTGGTAAGACATGCATGTCTAACCATAGATTTAGCACTGCAGTAACGCACAGGCTTGCTCAACATCAATAAAGACCACTACAAGGCAGTTACATTCAGTTTGCATGGGGAATCTCTTGTTGTCATCCTCCTTTGACCTTTGAACGATTCCCTTGTTGAACGTTATGGTGCATGCCCAGCTGGCAGTGTCTTCCTCAATTTAGCATCTTCAAATTATATTTGCATGGTAATGTTAGTACGCACAATAACTACATATTTTTAACCACCTTAAAGAACATTCATTAACCACATAAAAAATTAATATAGATAGTCCATATAACATGCCAATGTCATTAAAGGTTTGCAAAAATAAGATTAAGCCCAATGTCAATAGTTCTGAGGAAATATCATAAAAATATGAACACTTAACATCAAGGTCCATGATATCTTTAGCAAATAAACCATAAATTCTACCCAAAACTAGACCATAAACTAGGCTCATCACTCCCCCTAACCCAAGGTCTTATTGGTCCTCCAGCAGGGGAAGGGTTGTTCTTTTGCTTGGTCAGTGCTCTGAAATTTGCAATTGACAACTGCCCTACATCAGTGTTTGTTGTTCATGAACCCGGGTCCCAATAGAATCCTCCCAATCTATCCAGCCTACTCCATCTTTGTCTCTCTGTAGTAATATCATATTGGTAAAACCTGAAGTTCAGTACAAGCCACATAAGGGTGGCTAAAAAGTCAAGGGAAGCCAAAATCATCCCTTTGTTCTTACAACCTGTATATATCTATCAATTCTCTTAAGTGTTGCAACATAGTTTTGGATGGAATGAGGCTTATCCTATTTGAGATCATTAGTTAGGTTGTTCCATCTTTGGGAGAGGTATCTCTTCATGGTTTCCCCTCTTTTTTTTCCTTCACTGTAGACTACTTCTATCCAAGGAATAATTCTATTACCACAGCTAGGTCTAAAAAGCATTATATGCCATTCCCTGTAAATGTCCCTTAGATTCCTTGATTTAGCTCTGATGGGAAGAGGGATGTTAGACTCCAATTTCTTATAAGCCCCATGTTGTTGTCCCCAACTAATCTCATTTTGTATCCAAGACATAAATGCCCTTAATTGGACATCTCCAACATACAGTAGTGGGTTCCAATCATGGTCTTGAGTTACAACATAATTATGCAAATAAAAATCACACAACAAATTCTTCGTTTCAAGGGAAGCAATTCGATAAGCATTGAAAAATTCAACAAGGGTCTTGATATAAGGATTCAAACCTGAGACAATTCTTCCCAACTTAAAAGAAGGTTACTTTTCCTTCAATGTAGAGCATAGACCCTGGAGGGGACCTACACTCTAAAATATGTGGTACTAAGGCTGCCATATCATCCACATTCTTCTTCAATGTGGCAATCTTTGCATCCTTATCTTCAATCTCCTCATCTTTCTTTTGAATTTCCATCTTCAATTTTCCCTTCTCCTCCTTCCATTCTTCTTCTCTTCTTTTCATTTACTTCCATAAATGCCTAGCTACCATGTGTATTGAGAAATTAGGGGGTTTATGCATTCCTACCAGCATTTTCCCTGGCACTAATGCTTGCTCTCCATATAGTACTAACTACAAGGATTTAGGCTATCCCACCAATTTAGGCTATAGGGGTACTGATTGTTTTTATTTTTGTTGTTGTTGCAGGAAGTCTTGTTGTAGGAAATGTTGGTTTTCCTCAAACCCTTGATTCTCCACTTGTTCTGCAATGTTAGCAAGGTCTACCAATGTTATGTTTGTTGCCATCTTAAATACATCCTCTTCCTCGACATTCACCTACCCCATTGGAGCTTTTGTGTCCTCCTGTGATATTTCTCTAGACTTAGGGCTTTCTTGCTAAGGTGTACCAAACGCTGGCCCAACAGGTCTTGATTTTCTAACAGGACTCTCATGTTTTCTTTTGGCTGTAGGATGAATAGTGTCAGCCTTCTGCTTCCTAAAGCTTGGTATTTCTTTTTCAATCGATTGCTTCTTGGATTTTCCTTTTCTTAGTTCTACCTCTATTTTATGTGCCCTAGTTTTCATTAGGATGCCAAGTGGAATATCATCATCAGAATCTAGAGAAGAACTTTCTTTGTTTGAGTGCTTTGTCCCAGAAGAGCTAATTTCTATGGTTTCTTCTACTGTAGGCAGGTTTGCACTAGGGCCTGCGCCAGAGGTTGAAGCACCAAGAGTGGCTTTAGCCATGCTCAATCTCCTAATAGACCTATGGGGTTGAGGTAAAACCCTAGGTTGCAAGTTCTTAGGTCTAATTTGATCATTTTTTATGAATTCTTCCCAGGTCATTCCAAATACATCATGCAAAGACTTCTCAACTAGCAATTTAATCAAACAATGGTGGGAAATGGAATTGTCCCTACCTTTCTGAGTCTCGACTGCCATGATTGAAAGAAGGTTTTATAGCACATTCGACACATTCATCCTCCTTCCATGCCTCATATGATTCAAAAGCTTGAAGTGCATGGAATGCAAATTCGACTGGCGACCTTCATAGGTGATGTATTTTATGACATAAAAAGCTATCTGCTTCCATGGCTCGGGTAAAGACATTCTCTTTGCAGCCTGTTTATCTATGCTCAATGGAGGGTCACTTGGTTATATAAATTTGGCCCTGGATGACCTGGCATCTCTAGAAACAAGGTAATCTTCACCGTCGATAGGTAACCCTATAACTTCTGCAATTCTTTCTTCGATAGCCAATACTTCCAACCCTTTGATCATGGATTTCCCTTCAAACAATGTCTAGGAAAATTCTAGTGCAATGCCTTCATCAAAATCATCCAGCTTCAGGAAGTATTCTATCCACCCACAGTTTCTGAATTCGGCCAGGCATTGTGCATCCTACAGTAATACATCGTGCACCGTGGGTTCATTTTGAATTAACCCACCTCCCATTTTTTGCAAGAAAATGATAACTATGTGGTTTCCTTCCTGCAATTCTCATCTAAAAACCAAATTTACCTTCCTGCAACACTTGCTAAATTTCCAATGCCAATGTCAACTGAATTTTCCTTTTTACCTTTTGTTTGCAACTTGAGATTATGACAAAGTCAATAATAGCAAGGAAGGAGTAATAAAGGAAAGCTATGATGGGGAGAAATGGTGGCGACAGTTGGTGTCACTTCACACATGTGAGCTGTCCTCTCACTCAAATTTTAAATTGACTCAATTTAAATTTTATTGATGTAGACTAGCATGGACTAACACGTGGGAAAAGTATTCACATCTTTTTCCTAAATTTGGGCATGTGTCCTCACATGTGGAATGATGATTTGATAGGGGTAGGGAATAATGGAATGCTATGGTGAACATCCATATTAACGTAAAATGGTTAAATGAATGCACTAAAAGACAATTAAGATATAGCAATTAATGCCAACATACCTAAATGTGTGAAAGATTCATTGCAAAGATTGTGGAGAAAGTATTGTTCACCTTTTTAGGAAATAAGTTGAGAAATTAATGAAAATGAGGTGGAATGAGGTGGAGTAGAATTAAGTGATGTGATGGAAGAGAGAGAAAGGTGGAAATGGATGGGCAGATGGGTGAAGAAATGGACTCCCACAAGAGTGGAAGCCTTTATTATGACTAGTACATACCTTAATTAGCTAGAAGGAGGGACACTAGGTCCACTTCCTTCAGTTGCAGGAAGCTCAGTTGCAACATGTTGAGTGAATTACTACAAGAAATCCTCCTTGGAAGCTGGCTTGTGATAAAATCTAAGGAGATGACCATTGACAAGCAACTTGAATCTAACTGGGTCAATAGTAGTGATTCAAACAACACCATTAGGGAATACTTCAACAACCTCATATGGTCCTAGTGACCTTCTCTACAACTTTCCAACATTGTCCTAATATCTAGAATCATAAAGCAATGCCCAATCTCCTGGTTGGAATTTCTTGTCCTTGATAAATTTATCATGCCACCTAATTTTCTGATTCTATGTTGCCTCAGTGTGATGTAAGGCTTCTCTCCTCATCTCGTCCAAAGCATTCAACTACAAGATTCTTTCTCTCTATGCCTCAGAGATATCCATCCCAAAATCTATTGCAGTCCTAAGAGTCTTATGTTTAAATTCAATGGGCATCATGGTTGTTTTTCCATACAACAACTCAAATGGAGTGAAGCCTATAGTTGTTTTCCAAGTAGTTCTATAGGCCCAAATAGCTTCTGGTAATTGGTTTGCCCAGTCCTTTCTGTGGATAGCTATGGTTTTGGTCAGAATAGCTTCAATTTATCTATTGGTCACCTCAACTTGACCATTGGCCTGGGGTGATAAGGAGTAGACTTCTTGTGTCTTATGTTGTACTCATTAACTAGTGCTACAACAAGGGTTGATGTGAATTGAGTTCCTTGATCAATCTCTATCTCTCTTGGAACTCCATACCTTGTGAAAATCTCTTCATAAAGAAATTTTGCAACCTTGTTATCTCTTGCATGCTTCATGGCCTTAACTTCTACCCATTTAGTTACATAATCAATGCATACCAATATATAAGACTTACCATTTGATGGAGGGTCAATGGGTCCTACAAAATCCAATTCCCACTTGTCAAAGGGAGTGATTACCACCTAAGGGAAAAGTGGCATCTCATTAGATCTGGTTGGTCTTCCCATTCTTTGACATCTATTACATTTTCTCGTATACCTTCCTGCATCCTTGTGGAGTGTTGGCTAGTAATATCCTATGTTCAAAATCTTCATTGCTATCCTTTTGGGTGTAAAATGTCCTCCACATGGTTCATTGTGGCATGCATGCAAAATTTCATATGTCTCATCTTCTCTCACACATCTCCTCATGACATGGTCTGGTCCAGTATAAAAAAAACATCTAGCAATCCATGAGAAAGGAAAATATTTTTCAATAAGTTCCCTTCTCTCTTTTGGAGAGAAGTGAGGTGGAACTCTACTTGTGACCAGATAGTTAGCTATGTCAGCATACCAGGGTGTTTATCCACAATGGTTATGTCAAACTACTACATCAACAATAACCATCTTGCTAGTTGACCTGTGATCAGAGGTTTATTCATGAGATATATAATGGATGCATGATCAGTATTCACAAAGATTTGATAGCCTGTTATGTAGTGCATGAATTTGTTCAGGGCATAAATCATTACCATCATTTCTTTCTTTGTCACTGTATAGTTGAATTCAACTCCTTACAAATTTTTGCTGACAAAATAAATGGAATTTTCAATAGCTCCTTCTTTCTATCCTAAGATTGCTCCTATGGAATAATCTAATGCATCTGTATGGATGTGGAAAAGAAGCTCCCAATTAGGTCCTTTGAGTACAAGAGCATGAGTCAAGGCTACCTTCAAATCAGAAAATTCCTTGTCACAATCTTCAGTCCACTAGAACTCAGCATCTTTAGTGAGGAGGGTATACAATGGTGCTGTTATTTTGCTGAAATCCTTGATGAATTGCTTATAATAGCTGGCATGGCCCAAGAAACTCCTAACATCCTTTTGTTTTGCAGGTGTGGGAAGATTTGTGATTACCTCAATCTTTGTAGGATCTACTTGAATTCCTTTGTTAGAGATGTAGTGTCCAAGAACTACACCTTCTTGAATCATCATGAAGCACTTTTCACTGTTTAAAGAGATATTATGATCTTCATATCTTTGTTGGAATTTCCTGAGATTCTCCAATGCTTCATTGAAATCAGCACCATAGGTGGTGAAATAATCCATATAAATTTCCATGCAATCATGAGAAATGTCTGAAAAATATGCTAATGATTGCCCTCTGAAAAAGTTGCAGGTGCATTGCATAAGCTAAATGGGAGTACTGAGTAGGAATAGGTCCCCCATGGATAGGTAAAAGTGGTCTTCTCCTAGTCTTTTGGTGCAATTTGGATCTGGTTGTAGCCATTGAATCCATCTAGAAAAGAAAAGTATTATTTTCCTGCAAGTGAATCCAAAACTTGATCTATGAAAGGTAAGGGAAAATGGTCCTTTTTTTGTAGCAGCATTAAATTCTCTATAATCAACACAAACTCGTCATTTCCCTCCTTTTTAGGCACAATCACTAATGGAGACACCCACTGGCTATCTAAAATGGGGTAGATAAATCATGTATCTAACAACTTCTGCAATTCTCCTTTTACAATTTCTCTTAGTGCAGGGTTAATTCTTCTTTGTGGCTACCTCACTAGGGTGCAATCATCTCTAATATTAATTTTGTGAGTGAAAAGCTTAGGATCCAAACCCTTCATCTCATGATAGTCCCACACAAATGCATGTTGATGGGTCCTTAATAAGTTTTCCAATAGCAATTTTTGTTCTTCACTCAATTTGTTGTTAACATTCAGATACTTTCGTTCTAGCACCTATACTTGTGTAGTTGAATCTATCTTAGCTTCTTCATTAACACATGGTACCTTGAGTTCATATGGAAGAAATGTATAGGACATACCTATTGCTATAGGAAGTCTGTCTATAGGAACAATGGCTTCTTGAAGAGTGGTTGCAAGAAGAACGTCTGGAGGAATAGTGGTTGCAGGAAGAGTAGGTAGAAGTGTCTTGACTAGAGTAGCAAAATGAGAAGATGAAGCTTCCTCCACTTCACAATGGTTCTGAATGATGTTAACTAATACTTCATCTTTGTCTTGAAGTTGTATTAAGGAGCTTCTTCCTAACATCATAAGTTGTGCCACAAAATTAACTTCCTCGGCCTCTTCACCAACATGTGGCCACACGGGATTATCCTCATCATGGGATGGCTGAGCAGGAGGATAAAGAACAAAAATTTTGGTACTCTTTCCATCAGAAATGGTCATATAATCTGACCGACATCCAATATATGCATCTATAGTTTCTAACCATGGCCTTCCAAGAATAATGGGATACTCACCTAGTGTAGCTTTAGGAGAAAGAATCATGAAGTCTGTTGGGTACTCCCAGGAGTCTAGAATCATCGCGAGATCCTCCACTATACCATCAAGCTTAACAATAGAACTATCATCAAGCTGCAGGACAGTAGGAGTAGATCTCATGCTTGCAATGTTTAGTTGCTACAGGATGTCCTTGTTCATTACATTTATTGCTACCCCTAAATCAATCAAAGCATTCTTTATTTGAATCCCATTTATAGCAACTACTGCCATAGGACTACCTGGGTCATTGTACTTAGGGATAGTCACTTTTCCAAGCATGCTGTCAACTAGATGTCCCACCACATGAACTGTAGTGGGTTCTTTCTTCTTCCTGCCTAGCTTCTTGAGGCATGCTTCTTTGATTGCCTTGCCATACATTGGGACATCCTTTATGGCCTGAAATAGAGGTATTTGGACACATATATGCTTTAGCTGATCCAGGATGTCAAAAGTTGTATCCTCCTTTTCTTCCTTCTTGGAAACTTCCAATCTTTGAGGAAATGGTGGTTATTGTTTAGTCTGCTTGACTTGGACTAGTTCAGGATTTTTAGGTGCACTTGGCTGAATGGGATCATTCAGAGGCTCCTCCTCCTCTTCCATAAGAAGCTTAGTGATAATGGGCTTGGAAAGGGTTGGTAAATTAGTTCATGAATGCTAGTGATTGTCACTTACACTCACAACATATATAGGGAATTGATTCGAACCAACATAGTGTAAAGTTTGTTGTTGTGGTTTGTTATTTCAATTGGGTGTGGGCTGAGTTGGTAGCTGAGTAGGTTTAGGTGCATTTGAGCTTGAATTAGCAGGTGAAGGAATTATAGTAGGTTGTTGGGGCTGAGAAGGTGGTTGCATGTAACTAGTTGTTTGGGTAGGCCATTGTTGTCCTCCCCTCCATTGATTTGTTTGTTTCCAATTTCCTGGAGGTGGTTGCCAATGCCCTTGAAATTGCTGCTAATTCCCCTGAGGTTGCTGCCATTGGGGTGGAGAGTTTTGATGATTGGGCCAAGCATTTGGATAGATATGGGGGCTGCCATTGGTTTCCAAATGAATAGGAATTGAAATATGGCCTAGCATAAGAGAGTGGATCTGGTGGCATACCTTGTATTGGAGCCCAAGACCTCCTTTGTGAAACATAGTAGACTCAGTCTTCTTTAATCTAAATTGGCTTGAATTTGGGTGCAATCTGCTTGCCTTCAATATTAGCTACCATGTTGCATCTACAGTCCTTCTTTTGTCTACAATGGGGGAAATACTCTGCCAACATTTCCATTGCCTCCTCTTGCTTCTTCTTGGCCTGAAGTGTGTCTAGCTGAGTAGCTAGATTTTTTATAATGTTTTGCTTGAATTTTGTCAGCAAATGAGTAATCTCCATTCTTGAAACTCCACCGATAGTTGACTTACCCATGGAATATTGGTAAGCTCTCCCTTTCTTTGAGGCTTCCCTAGAGTAGTTTTGGAATATTTTCTTGATATCCTCCTAAGGAACTTGAAAGATATCTCCTCCTCCCATCAGGTCCAATGCATCAGTGCAGCTATCATTGATTCCTCTCAAGAAAAACAACTTTTGTGAGTCTTCATTAAGTGTATGGTGTGGAGATTTTTATAGGTAGAATAGAAACCTTGCAATATAATCCTCCAGGCTCTCATCTTCCTTTTGTTGCATCCTAAAAAATGTCACCTCCTCTCATGTCACTTCCCTTGCAATACTGCTTGTATTTCTCAAGGAATTTTGTCTTCATGTCTTCCCAAGTTTCCATAGTATCTCTACCTAGGCTCATGAACCATCTTAATGCTGCTTCTTTCAGAGTGGTAGGAAATAGCTTAAGCCTATGGGCATCATTGGTATAGTCATAACTCCTACAAATTATGTCAAACTCAAACAAGAAGGTATCAGGATCTTTTGTGACAAGTCCATAAAACTTGGGGAGTGTTGAAGCAGGGATATTTTTGATGTTGTCAACTTTATTCTGATGGGAAATGGGGAAAGGAAAAGCTGATTGGTTAGGTTTGTTCCTATTTTCATCACCCATTCCTGATTGATGTAGTTCCAAAGCAAAGGGGCTCTCAAGCTAATTTTGGTCTTCAGAGAAAACTTCAAAGCTAGTCAGATTAGGGAATACATCAACAAAGGGGTGTGGATCTTCTTCTTCTCTTGGCAGGTTCTAATATTCAACTAACTGGAATGGATGAGGATTGTTAGGAAGGAATCTACCATAGGCATCCCTTCTCCTTCCTCTATGCATGTGGTATCAACTCACTATCAACCAACTCACACAAAGAATTGGTAAAGAATAAGGGGGCTCATTACTTCCTAAATGAAGGTATACTAAGAACAACTTCTAGAAACACTACAACAAGAAAACTATCAATGACTCCAAAGAAATCCCTAGTTTGACACCATCCCTGGTAACAACGCCAAAAATGTTGGCCTCCTACAATGATTTAACAACTAAGCCCTTACAATTGTGATTCAGAGATTGGACATCTAAACTGAATAGCCATTCAATCATCATGAAGGTACATTTAACCTATCAACCCAGGGACGTGAACTTGAAATGGGTCAGCACAGTATGTGCGCTAGGAACTCAAAGTAGCCATTTTCATTCTACAACTAAGAAAGATGCAATGCTAAAAGTAAATTGCTTGCAAAGGAATAACATAAATTTTGAACATCAACCAACAATCATACTAAGCTTTGAAATGCATGACATAAATGAAAATCTAAACAACAAACAAAAACTACTTTTTCTACTTGGGCTATAGGAACAGTCACAAAATGGAATTGTAGTGGTTGCAGGAACAGTTAGTGCCAGATTCTTAACTAATTACTAAACACAAACTAATAACTAGGATAAACTAAGCTAAAGGATAGATTTCTCACCAAGTGATCCCCTTTGGATGAGTATACTCTATTACTAATGAAAACTCAGATGCTTGAACTCATAACTTTATTTTATTCATCAGAAAACACGAGTACAAAAGAGTAGCATAACTATATTGTTGAAAACTAAGAATGCAAGTACAATATCAGATCGTGCAACCTCTAGAAAAGGAGCATCTAATCCTTATTTATACTACCAACTAAACGGGGCATTCAAATCCATGAACTAGGAGGACACCATTTAGGGAAAACAGAGAAAGTGGGGCGGTGGTTACGTATGCATGGAATTCGGTCAGACATGCATGTCCAACTGCAAATTTAGCACTGCAGTAACGTGCACATTTGCTCAACATCAATAAAGACCACTACAAGGTGGTTACATTCATTTTGCATGGGGAATCTCCTGCCATCCTTCTCCTTTTACCTTTGAACGATTCCCTTGTTGGACATTATGGTGCATGCCCAGCTGGTGGTGTCTTCCTTAATTTAGCATCGTCAAATTATATCTACATGGCAATGTTAGTACGCACAATAATTGAATATTTGTAACCACCTTAAAGAACATTCATTAACCACATGCAAAATTAATATAGATAGTCTATATAACATTCCAATATCATTAAAGGTTTGCAAAAATAATATTAAGCCCAATGTCAATTGTTCTGAGGAAATATCATAAAAATATCAACACTTAACATCAAGGTCCATGATATCTTCATCAAATAAACTATAAATTCTACCCAAAACTAGACCATAAACTAGTCTCATCAATACCCATGTCCTTCTACTATAATCATCAATAAATAAAACATAATATGTGGATTTTTCAATGAAAGGAATGTCTATAGGGCCAAACATGATAGGTCATCCCACAATAATGGGTTACACTTTTTGACCAAACTTGACATTAAAATCAACATTTTGAACCAAATATCCACTTTCTAACACCTATAGTAGCTAAAAAGTTAGAAATTTGAAGATGATGCAAACTAGTGATTTGTGAGATTTTGTCTATAGATTTTAAATGTATTTTTTTAATTGAAATTAAATTATAATTTTTTTTGTGTCTCCTTTGATAAGTGGTTTTTAATAGTAAACAACATTTTTAAAAAGTGATGTGTACTATGTTCCACAACTTTTTTTTACAAAGGATAATATTATGATTCTTTTGAATTTAGGTTGGTAACATCGATATCTAGTGCTTATATTTTATTTCATAATGTTTGTTGAATATTTTTCTTTTAATTAAGTTTTGAAGTCAAACCAATTATAATTTAGACATAAGTGTACTAAGTCCCACATAACTTGTTTTGTATGGATTGTGCTTTTTTTGTTGGAACAAGGACATCAATACCTAGTGTGTAGATATTTTTCAAAAAAAGTTCACCAATTTACTATTTTTTCCATGTGTAGAATAGAGAACTTGATGTTTGGTGAGAAACCTATGTTTAGTAAAACTAAAAAAAGTAAAAAAATAAAAAAATAAAGTATAGTTGTTGGAAAGCTCGTTCAAAGGACTATAGTCCTACAACTTGTTTTGTCAAGTTGATTCCATTTGGACCTTCAAACTGGGCTTTTAAAGTTAAAAAACTACATAAATTTTGAAACAAAGGGTGGAAGGTAAAAAAAAAGGGGCCTTCATTTGAAGACCCCTTCAAATGAAGATACCTTCAAACAAAGGGTGTTACCTTCATTCGAAGGGGTCTTTGAATGAAGACCCTTAGATGGTGCATGAAAAGTGACCATAAGTAACCTTCAAATGAAGGTTACTACATATAATAGCTAACCTTTGTTTGAAGGCCTAGCCAACCGTTTTTTACTTTTTATTTTCTTAGGAAGCTTCTTTTTTTTAATATTTACAATTTTTTTCTAACTTTTCCACAATGTATGCTAGTCAATTGCTAAATTTATGATTGAAACCATGTGATATTTTAGATCCTTTCAATCCATAAATTTAGCAAATTGATTTTACTTTTTTTTTTGTAAATCATTATATAAGAAAGAGAAAATAAGAGGAATTCTCAAGGATATTTTGGTTCTACAAGGTAAGCTTTGGAGGAGAAAATTATAGAAATTGTCAAGGATATTTTTGTTCTATAAGGAAATATTTGGAGTAGAAGATTAGAGGAATTCTCAATCAATTTTACAAATAAGAAGATGGGAAATAAAAGGACAAGACAAAATAAGAGTGCACGAAATCATTCAATACAAAAGGAATAGAGATTATGTGAAGAATGCTTACAAAGATATCATAGACAAAAACAAGGTATGCCAAACTTGAGCCTCTCCCAATATTATTCCTTTGGTATCCTTGAAATTTTATCTCTCACAAAACCAATATTATTCCCCACTTAGAACTCAATGCGATGGGTTTCCTGAAAAATGACATGTTAGTACTTATACATAAACATTGTTCAAATGTTTGGAGTTACAATCCTTGCTCACCAACCCTTTGAGAAAAACAAGGTAATATTCCATTATGTTAAAATTAATTTGAAAGGTCGTAATTGGGATCCCTTTAACCTTCAATTTTCTATTACTATTGAAGAATTATGTAGTGGAGGATAAATTAACTTTACTATCAAGGTTCTCAACAACTAAATTGGCGTTCATATATCCTTTAAGTTCATTTGAGAAACCTAGGACCCTCTCTAGAAAAATAGGAGCACTAATTTATTTCTCTTGATCAGCATCAAATTTCCTATCTCAAACCTATCTAAAAATTATTCAGTTCCATCCATGCCATGTAGAAATTTACGAGTGATAATAACTTAACTTACACTATTCATTATTAGAACCTTAATTTCCTTTCTTGAAACTAACACACAATTCCCTTCATTAGCCCCACACTTGAAAGATGAAAAGCTTTCCTTAGGACCAACCAATTTCCCTTGCAAAGGAAGATCCTCATCTTTAAAGGTAATTCCTTTCTCCCTTATACTTATATGCCTTATAATATAGGTAGTGTTAGAAGAGTGGGAATATTGAATAAAAAATGGATTGCAAATATAATTAACCATAACAACATTCCTAACACACATTTTTTATTCTTTGCATTCAAGAAAAATTTGTAGTTATGGGCTAAATAATTTTAAATTTTGTGAAGTTTAGAACCTCTCATGATAAAATTGAAATAGTATACTCCACCTAAAAATTATTGTCTATCACCTAAATATTCATACTAATTTTATGGAAGGACAGGTGCCAAAAGATGGGGGGCCAAAAAGTGGCTGACCATCTTAATTTTTTTTAAAGTCATAATGAGCTCACGTTATGACTTGGTGTTTCTGAGCCTAAGGCTTGACAACACCATGGCCATTACATGCTCGCGTTATAACATGCGTCTGTTATATATCATTATAAAAAAAAAGCAACATTTCCTCATTCTAATTTCTACATTTTCTTGCAAACCCATGGCCTTCAAACCCTCAAGAGCATGCTTGCATTATTGGAGACCGATTTCTTCATCAAATTGTTGTCAAATCTTTGCCAAAATTCCACCATGATGTTGGGGAGGTCAAAGGAGTAAGTTTTGATTTTTTTTGTGTGAATTTATTTCTAAATAGGTAGATTTAATAGGTTTTTGATGTAAATTTATTTAATTTATAGGAAATGACAATCAACCTCCTAATCCTCAAAATCCTCCTTTAGCTCAACCTAAAATTCCTATTAAAGAACAACCCCAACAACAAACACCTCCAACAATTCCTCAATATGCTCCAAGAACTCAAGAAAATATAATGGGGCAAATTGAAAACAAAAAATAAAATTTGAGGATATAATTGCAAGGTTGAAAGATCCTATAAGCTCAACCTTGCATAGAGCCATGCTTTCTCAATCACTTGAATCAATGTTATCAAACATAGATTCAATTAGCAAGCAAGTAACTAGTTGGCTAGATAAGAGACGAGAGTATAAATAGTTTTATGCTGATAAGTTATCCTATAAACAAGTGAAAGATGCAAAAATTACAAAATTTGGCTTGTGTTCTCTATTCACAAATCCTAAAACAAATCAACCTTTACACGCTTCAATCAAGAGGTTCCCTATCCATTGGTGCAACCACCAAGGGATAAAGAACCATATTGTGTAGAGGTGGTTGATGGTTTTTGACCATCCACCATGCAACAATAATAAGGTGCCACAATATTTTTTGAGGAAAATCTACTACAAGTTTATCCTCAATAAAATACAAAACTATTTTGATATGTGGGAGTTCTAGGGTAGAGGTGGAGGCTCGACACAGGATAGAGCGGGGGCACATCCTAACCCATAACGACTAGCTAGACAAGCACTCACTAGACCAGTATACGAGCATGTGGCTATCCTTTCCATTGTGAAGGGGAGTTTTGAGGTTGAGAAACTATAGTCGATTAGTTCCTTGACCCAAAGCATCATATATCATACCAATTCTATAACATAGGGTGAGCAAGGCAAGTCTTCAGGCAGTAGAACTCCACCTCCTATTTGTTAGACTTGAGGGACACCCTTTGGTTATGACCCAACACATAGTCAAGACACGGGTGTGTAGGGTAAATCTACAGCTGATCAAATGGTGATGATAGATTCCCTCCTTAATGAGGCATTCAGACTTGATAGTCATGTAAATTTTAGCAAGTTCATTGAATTGAATTTATTATTTTTTCATTTTTGAAATGCAAGATTAACTGTTATCACATGAAATTGCACCCTGCTAAGCATGAATCTCAACATTCCAATGACACAATGGAAATGACCTCAAGGTGTGGGAGCTTGCGCGTATGAGGTCAAATATCTGAAGAAGGCCACATTCCTTTTTCAATCCAAGTGAAATGTGTTGTTCCAACTCAACACATGAAAAACTCCACTAACCTACTCTAATAGCCACAAGGGAAAAGGGGAGAAGGAATGAATGAAAGGGTAAATGGAGGCGATACAACAAGATGGAAAGGTTGTCTCTTCCTGACCAATATTGCATAATACATCGTTGAAGAGGGGTAAGGGGAATTTCACAACTCTCTATTTGGTCAACTTTCAGAGGCATATAAGAAGGTTAGGGTTTGACAAGGCGTTGGAAGGAAAGAGGGTTTCACAACCAACAACTGTAAAAAATTAACCCAACATACATGCATGAAAATAAAAAAAACACTCAGATATGTAAGGTAATAAACTTAAACAAAAAAGAGCTGAGAAGAGGAAAACTTGACCCATTCCATTGATGTAGAGGAAAAAAAGCCAATCTTTACAATAACAGGGATGTAAAAATGCAAGTCTGCCAAAGAAAAAACTTCAGAGGAGCCAAAGGAAGAACCTTGAAAATGAATACATTTCTTGCCTTTATAGATCAGGCATAACTTAGAAGCACAAGTTGAACCTTAACCCTAACCAGGGTTAGCAAAAGAGACTGTGCATGCAATAATGGAGTCATTATGTGAAAATATCGTTCATAGATCCTCCAAGAAGTAAACAAAGAGAAATAAATGGGCATGGGCGCCCTTGAAATCCACTTGCAGAAGGTGAGGTTAGCAAGTAATGTCATCATTAAAGCCCAAGAACCAAGATAGTCCATTCAAAAGTCGAATTGAGCATTAAAAATGTTGCCTAGAAAAACACACCAAAATTCAAGAAGGTTGTGGTGTCAGGCCCAAAAAATAACCTTTACAAGCATGAAAATGAATTAAATGATCTGGACCACCAAAATGTATTTGTCTGACATCGGCAATCAGGCGGTCATGAGTCGAGCATCAACCTTATAGCTTACCTCATGCTTGGAAGAAGGAAGAAGGAGAGCACAAAGAAGAAAGGAAGCATCATGGCAAGAGGGAAAGCTTACCTCCAAAAATTGAATGTAAAGGAGAAGGTCGAAGATGAAGACCAGAATCCATAGAAGTAAACCTTCGGAGGTCAGAGGAAAACCTTATCTCTTACCTAAAGAAGGGAAGAGGTAAGAGGGAAGGGTGAAGAGAAAAGGCTGATAGAAGAAAGGCGCAAGGATGGGAGAGGAAAGAGGGAAGGTCAACCCCCAAAGTTTGACAAACCAAGACTTAGATAAGTCTTGAAACTTAATCAAGCTTCGGTGTCAAAGGTAAGGCCGAAGGCTTACCTTTAGAGATCGGTAAAGGGTAAGGGTAAGGCCGAAGGCCAACACCCAAAACACTTAGAAGAAAAAAGGGAAGGAAGAGAAGAAGGAAAAAGAGCGAAGGAGAAAGCATGAAGGAAGTGGTTAATAGACAACCTAAAATTTTGGGACTTAGCCAATTTTAGGAACCTTCAAGGAGAAAACATGCAAGATGGCCCATGGGGAATCTCTTAGATCAGTTATCAATGATGGGTCATATAAGGGTGGGATGAAATGTCAACATAAATGGCAACTTCTACAAGATGATTTTCTACTAATCATGGGATCTAGAGGCCTTATTGGTCCATTGGGCATATAGTGATGAGGGTAAAAATTCAACAGTTGGGCCTCCTCAAAGAAAAACAAAACATGTTTTGCTGCACTTGGAGAAAATAATGAAAGCTAAGAGCATACATTCCCTTAAGGAGAATGCATGGTGTGCAAATGCACTTCATAGAAAGCAAGGTATTTACAATATATACATTACACTAATAAGAAGAAAAAAATGGAAGCTTGACTCTTTCAAAGATGAACCTTTTGAAGGAGTTGATCTCCCTCAAACCATAGTTGTAAATCTCACCCAGCTGTAACCACTAAAAATTGTTGCCAACATGCATGTAACTACACAAAACGCTTGCAAGGTGAAGGGTCGATTCACTGTAAATCTTTCCATTGCAAGGGAACCATATGATGCAAGTGTTAGATTCATCTAACAATCATGTCTCAGCTGAACATACAGTAGCAGGGGTGAAAATTTTTGAAGATAGGTCAACCTCCAAGAAAGAACCTTTTGTAGAAGGAAGAGAACTCTCCTCATAAAAGGATAGGCCAATGTTACCATCGTTGACCTCCTCAATGAATGAGTTGAAACAAAAAAAAAAAAAAAGTTTCCAACTCACATGATGATGCAAAATATGTCAAATTTGATTTTTGATCTACATGAGGAATCACTTCTTCATGCACCTCAAATAAGAAACTTTGAAGCTCAGGCATACTATCAAACTCAGCAGCAGGAGCATTACTCTCCAAAAAAATATGTGGCTACTCAATAATAACTGAAATACTTGTATTGATGCAAACTTCATCAACACAAACCTTAGATTTTTTAAACACTTCAAGTGAAGAAATAAATTCTTTAGATTGCCTCTGGGTTAATTCTTTCTTTTTGGAAACTAGCTACACACACAATCAAAATCTTAGCATGTAATGGTTGCCACGTCCTCTACTATTTCCTCACTTTTATGTTTATTCCCACAAAGCTCCTCTTCTAGGGGTGATAATTTGATGTTTAAGCCTAAAAAAAGGTTTCTATAACATCCCAAAAGAGGTCCTCCACCTTAGAATTGCAGACGTCAACAAATTAGGGATCTTCATCCACAATAATAGGGGTTGAACATGTCTATTGCTGCTGCTCGAAAACCATGGAGTTATCTTCAACCATCAAGCCCAAACCAAGCTATTTGGAGGCTACAACTGATGTAGGTATAGCTGATCTATCCTCCTCATCTTCACAAAAATAAGGGAGGGCATCAAATCAGAGGATTGATTCCTCTATTGCATCAAATTTTTCTACCTTTTTAATGCTTTATTGCTGCAACACTATTTCATCTTGAATTTTTTCTTGCAACAAACCAAGCCACTCATTTTCTTGAGCACATGAAGGCTCTACAATAGAAACCTCCTCAAGGATAGGTTCTTATGAGGAATGGAGGCTCACAAACTTAAGATCTCCAACATAGAAGATCTACTTGATGGCACAAGAGGTTCTATTGTAGTTTCAAGGGGCTGATTAGGATTCTTGAAACTAATCTTTTTGTGCTTGCATACCTCCTACTTGATATGTTGTTCTCAAACAAAAGGAGGGATAATAGAAATTTCAAGAGGCTTGCTAGGGTTCCTAAAACTTACAAACTTATGCTTTGTTACCTCCTCCTTAACAGGTTGTTCTGGAAATGGTGGAGGTTCTTTTTTGAAACTAGGCACACAAGGGGTTGCTTAAGTCTCAAGAATTTGAGCTAGAGCAAGGGAAAAATGGATTTTATCTTCCCTAGCAGCAACATCATTCATTGTATACTCCTCTTGTTGTTTCCTTCTTTATGTAAGGAAAACAAAGGTGTGGAAACACTTTCCTAATGCTAATTATAAGAGAAGAGAATACAGACATATGGTTCAATTTCAAATTATAGTTCATTAAAGATGCACATTAAAGTAATAATAGAGTAGAACAAATTTAACACAACCACATAATGGACACTAGATTTAATGTGGGAAAACCTTTTCGAGAGAAAAACCCACCACACCAAGAAAAAATACTTTTTATTATAGTGAACAAAGTTCACATACAGAGTTACAGTTTGTTGCTTTCTGATGTCAATTCATCACATACAATTCAAGCAGCATAATAATTTTGATCAATTTTGTTCTCACTCATCAAGCTCACAACATGACTCCAAAAAACACTATGACAATGCATTACACATTATATCATTTTCCTTCTGAGAGGATTCTAATCAATCTACCTCACCAGACCCATACTCAAAAACATACCAATTCAGTTCCCATTTGTTACATAAGACAAACTGTCAATCAACAGTTACCATACCAGGCCACATCGAAGAGACACACTCCAATCTCTTGTCGATCTACTCAAGTCACACCGATACGTGCTTTTGATGGTAAACTTTCAGCCAAGTCTATCGCCATGTCGATGAGAGATTTCAGCTTCTCCCACCAATACTCAAATGTCTCTTCAATGAAGGTCTTACCACTAATCATTTTATCGGCTCATCGAGGAGACATTTCCCAAAGTCATGACAAACACTCAAAGTGTTATGTGACTTTTTCCCCGAGAAGAAAATTATTTAAGGGAGAATAAAGGATATTATGATCCTTTGATTAAATGAGATATTAATAAAGCAGATGTGTAAAAGCTCTCTTAAGGAGCTGGAAACATAATTATTTATTAAAATAATTATTAAATGGAAATCTTGTGAAAGGGTATGATGGTTTTGAAAACCACCCCTTAAATTTTATATAAATCATTTATGTGAGACTTGGAAAAAAGATGGAAAATATTTAAGATATGGGACATGAAAAAAAAAGAGGAAAATCAGGTGGAGCACATTGTGGGAATAGGGTTTCAAGGTTAGCAGGCTATGAGTAGGACGGAGAAGGGGCACTCCTACAGTGGGTGTCCAACCTGGGGTACAAGTGCGTGCACTCAGGACGGTCCTGGCCAGGGCATGGTTTTGTGGCACGAGTGTTGAGCATTGTTCCAGTGGAACCAACACTCGTGTAGAGCAGCCAAGTCTGCTTTCCTCCCAAACTACTCATAGACGGAAGAGGCTAAACCAGGGACCATTCTAGCAATAGTTGGGGATTTCTTCTGCACATTTCCAAAGATAAGTATTAAAGCTTAATAAATTATCTGAGCAATAAAAATTGTTTAAATATTTGAGTTTATTGAATTAATAATTTATTGACGGCATGCTTGAATGTATTGAGTGGAATTATTGATTAATTTATTTAATTTCAAAGTCTTTACTTGAACTATAAATATTATATTAAAATTTGTGCATAAAAGTTTTGGGATTAATCTGTGGAAACAATTTAAATCATTGCATTTTTATATTTGGGAATTAGTTTCATTTCAATTGGTATCAGAGCTTGTATAGATCCTAATAGTAATATTATTTTGTTACATTTATTTTTTTATAAAATATATATATATATATATATTTATATATATATTTAAATATAATAATAATTTAAATTAATTTATACATCAATTCAAATTCATGATTATTTATTATTCTCAAAGGTTAAATAGAAAAAATGGAATAACTAATGGAGATAAATCAATTTTAGGGTTCCCATAAAATATCTACCTTTCACTAAATGGTTAAAAAACTTTCACCCCTTGTGATTATTTGATTCATAAATTAATTCTCACTGGAAATCAATTTAAATTTAACATTTACCAAATAGACAGAGTAAAATTATTTTAACTCCTTCAACAAACTAATTACAAACAAAAAATTAAGTGATTAAATTAACTTTTAAATTCCACAGTAGAAAGTTAGATCCACTTTAAATTTATTTTAAAAATCATTGTTGAAGTTCTCCTTCCCTCTAAAATCTATGAACATTCGGTGGAAGTTGTAATTCTTTTTTACTTGCAATAAATGACACATTTTAACGGTTTTCCCAATTGACTGTGCATTTGAATTATGATAGTGGTAAATTAATGCTTCCTCTGAGAAGCCTGCACTTAAAGTGTGATATTGGCTTGTATTCTTAAGAGAAGTATTTGCATAACTCTTTTGTCCCATCAACGCCGTGAATTGATTGATTCGACATAGGAACTTCCTGTAAGGAAAGATAATGGTTGTTCTCTATTCTATGCACATGTACTGTTCTAGAAGGGCGAGGAAAAAAAAAAGCTGGAATATTCTTCAGAGTATAGTAATAAGCATAAACTACAGACGTATCCAAAAATAAGAAGATTAGAAGACATGTCTTATGTACACCAGCAGCTTGTGTAAAGGAAAGAATTAATATATATATATAGCTAAAGCAGATGAAAGAAATAAATAATAAGATATCTGCTATATGTAAATACTGTTTGTTGCCACAATAATATGGGGAGATAACACACCAACAAGTATATGGAGGGGAAGTATTGAGTACACGGAGAGATAATAACATCAATGAGGGATATATCTATTGAACATTCAGCAACAACAAAAATAGATAATCGGATTGGGATTTGAAGGGATCAATCAACATTAAGTTTGAACATTTAGCAGTCTAAAACAATTGATCAGTTCTATAGTTACCAATAGAACAACCAGCATAAATAAATAAAGGATCTACACAAAAGAAGCCAAGGTAAAGATACAACAGATAAGGTAAGTGTATTAAATTTATTGTTAAGTAAATAATAAATATAGAGTTATAAGATTATATACATATCTAAATAGTCTACAATAGATCTATATACATGTCAATTACATCAATAGTATTACAAAAGTATATGAACCACGGTGGAAGAAAAAAATAGGAAGCATTGGGTATCAAGAGAACACGGAGAAAACTCAGAAGTGTTATTAGCATCGGATAATATTGGAAAACCAGAGACTATGGTAATGTTACTCTTTATTGTGAAGGAGATAATATTAAATGCATAATATCATTATTTGGGATATAGGTATGATGCATTACTCCTTATTAGGAATAAGATAAGATTAGATGCATGATGTTATTCAAAATATCTTGAGGATAACATCATTCCATTATTAGGAATAAGATAAGATTAGATGCATGATGTTATTTAGAATATTTTGAGGATAACATCATTTCATTATTAGGAATAAGAAAATATTAGTTGCATAATATTATTATTATGGCAATGTCATAAATAAGATAATGTTAGGATGCATATTTGTAATATACAGGAATGTTGTTGATGTTCTTGCTAATTTTGTTTAGGAGTGAATACATTTTATACTAATTATAGGGATGATAATTATATGATATAAATATATATACATATATGTATACATGATTTATGATTACCCAATAATGATGCTTGCAGCAATTATTGTGTATCATAAGCTATTATGACTTTTACTACGAGAATAGATCTTCGCCTTGTTTCCTCTTTCCTAACCTCATTGGACGGTAGGTTTATTGTGCCAAGGGCGCGTGCACCAAATATTTCTTGGCCTTAAATAAACCATGATATATGGTTTGGGTGATTGCTTATGATTGGTTTCAGATATGTAATTAAATACTACATAGGGCATAAATAAATCAAAGATAGAGATTGTCGAACAAGCATACATGATTTTTTCATATATAGGGGTATAATTTATGTATTTTATAGGAGAAATTTATGAATAAATGTGCATAAAAACCTTAACAAGTTAGAATTCATTTATAGAGATCTCAAGCCTAATCATATTTTGGTAGATAATAGTATCCTAGTCATATTGACAAATATTGGATTGCTTTGTGGATAAAAAATGAGAAATGTGACAAAAGGATTTTGTATGATTTATTGGGATCACTAATATAGAGATTTATTGTGATGAACCTCCTTACATGAAGGAAAACATAATGGAAGAAATTATTGAATGAATTTTGTTGCTTTCTTTAAACAACATTGCCTCTATTCATTATTTGGAGGTCCCAATGGCCTTGTCGAGTCTCATATCATAGGACATGAGTCTATACAAATCATCACTATTCTAGTCAAATTATCATTTTTAACCAATATTTTCTCTCGTGTTAACAGTGAAGGAAATATTAGACCTAATGTTTTTCTATGAAAGTACTCAATGTATGATAATAGTTTACTATCATTGTTAAGATACCTAGAAAGATTACCATGCTTTATTTTATTGTACCTTGTTATTGGACTTGATCAACCCAATAACTTTGTGCATATATTGAAAGATATGAACTCTTTTTAAGGATACTTTATACTTGTTTCCATTCAATTATACTTGACATATAGGAAAAGAGGATACTCATGTAGTCCAGAATGCATGATTATCATCTTAGAATATATTCTAAGTATATCAATTATATTGTTCATGAATGAGTGACTACATAGTATGGGATATGTATGTCGTTTCACTAAATATATTTTATGTCAACACATGATCTAATAATTTTATAGATTTAATGTTGAAGTTACGTATATAAGATTTAAAATATCTATATTAAAGAAAATTGGTAACATGAGAGAAAATTGATGAGGTTGAAAAATATGTGAGTGAACACATAGACTACCATTAGTTTTTTTATTGTAAATTCCTAATATTTATGTATGTACAACTCTTGTCATTGGAAAAAATAAAAATAAAAATGCTTTCTTGTAATTACTTAACTTAAAATACAATTAAAAAAGGGAGATATCTATGAATTAAGAGAAGAAAAGGATATCGATGAAGTAAATATATATACAATATTATGAAGAATAGTTATATTCAATATCATTTTCTTCAGTTATTGATTATGTCTTTGTTGAGTTGTGATGTAGATGCTTCACATGTGCTACTGAGGACAACAGCTAATTTATGAGGGGAGAATTGTTATGTGACTTTTTCCCCGAGAAGAAAAATATTTAAGGGAGAATAAAGGATATTATGATCCTTTGATTAAATGAGATTTTAATAAAGAAGATGTGTAAAAGCTCTCTTAAGGAGCTGGAAACATAATTATTTATTAAAATAATTATTAAATGGAAATCTCGTGAAAGGGTATGATGGTTTTGAAAACCACCCCTTAAATTTTATATAAAGCATTTATGTGAGACTTGGAAAAAAGATGGAAAATATTTAAGATATGGGACATGAAAAAAAAAGAGGAAAATCAAGTGGAGCATATTGCGGGAATAGGGTTTCAAGGTTAGCAGGCTGTGAGTAGGACGGAGAAGGGGCACTCCTACAGTGGGTGTCCAACCTAGGGTACAAGTGCGTGCACTCAGGACGGTCCTGGCCAGGGCATGGTTTTGTGGCACAAGTGTTGAGCATTGTTCTAGTGGAACCAACACTCATGTAGAGCAGCCAAGTCTGCTTTCCTCCCAGACTGCTCACAGACGGAAGAGGCTGAACCAGGGACCATTCCAACAATAGTTGGGGATTTCTTCTGCACATTTCCAAAGATAAGTATTAAAGCTTAATAAATTATCTGAGCAATAAAAATTGTTTAAATATTTGAGTTTATTGAACTAATAATTTATTGACGGCATGCTTGAATGTATTGAGTGGAATTATTGATTAATTTAGTTAATTTCAAAGTCTTTACTTGAACTATAAATATTATATTAAAATTTGTGCATAAAAGTTTTGGGATTAATCTGTGGAAACAATTTAAATCATTGCATTTTTATATTTGGGAATTAGTTTCATTTCACAAAGTCACATTGAAAAGAACATTCAAGTCTTCTATTGACATGTTGAAGAGACATTTCACAATGTCTTGACATTGAAGCATCCAGGTCTCATTGATACGAAGCCATCAAGATATCAAGGAGACATTGTCCAATTGTCTCAGTGACAGTGCAACCTCCTGTCAACAAGCAACTCCATTGGAGTTTCAAAGTATCAAAGAGACATCTTATAAACTCCTACTGAAGTGAGCTAATCTTGCCAACAAATTAAACACGATGCCACAACAAGGGATATCGATCTGTCAAGGAGATAATGGGTGAAGTCTCACCAACTGTCAGGGCCCACACTTCACTTTTCTTTATTGAGCAGTAAGTTAGACATGTTCCTAAAAACACTTCCAACCTTAAAATGCAATATTCATAAGTTCATCAAACTAGACAAAACACCGCTTGAGTTAGCCAATGTGTCAAAAGTCTTGTTGATGGAGCACAGTTTAGCTGATCAAGGAGATAGGAGAACATAATGTTTCCAATGTCAATCTAGTAAGTTGAGACACATTTCCAACACTTTGTGCCTCTAACTTCTAGTCATACCTCCATCAAGCTTCTAACTTTCGTTGCTGCGAATAATGAGCTTGATGGAAAAACTCATCATGTTGTGGGAAAGAACACTATTTCCCCTGATAGGCTTGATTTTCCCACTCTTCCTACTATAGGTCAAATGCTTGTTGCTCCTTAAGCTCAATAATTTTTCTATTAAAATCAAGTAAAATGCTTGTGATTTCACTTGCACTTAAATTATCAAAATTTTGGGGTTGAGTAGGAGAGGAACAAGGGTGATTTTGAAAATAATGAGTCTCTTGGGGTTGTTGATATGAATATGTAGACATCCAAGAAGATTGAGCAAGGTGGGGTGGGTGGTATGCATTTTGAGAAGGTTGAGAACCCACAATAGTAGGGTTCTATGGAATGAAATGAGAGGTACAACCAGCCTGATATGGCTGGTTGGGAGGTGCAAAGTTGGAATTATCATGAAATGGTGGGGTATACATATGGTATTTTAATGCATGGGAAACACTTTAAAATTTTGAAAGGAAAGCAAAGGACTACCCAACCAAATATTTTGGGTACGTACCAAAGAGTCACCCAAAGATGTATCTTGTAGAGTCACCAGGTGCTTGTACAACTGCCTCCAAAGGCTAAAATGTTGAAGAGTGTACCAACTCCTCAATGACATGAAATGAAACTAGGCTACTTGAACCAGCTGATTTTGAACAGAGTCACCATGGTGTTTGAAGATATTCCCCAAAAGGAAAAATGCATTGAAGAAAACACTAGATTCTTCAACAGAAAGTAGTCCCATTGGGCATGCCATAAACTATCAAGTCACATGAAATTACACCCTATTGAGAAAAAAGCTCAGCATTCCAATGACATAATGGAAATGACCTAAAGGTGTGGGGAATTTTGCATATGAGGTTGAATCTTTAGAGAAGGTCAACTTTCTTTTTCAATCCAAGTGCAATGTATTGGTCCAAACCAACACATGAAAACCTATCACTAACCTACTTTAATAGCCAAGGGGAAAAAGAGGAGAAGGAATGCATGAAATGGAAAATGGAAGTGATACACCAAGATGGAAAGGTTGGTTATTCCTGACCAATATTGCATAGTACATTGTTGAAGAGGGGCAAGGTGACTTTTGCAACTCTCCATTTGGTTGAATTTTAGAGGCATACAAGAAGGTTAAGGTTTGACAAGGTGTTAGAAGGAAAGAGGGTTTCACAATCAGCAATTGTAAACAATTTAACACAACATACATGCATGAAAAACATAAACAAACACTTAGATATGCAAGGTAATAAACTTACTCAAACACAAAAGAGTTAAGAATCAAAAAAATTGATCCATTCCATTCATATAGAGGCAAAAAAGCCAATCTTTACAATAACAGGGATGCAAAAATGGAAGTCTACCAAAGAAAAAAACCAAGAGGATCTAGAGGAAGAACCCTGAAAATGAATACATTTCTTTCCTTTATAGATCAAGCATAACTTAGAAGCACAAGTCGAACCCTAACCCTAACCAAGGTTAGCAAAAAAGATTTTGTGTGCAATAATGGAAGTCATTCCGTGAAAATCTTGATTAGGGCATAGATCCACCAAGAAGTCAACAAAGAGTAATAAATGGGAATGGGAGCACATGAAATCCACTTGCAAAAGGTGGGGGGAACAATTAATGTCATCCTTGAAGCCCAAGAACCAAGACAAGCTGCTCAAAAGTTGAATTGAGCATTAAAAACATCACCTAGAAACACATACCAAAATGTAGGAAAGTTAGGCGTCAAGCCCAAAAAATCACCTTTACAAGAATGAAAATGAATTAAATGACCTAGACCCCCAAAAAAGCATTTTTTAGACATCGACGATCGGGCAGCAGGGAGTTAGGTATCGGCCTTACAACTTACCTCATGCTTGGAAGAAGGAAGGAGGAGAGTGCAAAGAAGAAAGGAAGCATCAAGGGAAGAAGGAAAGCTTACCTCTGAAAATTGGAGGTAAGGGAGAATGCTTACCTTCGAAAATTGGAGGTAAAGGAGAAGGTCAAAGATGAAGACCGATGGGTGAATACTGAAAGCCATAGAAGTAAACCTTTGTAGGTCAAAGGAAAACCTTACCTCTTACCTAAAGAAAGGAAGAGGTAGGAGGGAAGGCTTAAGGCTTAAGGCTGAAGGCCAATAGAAGAAAGACACAAGGATGGGAGAGGAAAGAGGGAAGCCAACCCTCAAAGTCTGACAAACCAAGACTTAGACAATTTTTGAAACTTAATCGAGCTTTGGTGTCAGAGGTAAGGCCGAAGGCTTACCTTTAGAGATCGGTAAAGGGTAAAGGGTAATTCTGAAGACTGACACCGAAAAAAATTGGAAGAAAAAAGGGAAGGAAGAGAAGAAGGAGAAAGAGTGATGGATAAAGCATGAAGGAAGTGGGTAAGAGACAACCTGAAAACCCAAAATTCTAGGACATCCAATTTTAGGAACCTTCAAGGAGAAAACATGCAAGATGTCCCATGGGGAATCTCTTAGATCAATTATCAATGATGGGTCATCTGAGGGTGGCATGAAATGTCAACATTAACTAAATTAGTTTAATGATTATAATGAAATTTAAGGGTCATAGCATTCATATAGTTTTCAACAGTCCTTCACCTCCTTATTATGCAACACCATGTACTTCCAAGGTATGTAACTAGTAAATAATTATAAATATTACATGTGAATAGCATTGTTATATGAATGGTATTCTTATATCCAATTTTGGATGTTGAATAGGTTAATCTTGGAGATTTGACGACAACACCTTCCAGTGGAGGTGGACATCAAAGCTTCGCTCAGGTAATAAAACACATAGTTTAACTAATGAATTATAGAAAATAGGTTTTTGAAGTTTATATTACATCATTGGTTACATTGCATTGCATGTATTTCAAACTCAAAGCATTACTTCACATTGCATAACTAATAGCTAGATGTTGATAGATGACAAAATTTCAATTGCAATATAGTTTTTTACAAAGTCAACATAATCAGTTATGCAATTACTTCACATTGCATAACTAATAACTAGGAGTAGCTTTCAATTGAATTTGCTTGTCATGGAATTCCATGAGACCACATTTCTTTGAGACATTTTTCCAAACAACTCACTACCTTGTCAATGAAACCACCATCATAACACTACACAATTGAATATTGATTAAACATCATAACACAAAGTATATATTGGTGTCTTCCCAATTGTCTTGATAAACATTTTTGGTTGACTCATATCTATCCTATATGGCATGAACCCATCCTACATTCTTGCATTCCATATGCAAATGGAATTGATCGTCTTTATGATGTATGCACTTTATGCACCTAATATTGTATATTTTAATTTTTTGAATTATCTCCTTCATTTATTATAAGTGCACCCACATCAAGTGTGGCATTTGACACTAAAATCTTATGATTACTTGATTCCATCTTTAGAAAACTGAAATTGTACTTCATTATATGGGGAATAAATAATGTCATTCAATGAGATTGTGAAAGGTAAACAACCAAAGCAAGTAAATGAGAAAGTAAAAATGACTAAATTCAAAGATCAAAGATTCAAAGAAGCTAAGGCTCTTTGTAAGATGCTTAAGGATGCAATGCGTATTCATGTTAAGATAGAAAATTGTAATAATGTAAATTATATACAATGCAACCTTTTTTACTATGTCTTGCACTCATTTTAGGTGCTCCTGATGGGGTTTCTAGCTGATTGTCTAGCATCTCCTAAAGGGTAACTATTCCTTATTCCTAGAGACCCTAAGTCAGTGGCCAATGAATAGGAGATTGATTTCCAATTACTCCTCTACACTTTAGTCTCTGTAAAACCAAGGTGGGTATCCCTATATGCAAGTAGATCATCACACTATGATGGTGGAAGGCCTTTGATGGGCTAAACCATCTACACAACCTTCTATGTTAACAATGACTTTTGGTTTATGGAAATAAACATAAAAGTAAAATGTAGAAACTTAAAAGGTTTTTGATTTTGGTTTAGAAATTGGATCCACCTTAGACTTAGTCTTATGGGTTTAGGATGGCCAATTCCTTATCCATATAGAGTCTAGAAATGAAAAAATACTCCCACAATAGACCCACCTTGGCTTCTAATAGATTTGTTGCCTTGCAGCAAGAAACCAATAAAAGATCAATACTAGAAAACTTCTTTGAAATCCTTATTGTACCATCACAACTTAGCATATGAATTGAAAGAGATTGCTTTGGTCCTTGAACAAAAACTAACAATTCATGCATTCATGATGAGAAAATGTGACATGAGAACAAATACAATCCTTGATTATATTGATTCAATGACAGTGAGTACAATAGTGGAGAGAATGATAGAACTAATACAATATTAAGTACAAAATGCAATGACCATTCAGGTCATGTATTGCTATTACAAAGAAAACATTACAACATCTCCTTTCTAGGTATAATACAAGAAGAAACACTATACAGACTAAAACCAAAGACTTACAAAATTCTAAGAGAGTGGAACCCAAACAAAAATGTACAAAAATTTCCTTTATAGCATAGGCATAACTTAGATTTGAATTTGAAATTGCTAACCCTAACCTATCAAGGGTTTCAAACAAACAAACTCAATCAAATTTTAGTGTGTTGAAAACCTTTCCCCCAAAAAATGCAGCAACAACTAGCATGAATGCATCTAACATCTCAAGCACAGTCCAAGAGAGTGGAGGTGATGTGTACAGATTAAACTCCTGGGAAATCCATAGTTACAATTAGGAAAAACATCCACTGACATAGACATTTATCCTTTGCAACACACCAATGGCTGAAAGGAATCACTTGACATTGAATTTTTGTTGGGAGAAGTGCAAAAAGTTGATCTAGAGGCGTCATGGAGAAATTTGGTAGTTGAATGTGGTTGTGCCATTACTTCTCTACCATTTCCTATGAATAGGGACACATTAGCCATTTCGTGGGATGCAAAATGGAGGGAAGGGATTGCACATCAGGTCAAGTTTAAATGTTCACTATCATTGATTTCAACCCTCAGATCTAAGTCATCCATCAAACATCACATAAATTGTTATATCATCTTGCTTCACAACAACGATGTGAAGCAAGGGCATGATGAACACTCAACCATTAGCTATTGGTTATTAGATTTGAGAACTTAAGACCATCCAGCAAGCCAAGCACCAGGCCCCACCGAAAACACGTGTCACCTCCCCACTCCCCCGCCCAGCAAAACAAAGGGCCGACCAAGTCATCACAAGCTGGCGGGTTGTCGCCACCTATCCACCTTGTTAGCATCATACCACACCTGAAATAGGACCCCATCATCTCCACCACTCGTCACGCATCATGGAAATGGATAAAGTGAGCCAAAATATTTCAGCGATGATCAATGCAAAGAATATGTATGTCATTACTCATCATGGAAAGAGAACACAAAGGTGAAAATCAACAACGATGTGAGATGCAAGGAGCTCATTACTCATTGTGGAAATGAAACCCAAAGAGCAAATGGTTTCAGCAATGAGCGATGCAAACAACCTAAAATGGAATTTAGCACATGCATAAAGTTGTTCATAAAAGGTGGTAATTGCCTAGGTAATTAGGACTTGGGTAACAAATAATTTGACTTGCGGATGTAGGGAAATGATTGAAAATTAAAAGAGGGCCGCATGGGAAACAATGAAATAAGGTTACAACTTAAAGTTCCCAAGGCTAAGTAGGCACAAGATGTCAACAATGAGATAAAACAGAGCTTGGGTTTTAGGAGGGTTCAAGCAAACAATGAAGGCTTTGAGGGGTTTCGAGCACTAAGACAGAATCCTAATGCATGAGAGACAAACCCTAGCACCCAGGAGACTCAAAATTTTGACAAAATGGCCACAGATTTTGTAGTTTCCACTAGTGGATCTAGTTGGGGATGTCTGTTCAGGAGGAATAGAGTGAGAATCCAGACAATTTCTAGGAGAGCCTATTGGTGTTCCAAATCGAACAATCCAATGAATCCTATAGACTAGCCACTTTCTTATGTTTAGATTCAAAGATGGATTTGGCCAACTGACATGAAATGAGATTTGAACACATTTCCCCTGCACTTCAGGCTCTATAGGACCTAGGGGGGTGACCCTTTTGCAACATCTAAAGATTCAAACACATACTTAATAGGATATTGTTTAACAGATAATTCTCTCACCAAATTATGCTAAGAAACATAAAATACCACTCAACATTGGATAAGATATTGAGTGAATTTCATTAACCAACATGGAGAACATGGAAAACACAACACAAAAAAAAAATTGAAATGATTTTTGATTTAATAATTTAGGACCAAGCTGAAAACAAAAGATATTTGCACAAGGCTTAACCAGTGCCAAAAGAAAGGGCTATGGAGTCATATAACCAACATTTCATCCTGCAATGTTGAACATGTTTTGAAGATCTTTGTAATTGTTATCACATTATGATAACAAGACCATTGAAGCTTTATCATATGACCATTCCTACAAATCCATCTAGAAACATAACACTCTTGTTACATTCACTAAAGTAATTACTCCATTCTTTGAATAATAGGAAATAACAAATGTAGTTGGCATTCATTAAAGCAATTACATTACTCATAGAACATAAGGAAATAACAAATGTAACTCAAATGCAACAAATGTGCATGAACAAACCCAAATAATCTTTGATTATTGAACTTAAAAGAACATTACATCTCATCCATGGAGACAGTCATCTAATAAAATATATTTATGAAAGCATAATTCAGAACACAAAACACTTCAAATTAATGACTAATGGTCATACTTCACCCTAGCTTTACAAATTTTTTAGAGCTTCTGCTTGTCTTGTAGAAATTTCAGAAAATGGAACCCCTTAAAATGAGAAGAGAATGAGAATAAGAAGAAATAGAAGAAGCCCTAAAATCAATCTGCAAAATACACTTGACAGCTTCCTTCTTCGTTCATCAGCAACAGAAATTGAACAAATCCTCTCTCTTCTCACTTCCTTTGCAACAAACTCCCCCCAAGCAATTTTTTCCCATTTTACCTTGATTCTTCAACTAAATTCATCTACCTATGAAAATATGCACCTCCATTGTTCATTTTACCCCTATAGATGAAAATAACTCCTCCATGAAAGCCCTCTATTTCTGCCCTTTTACCTTGCTGCACATTGTATACTTATCTCCAACAAATAATGGCATACCTCACTTTATCTTTCAAGTTTTTATTTCAAAATGAAGGTTTTAAAATATTTTATATCTACTACATAAAAGACTTTTACATGTGCCCTCTTTTAAAATCTGCCCAACAATCAAAATATTTCTCCCCCATTTAAAAAATTTGCCTAGTTGAAGCTTTTGATTTCACCCCTTTACATTTAAAATGCATGCCTTATAAAATGAAGGATTTTTAAACTTTCACTAGGCAATTTAACTCATTTTTCCTTTTTTATATTTCACCTTATGTTCAAAAATCAATGAAAACATTGATTTACTAAGTAGGCATCAAAAATCCTTTTCCAGCATTTTCACTTTTACCTTAAATCATAAAACATTGCTTTTTGTAATATGGAGGCCCCTTTTAAAAAAATATTCTCAGACAAGTAAGAAACTTTACCCACACCCCTTTGCAATTTATATGTTTATGAATTTTTCCTTCAAAATCTCCATGGGCTGACTCCCCACAACACATCGCTCATCGCGGGAGCAAACACGAAAAAGAAATACCAACTAGCAATGAGCGATTAAATTTTAATTTCATATTGCCAGTGAAAATATTTTACTCATCTCCTTCATTTTACCCTATTGCACATTACAATATTCATCTTCAACAAAGAAAATACACTCTATTCATGAAAGCACTTTACCTTGTTTTTACTTGTAGCCAAAGAAAACATTTTCGGTGCACACAATATCTGAAATATTTTGAATAAAATATTGCCCTTTGGCATTTCAAACATTCAAATTTGCCTCAAGAAAAACATTTACTCATACCTTCCAATTATTTCACATTTGACAGCCTTTGTTTCGTGGAGCCCACTAGTCTTCCCATGCATCGCTCGTTAGGTGGAAGAAATAGGAAGTAAACCAATGATGGACGATTGCCAGTTTAATGAGAAAATGGGAGGAGGGACTGGTGATAGTGTAAGGGTCAGCGATGGAAAGCATACACCAGCTCATCGTCGGTTGGTGATTGAATAGAAGCCTTCATGTGAAAACCGAGGAATACATTAAATAAACCTTTTTATCAAAATTTATTGTTGGAAACATTGCTTTCAATAGGGAAAAGCAAAACTTTTATGTAACTGGCCATGAGTTTTCCGTGCAACTGTGAAAACCGTGAAAGCCGCCTCTAGACCAATCAGAGCTAAGAACTAAACCTGTTTGTCCTCCAAAACATTAGAAATGTGTTTTATATTTGCCTCTTTATATTTGCACAATATTTAAAGTATTCAAAATATTTTAAATATTAGCATTTGAAACTTTAGAAAAATTGTGACTTCCTATTACCCCTGTGGGACAAATGGAGAAATTTACTGCACGCAAACCGGGACACATGGAGCCATGAAATTTTGCATGTTACCATAATCAATTATTTAGAGAAAACCCATTTCCTTATATTTTTCCCAACCATTAAAATTTAGGTACCTTCTTTGTAAAGTGGCCCCCGAGACGTGTTTAACACACCTAAAATGCATTAAAATAATGCATCAAATGACCTCCATTCTTGATGAAAATGGAGCTATAGAGGTTTTAGACCAAAAAAAGAAATGGGTTGTCATTAGAATTGCAAAATTTGACACTTTCTGAAACACCATTTTTGGCCATGTCACGATCAGAAAGCAATTAAATAACCCATCAAAACTTATCTTGGAGGTGTGAAATTGAACAGGTGTGTAGAAATTTGACCCAAGAATGGAGTGAAAAAAATGGCTTAGAAAAAGGGATCCTAAGGTGAAAGATATTAATCGACAAAGTTGCTCACTTAGGCATTTTCTACAATTGCACTTGTTCAAAATTAATCAGTGCTCTCAAAATCACCACTTTGAAAAGATATCAAAACAACTTCTGGAGGGATGCCACTGGAAAATTAATCTCATTTAGGTACCTAGAGTATGTACACAAGAGGGATTTCCTTCAACCATCAATCTTCACAAGACATTAGGGGTCAAAGTTGATCACCATGAAACACTTCCATAAAATGTAGGTGCAAAACTGAACAAATTGTGTTTTTTTTTCCTAGTAAAAATAACAAATCAAATTGTAAGGCTCTAAAATTGGATAGGGGAGTACATGAATGTATGGAGAATGGAGAGCAACAACCCTTTTGTCTTGACAATCAACTAGTTTCGAATTATGATCCTCCAAAGTAGGTCATTTGGGAAGATTTTTCATGTGCACTTTTGAGAGTGCAGAGGCAAAATTCTCAATATGGGCACTTTAAATTTGCAAAATTTAGAAGTCCCAATAGTGGCTCTGACTAGGGATGTATGCCCCATATGGGCATAGCAAGAATCTAGATCTTTGGGGAGTAGACCAAATGCTGAGTCCATTGGGTGCTCTCAAACTGATCCTTTATTCAACCTCTTTTTCAACTTCACTTGGTGACACCAGGTCACCAAATGAAAAAAAGGGGAGTCAATTCTTACCTCTATCAAACACCAATCTATAAAAAGAGTTGATCTACCTCAACTGATGCTTGCCTCTATCACACCACAACAACATAGGTGACTGCACTTCTACAAACACAAGTATCAGGTTGCCTTTGTGCAAGTGGAAACTTACTCTCTATTTGGCTTTGTTGTCAAGTGGCAACCAAATCACATAGGCCATATCATCACCACTCTCTTTATTTTCTGATTTTGTATCAAGCTGCAACATTTGAAGATGGTGATCAAGACTATATGAAAGCATAGCCTGATCACAACCATCTGCCTGATTAAACATGTTGGTACCTTACAACAAGTAATCATATACAACATTATCATCATATTCATAACCACAATGCATTTGAAAGTCATACATACTTTCAAAATGTTGATTATCATGTGGCAACAACTTATCATATTCATCATATAACTCATTCTCAAGCTGAAAACAACTTTCTTCAATGTTTTACATATTGCCACACTTTATGAAAACTTCTTCCAGCTGAAAAAAATAGTACTCATATTCTACTACATGGCTAGTACTGTTAAGCTCAATTTGATCATTAGCTTTCATATCAAAAGTGAAACTATCACAAGAACTTAACAGAAGATCTTGCACATCATGCAAACTATCTCCAAGTGTATGCAAAGAGATACACTCATGCATTGGAACACTCTGTACTTGTCCTCCATCATGCTGGTATTGAGAGTCATCAAGGACTTCTAACTTATCATCATCCTTGGTCACTTTGTTATCCTTTGAACATAAAATTTTCAACATCCTGAGCTTGCTCCAAAATGAGCAATTCTGGTTCAAAAGGATAATTTGATTCTTCATTGAAATCAACATCCACATCCACATGAAAAGACTCATGACTAGGCTCAATCAAGTCAGCAAATAAAGACTTGTCCAAATCTGTATTAAAAGTTTCAAAACTTGGCTCATTGAATGCACAAACCTCATGGTCATCTATAGTTTCAAACTCATCAAAACACATTTCTGAACTTGCATCATGATACATACTTTTATATTAATCACATAATGCATCATTACCATTAAATGGTTGCTTGTCTTCATCTACATTATCATCATACTGATCAACTAGTTCATGATTAGAAGGAGAATCAGATTCACATACGTCATACCTTGCATATTGAAGATCAAATCATCGATGTCAAAATCAATGTAAGAAGCACACAACAACTGAGAGTTATCTTCATGTGCACATTTTTGATAGTCAGTGGTCAACATATTTGAAATTTTTTCACTTCTCAATAGACCATTGTTCTAATCCATTCTTTCAACCACTTCCTCTTCTTGACCTTCACTAGAATTGAATGCATTGTCAAATTGTAAATCAAGATATATCATGATATCGTCATCTTCAAAATATGAGAACTCAATGGGCTGATCATAAACTGGATCTCCCCAATCTTAAGAGATTGAATTGCCAACAACCTTGTCAAAAACATTGTCACAACTAGTCACAGAGAACAAGTTGTCCACTTGTTCATTCTTACTAACTTCTAGGCTATTATAATAGCAATCCACATCATTTTTCATTTCTGAATTAGATTGGGTGTCTTCATTGAGTATGTCATTTACATCCTCTTGAGGATGGACACAAGCATTTTCACTGTCAAACTAAAAACCATCTATGGTTTCTTCATTGTAGCTACTTGTTGATCTTGCCAATTGAAATTCATTGCTCACTTTGTCACTTGCAGCTGATATACAGACATTCTCAACAACATTTATCAAATCACCAAACTCCTTTGTCTCATCATAAAGACTTGTATCAAAGCTACACTCACTTGTAGGATTGACATGGTCAATTGTATCACATCACTGATTGCACATATCCTCTGCAAAGAATAAATCCAATCCATATCCCTCATCATGTTCTTGGCTCAGAAAACTTGGAATCCCATTGTTCCTTGCAACACCACACTCATTGCTTGAAGGGGAAATATCATCAACACATTTTGAACTTAGATGATCATTTAGGAAATTGTCTGCATGATTAAAACCTTCCATTGCTATATAGAATTTTCTCTCTATTTTTTTCACTTTCAGAGGAGATAGAAGAAACTTCAATTGTTTCATTTATCTCATCATGTCTTTCATCATCATGGCTGCAAGTTTCAGTTGGGTACATTTCCTTTGTATGTTGTTCAAAAAAAACTTTTTTATCACCTAATGATGCATCATTCTTGACCTCTACCTTCTCAAGTGTGCACTTGTTTGAAGACCTCTGGTCATTTGCATTCACACATTGGCTACTATTATCAGTAGGTTTACCCACAAGTGAAGACATCAAACTTTGCACATATTCATTCCTCCTTTTATCCAAATCATCTAGAAATGTGTAAGCCATCTGCATACTCAATATTTTATCTCTTTAACAATGCACTAAATCCCTCCTCAAAGGCTTCAAAATACATATGAATACAATCCAGAGTACTGGGTCTAAAATTTCTAGGGATTAGTGATTGGGTAGCAACAAATCTATGACTGAAATCAATGGATGATTCTTCATTTTGTTTTTTGATCTGCTTTAACCTTGTGACAAGGTCAACCGGTTCTCTTGCAAATTCTTTTCTATAAGCAGCCACTAGTTTATCCTAGCAAGGAAAAGACTTCTCAGGAAAACTTAGGTACCAATCCCTAGCTCTTTCTTCAAGAGATCTGACAAAAAATCTCATCCACATATCCTAATATCCAAATAAATGTTTCTCCATGAAACTAGAAAAACTTTTGACATGAGCATATCCTTTACATACATTGTATCCATCAAATCTAGGCATTTTCATATAGACTTGAGTTGGCATACTCTCAGTTTTGTAATCAACCCATGACAAATCTAATTGAGCATACAATGGATCAAAGGAATTAACAAAAGGTGCATTAACTTTGCAAGTAGACACAGTATGATTGTCTCTTAACTGGGCTTGTAGAAACACTTGGTGCCTTTTATCCATCTCTTTAATTCCCCTTTCAAACATAGCTTTCCATTCCAACCTTATTTTAGGCTTGTTAACTCTTGGGTTCATATACTTTGGGGTGTCAAATGTTTGAGGATTATTTGACTTCTGACACTTCTTGACAAGTTGTATCAAAGTGTCTACTGGTATGGCTATTCTATCTTGATGATCCATAGATATTTGCAAATCAAGGCTCAAATAATAGTGCATAATCACAACCATGACCAAATGAAGGATTACAATGACAACTGGTGACATGAAATTCATTCTAACCATCCACACTAGCAAATATTTGAGCACTAGACAAAAATCTTTCAATGGAACTACAATTTAAAGTAACAGATCCAACAAATGGGAGTGTGCAAACTCAATATTATTGTCCTTTCCCTTTGTTAGTGTTAATTCACTCAATATGGAACCAAAATTTTTCCTAAGATGTTCAAATATGGTTCTCATACACAATTTTCTTGAAAACCAAAGGTGAAGAATACCTTGAAATGTTGCAGCTACTGCAAATTGTTCTTCCTAACTGGAGATATTGTAGATCTGGAACTGTGTTCACCTCTTCGTCAGGTTCTTTTAATAGAGTCACCACCTCTCTTCATAGAGGATTGAACTTCAAACAACATGAAGTTCTTTCACAGATAGATTTATTTATGAGTTCCTTCCACCAGTAGAGCACCATAGATCATGAAATTTTCAAATTCACTGCAACAAATTCTTTCTCCAGGTTCAAATTCTTCAACAATTGAACCAAATTCAGAATGGAAAATAATATGACTGTTAATTATC